>JARBWK010000019.1:21859942-22197442 GCA_030556195.1 Anolis apletophallus
CCTGGCTATTATTGATAATAGTTCTGACCTCTTAAACTACGTCTTTTGCAGCTGCCCCTTCAACATGATAATTGCCCATCAGATAGTGGGATATTATTATTAATAATATATTATTATTATATATTATTAGTAATTATTATAAATAATAAATATTAATTATTGATAATAGTTCTGACCTCTTTGCTTACGTCTTTTTGCAGCCGTCCCTTCCAACATGATCATTGCCCATCCAGATAGTGGGATATTATTATTAATATGAATAATATATTATTATATATTATTAGTAATTATTATAAATAATAATAAATATTAATTATTGATAATAGTTCCGACCTCTTAAACTACGTCTTTTGCAGCTGCCTTCCAACATGATCATTGCCCATCCAGATAGTGGGATATTATTATTAATAATATATTATTATTATATATTATTAGTAATTATTATAAATAATAATAAATATTAATTATTGATAATAGTTCTGACCTCTTAAACTACGTCTTTTTGCAGCCGTCCCTTCCAACATGATCATTGCCCATTCAGATAGTGGGGTATTATTATTAATATGAATAATATATTATTATATATTATTAGTAATTATTATAAATAATAATAAATATTAATTATTGATAATAGTTCCGACCTCTTAAACACGTCTTTTTTGCAGCTGCCCCTTCCAACATGATCATTGCCCATCAGATAGTGGGATATTATTATTAATAATATATTATTATTATATATTATTAGTAATTATTATAAATAATAATAAATATTAATTATTGATAATAGTTCTGACCTCTTCGCTTACGTCTTTTTGCAGCTGCCCTTCCAACATGATAATTGCCCATCAGATAGTGGGATATTATTATTAATAATATATTATTATTATTATATATTATTAGTAATTATTATAAATAATAATAAATATTAATTATTGATAATAGTTCCGACCTCTTCGCTTACGTCTTTTTGCAGCTGCCCCTTCCAACATGATCATTGCCCATTCAGATAGTGGGGTATTATTATTAATATGAATAATATATTATTATTATATATTATTAATAATTATTATAAATAATAATAATAAATATTAATTATTGATAATAGTTCTGACCTCTTCGCTTACGTCTTTTTGCAGCTGCCCCTTCCAACATGATCATTGCCCATCCAGATAATGGGATATTATTATTAATAATATTTTATTATTATATATTATTAGTAATTATTATAAATAATAATAAATATTAATTATTGATAATAGTTCCGACCTCTTAAACTTACGTCTTTTTGCAGCTGCCCCTTCCAACATGATCATTGCCCATTCAGATAATGGGGTATTATTATTAATATGAATAATATATTATTATTATATATTATTAATAATTATTATAAATAATAATAATAAATATTAATTATTGATAATAGTTCCGACCTCTTAAACTTACGTCTTTTGCAGCCGCCCCTTCAACATGATCATTGCCCATCCAGATAATGGGATATTATTATTAATATGAATAATATATTATTATTATATATTATTAATAATTATTATAAATAATAATAATAAATATTAATCATTGATAATAGTTCTGACCTCTTCGCTTACATCTTTTTGCAGCTGCCCCTTCCAACATGATCATTGCCCATCCAGATAGTGGGATATTATTATTAATAATATATTATTATTATATATTATTAGTAATTATTATAAATAATAATAAATATTAATTATTGATAATAGTTCTGACCTCTTCGCTTGCGTCTTTTTACAGCCGCCCCTTCCAATGGGATTGTCGCTGGTTCAGATAATGGGATAATAATAATAATAAATAATAAAAATAATAATATTAGTAATAATAATAATAATAATCGTTAATGATCCCGATGCCTTTGCTTTGGTCTTGTTGCAGATCCCCCTTCCAACATGGTGGTCGCCCACCTGGACGGCAACGCCACCCTTCCTTGCCTGGACGATGGGCAGCCGGACAATTCCACCGAGGCCTATTGGACATTCGTGGGCCGGAATGTGACGTCCCCCCTGGCAGGGCAGGCCACTCCAGACCATCACCTCTTCCTGCCAAAGGTGTCTCTGAACCATTCGGGTTCCTACACCTGCCACGTGGCCGGGCGCTTCTCTCGCACCTGGCGCCTGGTGGTCGAAGGTGAGCACGTGCCCCATTCACCCACCTTTGGCACCATGTAATCCCTCCCGACAGATGGCCACCCAGCCTCTGGTCAAAACCTCCAGAGATGGAGAGACTGTCATCATCATCATCATCATCATCGAGACTCATCATAGAACCCCAGGACCATCCGGTTCAACCCCATTCTGCCATGAAGGCACAATCAAAGCCCTCCCGACAGATGGCCACGGAGTCCTGGAAGTTCTAGTTTAGTGAGATGGGTTGCAAAGGTCATTTCCTAATGGGTCTATCATAGGGAAACATGGAAAAAGTTCATTGCAAAAATGCCATTGTTGGCTTGGTGGGAAACATGGCTTCCAAGGTATATTATTATTATTATTACTATTATTGCTGTTATTATTACTCTATGCAACACAGTGTTTTGTTCCTGCGTAATCAATGCCGTTTCCTAATTGGTTCTATTATAAAGACATATGGAAAAAGTTTATCAAACTGCAAAAACTAATTGGGTCGGCATGCAAACCTCTGAGTGCGTGCAGAGTGCCCCTGATTGACCGCCTGGTCTCATCCCTCCTGCCTTTAGGGCCTCCCGAGGCGCCCGACTTCTCCTGCCGCCAGAGGAGCCTGAACAACGAGATCCTCTGCGAGTGGCAGGCCAGGCGCACTACGTCTCTCCGCACCAAGGCCACGCTGTGGGTGCAGAAAGGGTGAGCCGGGGGTCCCTTGGGACTGGGTGACCGGGGACTGGGTTCTGTCCAAGGAAGGCTTTCGTGGATGGAATCCCTGGGTTTCTGTGAGTCTTCTGGGCTGCCGGGTCACGTCCCGGCAGCATTCTCTCCTGACGTTTCGCCCACATCCAGGGCAGGCACCCTCAGAGGTTGGGAGGTCTGTTGGAAACTGGGCAGGTGGGAATATTGCCATTGGCCATCTTGATTAGCACTGAATGGCCTTGCAGCTTCAAAGCCTGGCTGGTTGCTGCCTGGGGGAATCCTTTGTTGGAAGGTGGAATGATGTCTCGTTGCATTAATTCTGCATTGTGGATGCATCTCAATGTCTCGCTGCCAAACTACAACTCCCAGGACTCCATAGCAGCCTCATGGCAATAATTCTGGAGCGTGGGTGCCTTTATGAACACCTGGCGTTGCGTGCCTTGCCTTGCCTTCCTTACGCGGGTGCCGCCAGCTTCTTGCCGGCGGGGCCTGCCTCGCGTTGACCTCTCTGCTCCTCTTCTCCTTCCTCCCTTTGCAGCTTCTTCAGCCAAAAGCCGGCCGTCGCGCACCCGTGCCGCTATTACAGCAGATCGCAGAAGTTCTCCTGCCGGACGCAGGGCCTAAAGGAGCAGGAGGACCTCAAGCTGTGGTTCTCCGTCTGCGTGGCCAACCTGGCCGGAGCCGCCACCGGGCGCAAGTTCTTCAACACCGAGATGCTGCGTGCGTGCGTGTGTGCATACGAGGGCGGCTGGGGCTCAGACACATTGGCAGAATGCGGCCCTTCCTTCCTTTGGAAGTCGTTGCTCTTGTTTTGGTGTATTGGTCAAGACATTGACGGGAAAACTATCACCGAAGACAAAGTTTGGGATGGGTTGGATGGCCACCTGTCGGGAGGGATTAGGTGGTAGAAGCGGGGGTGGGCTGGGTGGCTTCTGGGGGCCCCTTCCAATTCCCATGGCTTCTGTCATTCCTAATGGAATTTTTTGGGTCTCTCTCTCCATGCAGTGAAGCCGGACCCTCCAGCCAACGTGATGGCCAGTAGGGTGGAGGGCTCTCCTCGGCAGCTGCGGGTGACCTGGGCCTACCCGCGCTCCTGGGCCCCCACCTTCTACCGCCTCCACTTCCAGCTCCGCTACCGGGCCCAGGGCGCACACAACTACTCCCAGGTAAGGACACACCTGGCTCACGCTGCAATCATGCAATCATACAATGTGGCAATCTTACAATATTGCAAACATGCAACGATGCAACCACGCAAAATGCAATGATGCAATATGGCGATAATGCAATGTAGCAACCATGCAATATAGCATCCATGCAGTTATGCAACTACACAAAAATGCAATCATGCAAAATGGCAATATGCAATCATGCAATTTGGCAATCATACAATGATGCAACCGCGCAAAAAATGCAATCATGCAATATGGCAATAATGCAACCAGGCAATTGTGCAACCATGCAATCACACAACAATGCAATATGGCAATCATGCAATCATGCAGTAATGCAGTAATTCAGTATGGCGATAATGCAATCATGCAATCATGCAATATGGCAATGATGCAATATGTCTCAGTAGTAAAATTCGCAAGACCTGAGAATTCCATTGAACAATATGGTGATCATGCAATCATGCAATATGGCGATAATGCAATATGGCAACAATGCAATCATGCAATATGGCAACAATGCAATATGGCAACAATGCAACCATGCAATATGGCAATAATGCGATCATGCAATATGGTGGCCATGCAATATGGCAACAATGCAACCATGCAATATGGCGATAATGCAATATGGTGATAATGCAATCATGCAATATGGCGATAATGCAATATGGCAACCATGCAACCATGCAATATGGCAATAATGCATCCAGCAATGATGCAACCATGCAATATGGCGATAATGCAATCATGCAACAAATGCAATATGGCAATGCTGCAATGCTGCAATATGGCAATAATGCAATATGACAAAAATGCAATTGCGCAATATGGCAATGATGCAATAATGCAATATGGCGATAATGCAATAATGCAGCAATGCAATAATGTAATATGAAGTTAATGCAATACTGCAATAATGCAATATGGTGATCATGCAATCATACAATGATGCAATATGGCAATAATGCAATATGGCACAATGCAATCATGCAATATGGCAATGATGCAATAATGCAATATGGCAATATGGCAATAATGCAGCAATGCAGCAATGCAGCAATGTAATATGAAGTTAATGCAATATGGCAATAATGCAATATGGCACAATGCAATCATGCAATATGGCAATGATGCAATGATGCAATATAGTGATAATGCAATATGGTGATAATGCAATAATGCAGCAATGCAATAATGTAATATGAAGTTAATGCAATATGGCAATAATGCAATATGTGATCATGCGATCGTGCAATCGTGCAATATGGCGATAATGCAATATGGCAACAATGCAATCATGCAATATGGCAACAATGCAATCATGCAATATGGCAATTATGCAATAATGCAATATGGCGATAATGCAATATGGTGATAATGCAATAATGCAATAATGTAATATGAAGTTAATGCAATATGGCAATAACGTGATCATGCAATAATGCAATATGGCGGCAATGCAGCAATGCAGCAATGCAATATGAAGTTAATGCAATATGACAATAATGCAATATGGCGATATGGAATCATGCAGTAATGCAATATGGCAATAATGCAATAATGCAGCAATGCAATAATGTAATATGAAGTGAATGCAATATGGCGATAATGCAACATAGCAATCATGCTGTTGTTCCTGGGTTATCCATGTCATTTCCTCATTGGTTCTAGCATCAAAACACGGGGAAAGTTGATCAAACTGCAAAATGAGAATAACGATAATAATATATATTAGGATAATAATAATAATAATAAGGAATGGTGATAGCACTCTATGCCACACCATGATGTTGCCTGTCTCTGCCCAGCAGGTGTCCCTTAGCCAGGGCTCCTCGTATGTCATTTCGGACGCCCTGAAGGGCCAGGCGCACACCGTCCAGCTCCGCTGCCAAGAACAGTTCAACCACGGAGAATGGAGCGAATGGAGCCACGAAGACGTCGCCACGCCCTGGGCAGGTAGGCCGGAGGAGGGGGACCCCCAGAGGGCATCTCGTACAACCCTGAAGGAGGACACGATCTGATCCCTCTCGGCAGATGGCCACCCAGCCTCTGTTTGAAACCCTCCACTGGAAGAGGGACCCCCGAAGGGCATCTAGTCCAACCCTCGCATTGTGTTGAACAGGGATCTTTCCACTTGCAGAACCCAAAGACCCGGAACCGGAAACCGTGACAAATGCTTCACAGGTATCGGGTTGGGGCTCCCCCCCCTATTTTCTGTTTGTCCTTGTGTTGCTCTTCAATTTATGTATTTGTTGTTGTTGTTGTTGTTGGGGTGAGTGACAACATGATGGCCCTATCAGCATTTGTAGTTGCTGCTGCTGCTTTTATTGTTGTTGTTATTAGGTTGTGGGCCACTTTGTGTCTTTATTTAGAGAGAGGAGTGGGGTACAACGTCGTTGTTGTTGTGGTTGTTGTTGTTGTGATCCCTCGTCCGGTGCAGTTCTACAGCCTGTCCCTGTTTCCTTCCTTTCAGGCTCCAAGTGGGGATCCGCCGGTCAGCCTGGTCAGCCTGGAAACCCCACGGGAAGTGGGGGAACCCAGCGGTGAGGGCGATAGGCTCTGTAGTCCTCCCACCTGTCGCTGGCCATGGTCCTCGCCTGGCTCTGCAGCACCCACAGGGTGGGTGGGTGGCTGTCCGGCCTGTCCACTCTAGGGATCCATCCCTCAACACTCTGTGCTTGCTTCCTTCCCAGTCAGGAGATCCACGGCGTCGCTCCCTGGCTGGACGCTGCTGGCGGTCATCGTGGCGGCGGTGGGCCTTCTGGCCTTGGTGGCCCTGCTCCTGGTGGCCTTCCGGTGAGGACTCGGGCTTCGGACTGAGAAGGACGCAACCCTGGGTCCTTCCAGTCCAGGGGTTTTGGACTCCAACTCCCACCATTCCTCACGGCCGAAGGATGGACCCCTGACCCTTGTTCCTATTGTTTCAGGTACGGGAAGCGGTGGAGGGATCCTCCGTCCGGAGAGCGGAAGCCGTCCTATGCTTTGGCCCCTTTCGTGGCTCCAGAAGCCCCCCTTGAGTCCCCGCTGAGCGCCTCCCCGCTGCTCCCCCCGTCCCCACAGGAGCCCCAGTTCTGTGAGAGCCCGGCCGACGGCCCCCCAGGACCTGGGCAGGGGCCCTACCACGTGGCCAATGCCAACTACTTCTTCCTGGCCAAGTAAGGCCCAGCCTCGGACCCACCGCTCCCGCCTGGACGGGTCACCGCTTGGTCTGCCAAGCCCGGCACCACAGAGGCCGCGTGTTCGGACAGAAGGGACGCCCCACATCCCCGTCCCCGAAGAATCCGCGCAAGGCCGTCCGGACAGAAGGGACCACGCAGCCGCCCAGACCTGGAAGGCCACCCAGCCTGCCCCTTTTTCTACTAAGCTGGGAGGTGCCGTCCAATCCCTCCCGGCAGATGGCCACCCACCTCCAGAGAAGGAAGGACACTCCGCTGGACTCCCAAGCAGCAGTTAGGTGAATAAACAATGGAACGAGCCCTATACCTTGGAAGGGGCCCCCAAAGGCCATCTAGTCCAAGTCCACCCCCTTTTCTACCAAGCAGGAAGGCACCATTTGATCCCTCCCGGCAGATGGCCATCCACCTCCAGGGAAGGAAGGACACTCCGCCAGATGCCCAAGCAGATGACGGAACGAACCACACAATTGGGACCCCCAGAGGCCATCCAGCCCACCCCCTTTTGTGCCAAGAAGGAAAGGCACCATCCGATCCCTCCCGGCAGATGGCCACCCACCTCCAGAGAAGGAAGGACACTCCGCCGGACTCCCAGGTGGAAAAGCAACAGAAGGAATCATGCGATTCCAAAGGGCCGACAAGGACTCTTAGGGACTCCAACAACACCTTCCTTCCAGGCAGGAAGAAACACTCAAAGCCCTCCCGACAGATGGCCATCCTGTCCAGCCTCTGCTTGGAGATCTCTAGAGAAGGAAGGAAGGAAGCTCGCTCTCCAGCCGTGTGTTGTGAGCGACTGAATGGCTGAAGGGACCCCCAAAGGGCATCCAGCCCAACCCGTCTGAAATGCATAAACAGGGTAAACAAGCCTTCCCGACAGATGGCCGTCCGGTTTCTTCTGTAAGCCAAGGTCTCCAAACCAGGCCGAAACGCGGCAGCCTTGGGGCCCAGATTGGGCAAGGCGGCTGTTGCAAAACCCAGGGAGCAGTCGTTGCGACACAACCCCAAAGCGACAACATGTTGTGGCAGGCTTGTTGTTGTTTACGCTTGCGAAAGGGAACGCGCTCTAGAACCCGGTCCCTGGCTGCCTCAGGATCCCGGGTGATAGATATGGGCAGGTGCCCCCGAGTTACAAACACCCGACTTTTGCAGATTATCACAGGAACAGAGCTCCCGCTGTTCGCCCCAGCTCCTGCCAACCTAGCAGTTTGAAAGCATGCAAATGTGAGTAGATCGGAAAGTGCAGCGAAATCTTCTGAACGTGGGACGGAGAGGAAAACAAACCCCACGGGGGGATCGCTGGCCTTTCCCTATGCAGGCCAAAGCTAATATAATATGTCTGTTTGGGTTCCGACTTACATACACCTGTTCTGACTTACATACAGGTTCATCTTAAGAGCCGATCTTGCTGCGTGTGTGTATGTATACAGTGTATATATCTCGGTCATAAATAGTTTCTCGTTCTCTGCCGTTTTCCCCTGTTTTGCGGCCGTTTGGAGGGGCCTTGGGCGGGTCACGCTCTCTCGGCCTCGGGACGCTGCACCAATCCTGCCAAGGCCTGCCCGTCTCTCTTCAGGACCGTGATCTATTCCCACACGTGACTCGAGCGAGTTTGGGACTCTTCTCAGGAAGATCAGACTCCACAAAAAGTTCCTAAGAGTTCAAAGAGATAGCCAGGCCTATCAGTCTAACAACTGAGAAACCTAAGTTGCGATCTCCAAATTTTCCCCATGCTCTCCAAAACTTATATATATATATATATATATATGGATGGAGTGACACTTAAGAAATGTTCCGCCTTCCATACAGATCCAACCTGCCGAGCCGCGCTTGCGCCTAACTTGGGGGCGGCCTGGGCCTCTTCGTGCGCCCTTTCCTTGCTCAAGCGGGGCCTTCCTTCCCCTTCTCTCCGTGCATGCGTGGGAAAGAGCACGGAGGAAGGGGAATGGGAACGAAGGCCGTTGGGCAACGTTGTGGTTGTTGTGTTTGTGAGGTTGTTGCCCGGTGTCGCAACTGCCCGGCCCCAGTTCTCCTTTTTTGGGGCGACACGTTGGCGTCGTTTTCCGGGCGAAGAGGAAGCGAAAGCTCTTCTGGTGCGAAAACCAAAATAAGACAATTTCGGTTGTTGCTTCCCCCGGGAGAGGAGAGTCATTGTTTTGCACCACTTGAGCTGCTGCGGCTCCATGCGTTGGGATCCCGGGAGTTGTAGTTTGGCCCGCTTTGGCGGAGAAGGCTCAGGCGACCACTAAACTGCAATTGAGCCCCGGCAGTTGCCGTAGGAGCAAACTGCATCCATTCCATGATATAGAAGATGCGCCAGAGAAGGATATGGACCTTGGGAAACTACAGTTCCCGGGATCTCATAACGTTGAGCCCCGGCAGTTGCAGTAGAATCAAACTGCATCCATTCAATGACATAGGAGATGCACCAGAGAAGGATATGGACCTTGGGAAACTACAACTCCAAGGAAACCTATAGTACTGAGCCATGGCACTTACATCTGTAATATACCCAGAGATGGACCTTGGGAAACTAGAACTCCAAGGAAACCTATAGTACTGAGCCATGGCACTTACATCTGTAATATACCCAGAGATGGACCTTGGGAAACTACAACTCCAAGGACACCTATAGTACTGAGCCATGGCACTTACATCTGTAATATACCCAGAGATGGACCTTGGGAAACTAGAACTCCAAGGAAACCTATAGTACTGAGCCATGGCACTTACATCTGTAATATACCCAGAGATGGACCTTGGGAAACTATAACTCCAAGGAAACCTATAGTACTGAGCCATGGCACTTACATCTGTAATATACCCAGAGATGGACCTTGGAAAACTACAACCCAAGGAAACTAGAACTCCAAGGACACCTATAGTACTGAGCCATGGCACTTACATCTGTAATATACCCAGAGATGGACCTTGGGAAACTACAACTCCAAGGAAACCTATAGTACTGAGCCATGGTACTTACATCTGTAATATACCCAGAGAAGGTCCTTGGAAAACTACAACTCCAAGGAAACCTATAGTACTGAGCCATGGCACTTACATCTGTAATATACCCAGAGAAGGTCCTTGGGAAACTACAACTCCAAGGAAACCTATAGTACTGAGCCATGGCACTTACATCTGTAATATACCCAGAGAAGGTCCTTGGAAAACTACAACTCCAAGGAAACCTATAGTACTGAGCCATGGCACTTACATCTGTAATATACCCAGAGAAGGACCTTGGGAAACTATAACTCCAAGGAAACCTATAGTACTGAGCCATGGCACTTACATCTGTAATATACCCAGAGAAGGACCTTGGAAAACTACAACTCCAAGGAAACCTATAGTACTGAGCCATGGCACTTACATCTGTAATATACCCAGAGAAGGTCCTTGGGAAACTACAACTCCAAGGAAACCTATAGTACTGAGCCATGGCACTTACATCTGTAATATACCCAGAGAAGGTCCTTGGGAAACTATAACTCCAAAAATCCCATCATACCGAGCCCTGGCAGTTTCGGTAGTATTGAACGGCATCAATTCTACAGTATAGATGCACCCAGAGAAGGCTACGGACCTTGGGAAACGACAACTCCCAGGGCCCCACAGCGCTGAGCGGTGCCACTTGGAGCGGTGTCCACCTGCAGCCTTAGTGTATTAGTTTGCAAATGGGTCAGATGTGCAAAATTTCAACCTGCGAATGAAGGGAGGATTGGGGCATGAGACCGGGCCAAACTACAACTCCCACCGGGGTCCCATTGCTCCCTTTGTCCTGGCCCATTTAGAGCCAAGCCAGCACGGGTTTCTCACAGTCAGAAAAGTGCCAGGTGGACAGATCTCCGCGCGTGGCCCCTGCTTCTGCCAACGAGGATGTTTTCGTTTCCATTTTGCGGGTTTTCGAGGCCGCGACGGCTCTGTTTTCGGCGCCGAAAAGGAACGTTTGGGGCCTACTTTTAGCCCCGAAAAGTCCCCGCGGAGGCCTGAAAGCGGCCCGCGGGCCTCTCCCTTTGCAGGGGAAGCTCACCCCGGAAAACCACACACAGGTTGTCTCTTTTTTCCGCACGTGGTTGCACTTCGCACCACTTGGGGGCCTTGGGAGTTGTAGTTCAGCCGAAGACCGGAGAGCTCCAGTGCTGCCCGTCCCTGCATGCAATTGCTGTGTGCAATTAAAGCGGCCTCAATGGACACCCCCTTCCAGCGGGGCAAGGAACCCACTCCGGGCTTTAGTCCGAACTCCGGAGGCAGAAGGAGCAGCTCTTTCAATGGGTTCAGTTTCAGAGCGCATGAGAGAATGCCTTCCAAGACCTTTTCAGGTGGTCACTGTGTCCTTTTGCGGCGCTAAAGCAAGACCCCATGGGGACCTGGGAGTTGTAGTTTTGCAAAGGTCCTTGGCCACCTCTGCCAAACTACAACTCCCAAGCTTCCATAGCAACAAGTGGTATCAAACTGCATTAACTCACCCGTGTAGATGCACCCCTGATAAATAGATAGATGGATATGAAATATATATATGTATATCAAAATATATATGTGTATATAAAATATATATGTATATATATATGTATATATAATATCTTTATATACATGGGTATAAATATATATTATATGTATATATATTATATTTATTTATATTCTATATATAGATATAAATATATATATTCTCTATATATGGAATACGTATATAAATTAAATAAATGTGTATTCTATTTTTTATATATGGATATGAATATATATTAGATTGATATATATGGGTATAAATATAAGATTTAGTGAATATAAAATTATATATATGGAATATATACATATATCTTCTCTATATCTCTATTCTCTATATATAATAAAGCGGAATGTTTGTATGTATGTTTGTAGGTATGTTTGTCTGTTTGTATGTTTGTTTGTATGTATGTATGTGGCAGCGTTCTGATTGGCCGCCACTTTCACAGGCCACAGCGACCAGCGCGGGCGATGGACCTGCACCAAACTTGGTACACATAACCCCCCTAACCCCCTTTACGTCCTGGTGCGGTTTGGGGCAGATGGACCACGGATTATGGGATTTGTAGTACATTCCTACACTTTGGTTCCCACAGATCACTGTGGCCACCTACAAGGACCAATACAGACCACACTTGGCACACACAGACCCCATGACCCACTCTATGTCCTGGTGCAGTTTGGAGGAGGACGGACCACGGATTATGGGACTTGAAAGTACCTCTACTCACTTCCCAAGTCCGCTGCGACCCTCATCCAATTACTGATCGAGACCACATTTGCCACACATAAACCCCATAACTGCCTTCACGTCCTGGTGAGGTTTGGGGGAGGACTGACAATGGATGATGGGATTTGTAGTACTTTCACAACCTTCTGTTCCCACAGACCACTGCGGCCCCCGACACTGATAAAAACCACACTTGGCACACATCCTACTGCAGTTTGGAGGAGGGCGGACCATGGATGATGGGACTTGCAGTACCTTCATTAATTTCATGATACCACTACAACTCCCAATGATGAGGGATCAAGACCACACTTGGCAGGCAGAGCCTCCATGACCCACTCTACATCCTGGTGCAGTTTGCAGGTGGGTGGACCACGGATGATGGGACTTGCAGTACCTTCAGTAATTTCAGGATACGACTGCAACTCCCTATAATGAGGGATCAAGGCCACACTTGGCAGGCAGAGCCTCCATGACCCACTCTACGTCCTGGTGCTGTTTGGAGGATGTTGGACCATGGACGATGGGACTTGCAGTACCTTCACTAACTTCCTGACACCACTGTGAGCCACATCAATAACTACTACAGACCAACTAATACGTTTCTCAAAAAACCCGGGCACCGCCGGGTCCCCAAGGGAGCTAATATATGTATAAATATAAAATTTATATACATTGAATATATATATGGGGAATATATATATATATGTAATACATATCTATATATATGGATATATATATATATATATATCCATATGGATTTTGGTTCATTTGCATATCCTTAGTGTGATGTTTAGGAGATGGGCCCAAAGTCTAAACCCAAAACTAATGCATTTCGATGCCATAACCTGCAGGTGCTTTACAATGCTGACCCCATTTTTGTCCATTGGCCCTTCGGGAGGGACAGGTGCCACTCTCTCAGCCACCCATCCATTGGGACCATTTGGGAATGTGATTTGGGCCATTCAGGCAGGCCCGGACCATGAAATTTTGCCGCCCTAGGCCACCGTTCAGAATTACGCCCCCCCCCCCCCACAAATGGCAGCCAATCGGGGGCGCTTGAGGCGGTGCTTAGCTGCTAAGCGCTGCCCTGGGCAACCCCCGATTGGCTGCCGCCGCTGCGCTACCTTTTCCTGCTTTTGCGTGGCGGCGGCAGCCAATCAGGGGTGACTGAGAGGCGGTGCTCGCCGTGGCTCGGCTCCTCCCACTCCCTCCCTCCTCCACTTCAAGCCGGAAGGTTGCCATTTTGAAAAAAATATATATATTTTTTAAAAAATATTTTTTTAAATGGGGGCGGATTTGCCGCCGTCCAATGGCTGCCGCCCTAGGCCATGGCCTAAGGTGGCCTTATGGATGATCCGGGCCTGCATTCAGGGCAGCAGCCAGAAAGGATGCTCATCAGCTTGTATTGCTTTTCCATTGGGAGGAGTGGCTTGCAACCCTCCGCTCGGCCACCAGGTGGCGGTGTCCCCTCACTTTCCTTTCCCTTTGGAAGCAAGCAAGCAAGGGCAGCTGATGGAGATGCTTAGCCTTTGGGTCCCCAATGAACTTTCCCCCTGGAGGCAAACCCAGGAGAAGGAGCTTGCTTTAGCTAAAATCTGGCCTGCCCATTTCCCCCAAACTGATGGCACGCTGAGTCCCACTTCCCAATCCTTTCGGGTCTCGGTTTGTTATGTTGGGCCAATTTGGATGCATCCTCGGTTGGTGTTCGGCGTGCTCTCCGGCTGCAGGGTGAACTACAACTCCCACCGCAGTGAGCCAGTCCCCTCAGACCCCTCAGACCCCGACATGAGGGTGCTGTATGCTAAGTTTGGTCCAGGTCCATCATTGGTGGAAGTCGCAGTTTCCCTGGTTGTCCACCCCCCCCCCCCAAACCGTTCAGTATTCAAATTTGGGTGTACCAGGTCTATGTGCCAAGTTTGGTCCAGATCCATCAGTGTTTGGGTTCTCCGTGCTCGCTGGGTCACCGTTTCCCTGGTTTTGGGTGAACTACAACTCCCAGAAAAGAAGGTCTGCCGGAACCCCCAACCCCCCCCAAAACAACTCTCCATCCATTACGTACATTTTGGCATATCAGGTATGTGTTTCAAGTTTGGTCCAGGTCCATCATTGGTGGAAGTCGCAGTTTCCCTGGTTGTGGGTGAACTACAACTCCCAGAAAGCAAGGTCCATCCCCCCTCCCCCCAAAAAAACCTCCCTCCAGTATTCAAATTTGGGTGTATCGGGTCTGTGTGCCAAGTTTGGTCCAGATCCATCAGGGTTGGGGTTCTCAGTGCTCGCTGGGTCACCGTTTCCCTGGTTTTGGGTGAACTACAACTCCCAGAAAAGAAGGTCTGTCGGAACCCCTCCAACCCCCCAAAAAAACAACTCTCCAGCCATTACGTACATTTTGGCATATCAGGTATGTGTTTCAAGTTTGGTCCAGGTCCATCATTGGTGGAAGTCGCAGTTTCCTGGTTTTGGGTGAACTACAACTCCCAGAAAGGAAGGTCCGTTCCCCCCCCAAAAAAAACCTCCAGTCATTACGTACATTTTGGCATATCAGGTATGTGTTTCAAGTTTGGTCCAAGTCCATCATTGGTGGAAGTCGCACTTTCCTGGTTTTGGGTGAACTACAACTCCCAGAAAGGAAGGCCCCTGTCCCCCCAAAAAAACCTCCAGTAATTACGTACATTTTGGCATATCAGGTATGTGTGCCAAGTTTGGTCCAGGTCCATTATTGGTGGAAGTCGAAGTTTCCCTGGTTTTGGGTGAACTACAACTCCCAGAAAGGAAGATCCTCCCCCCCCCCCAATAAAAACCTCCAGTAATGACAGACATTTTGGCATATCAGGTATGTGTGCCAAGTTTGGTCCAGATCCATCAGTGTTTAGTTTCTCAGTCCTCTCTGGATGTAGGTGAAGTACATCTCCCCCAAATCAAGGTGAATTTCCCACAATGACCTCCAGTATTTTTGGCTGGCAATGGAGGCTCCGTGGGCCAAATTTGGTCCAATTCCATCCTTGGTGAATTTCAGAGCGCTCATTGATTGAAGGTGAACTACACATCCCAGTCCTTACAACTCCAGAATGCCCAGGCCAATTCCCCTCCAGGCCCACCAGGGTTCAAATGTGGGCTTATCGGGCGTGCGCGCCAAGTTTGGTCCAGATCCATCTTGGGTGTTTGGGTTCGTAGTGTGCTCTGGCTGTGGGTGAACTACAACTCCCCGAAATCCCTCCAGTATGTTTTGTTGCTCACGGGGGTTCCGTGTGCCAGGTGTTCCAGGTGTTCCAGGTCCATCGTTGGTGGAGTTCAGAGCGCTCTTAGATTGCAAGCGAACTATACATCCCGGGACCTACAACTTCTATACATGGTGGTGAATTCTCTCTAACCTTCTCTTTAGAGCAGGCCCGGATTAACAGTTTGTGGTGCCCTAGGCCACACTCTGGAAGGGCCGCCTCTGGGGCGGGGCCACTTGCGGGGCGGCAGGGCTTGCAAATGATTCGCGCCTCTCCGCCATGTTCCTGGGGCTGCGCGGCGACCCGGAGCCTCTTCCATGTTCTTCCTTCTCCAAAGGAAGGAACCCCGGGCAGCCGCTGCAGCACCCAGGAACATGGCGGAAGGCGCTATGCCACTTGCGCCCTGCTGCGCATGCCCAGCGTCCTGCGTGGCGCCCACCCCTTTCGGTGGGGCTGGGTGACGTCAGGCGCGGCGGTGGTGGGGAGGGCGAAGAGGAAGAGGCGGAAGGAAGCCGCGGCGGCAGGAACATGGCGGAGGAGGCAGAAAGGACGCGCCGCCGCGGCTTCCCTCCACCTCTTCCTTCTCGCCCTCGCCGCGCCTGACGTCACCCAGCCCCGCCGAAAAGGGGTGGGCGCCGCGCAGGACGCCGGGCATGCGCGCTGCAGCAGTCGCCCGGGGGTTTCCCTTCCTTCGGAGAAGGAAGAGGAAGGAAGGTAAGCTCCCGGGCGGCCGCTGCAGCACCCAGGAACATGGCGGAGGGCGCCGAGCCGCTCTGTGAAGGATGTAGCGGCGCCCGTGTGAACGACGAACAGGCGGGGGAAGTCCCGCCCCTAGGGCGTCTGACGTGGCTTCCCTCCGCCGCCTCCTCGCTCGCTCGCGTCGGCCCCGCCCCTCCTTCCTTCGCTGCGCAGGCGCCCGAAGATTGTAATTTTTTTTAATTTTGGGGGGTCCGGATTTGCCGCCCCTGCCATGGCTGCCGCCCTAGGCCGTGGCCTAGGGTGGCCTTATGGGTAATCCGGGCCTGCTCTAGCGTGCCATAGAAAAGACTGGGCAAGGGTCGAGGGGGAGGCAGTGGGCGGGGCCATGCAAATTTGACACCAATGGAGAGAGCCAGGAGCACTGGGACGCCCGTGGCGGAGGAAACACATCCAATCCCGGGTGGGATTCTCCCCGAGTGAAGGCCTTCCCTTGGGTGGGAGGCGGCGTGGTGTCGGGGGAGGGCGTGGGCGTGGGCGGGGCTCTTGGGCATGTTCACGGCGCTCGCCATCACCTGCCATGTCATTGGTGGGAGGTAGCGCTGTCTGTGGAAGTGGACGCGGAAGCCACACACACCCACGCGTGCGTATTTACACTTTTATTGTGTGTATAGACAGAGAAGATTTGAACCGGAATTCGAACCCTGGCCCTGGCATCCTTCGATGGGGCGGAAAGAAGCGCATGGAGTCGGAAGGCAGTCCACGGGAGGGGCACCCCGTCCGCCGGGCTAGTGCCCCCCCTTGGGCCCCGGGGCCGGGAAGCGCAGGGTCATGTGCTCGGCCCCCTTGAAGGGCAGCTTCTCGGCCGCGTAGTGGCGCACCACCTCGGGG
This sequence comes from Anolis apletophallus, assembly GCA_030556195.1. NCBI lineage: Eukaryota > Metazoa > Chordata > Lepidosauria > Squamata > Anolidae > Anolis > Anolis apletophallus. Next base: position 21,877,178 of record JARBWK010000019.1, read on the forward strand.
AGGCTGTGGAAGGAGAGCCCGCCGCCGCCGTTGGGCCCCAGGGTGAAGCGGTGGTCCTTGGTCTGCGCCACCAGGATGTGCACGCAGCCCTGGCGGGTCCTGCAAGGGGCCACAAGGAAGGGGGCCAGGGGGGAGAGAGGGGGCCGCATCAGGGACACTTCGGGCGGGCAGAAGAGGGCCACGGGGCCCTCTTCTGCACACCAATAATCTGGCGTGCTTGATCACCCGCCCTCTAATCTCACCTCCCCCCCCCCCCAAGGGGATGTGGGCCGCTTTCCACATGGACACACAGCAAACATTCAACGCCAGGAATGGAAACACACAAGCCCCATCCAACCAGTAACACAACATGAAGGTCACGTATGACCACAAGGCTTTCACCTTCCTTTCTCTTTCTTTCTTGCTTCCTCCCTCCCTTCCTCTCTCTCTTTCCCTTGCTTCCTTTTATTTTCTGTCTTTCTCTCTTCATTTATTCCTTTATTTTTTTCTCCCTGACTTCCTTCCTTCCTTCCTCTCTTTCTTTCTCCCTTTCCTTCCTTTCTTCCGTCCCTCCTTCCGTCCTTTCTTTTCTTTCTCCCTTCTTTCCTTTCTCTTGCCCTTTCTTTCCTGCCTTTCTCCCTTCAATTTTCCCTTCCTTCCTTCCTTCCTTTCTCTCTCTTTCTCCCTCCCTCCCTCCCTCTCTCCTTCCTTCCTTCCTTCTCTCTCTCTCATCCTTTCTCCCTTCCTTTATTTCTTATTTCTTTCTCCCCCTTCCTTTCACTTTCTTTCTCTCATTTATTCCTTTCTTTATTTTTTCTCCCTTACTTCCTTTCTTCTCCCCTAACCCCTTCCTTCCTTCCTTCCTGTCTTTCTTTCTCTCTCCCTTATTTCCTTTCTTCCCTCTTTCCTTCCTTCCTTCCTTCCTTTCTCTTGCCTTTTCTTCCCTGCCTTTCTCCCTTCCTTTCTCCCTCCCTCCCTTCTTCCATCCTTCCTTCCTTTCTCTCTCTTTCTCCCTCCCTCCCAACTTCCTTCCTTCCTCCTGCCCTCTCTTCTTCTGTCTTCCTTCCTTCCTTCCTTCCTCTCTCTCACCCTTCCTTCCTTCCTTTATTTCTTACTCCCTCTTCCTTTCTTTATTTCTGTCTGTCTTTCTTTCTCTCGTTTATTCCTTTCTTTATTTTTTCTCCCTTACTTCCTTTCTCCCTCTCTGACCCCCTTCTTCCTTCCTGTCTTTCTTTCTCTCTCCCTTATTTCCTTCCTTCCTTCCTTCCTTCCTTCCTTCCTTCCTTCCTTCCTGCCTGCCTGCCTGCCTGCCTGCCTGCCTGCCTGCCTGCCTCCTTTATTACCCCGCCCCCGCCCCCCCTTCCCGCCCGCCTCTCTCTATTTTCTGTCTGTCTGTCCTTCCTTCCTTCCTTCCTTCCTTCCTTCCTTCCTTCCTTCCTTCCTTCCTCTGGGAGTTCAATGGAGATGTTGGTTGGACAGGCCTGTTCTACTTGACCCTCTTCCCGGAATGCTTCCCTGACTCCCTCCCTGTCCTTTGTGTCCGTCCCGCCATGCAGTCCGAAGCCCTTCTTTCTCTGCCTGGAACTGTTTTGTTCCTGCGTTTTTGTATATGGCTCCGAACTGTGAATATTATCACCGGGAACCGCACTCTGCGGAGCCTCAGAGGCACCCTTGTTCTCTCCCAGGTCTCATCTTGTCTGTCCGTCCTGCAGTCCGAACTTTATCTATCTCTCTCTCTCTCTATCTGGCTCCGCATTGTGGACGTGAGTATAAGGCGGGACTCACTTGAGGGCGATGGAGTACTTGCTGGGCCCGGTCTCGCAGGTCCGCACCAGGTACCCCGCCTCTCGGCACGGCTGCAACCGGCTCTCGGCCTCCGCTCTCGTGATGGCGCCGTGGAACCAGCTGCGCAAACAACGGGCAGAGATGCCAACCAGGCCCAGGAAGGTGTCGTCGTGCCAAGGCCACAACGCCCACCACCCTCACCACAGAGTCGTTCTGGGGCTGGGGGCTGGGGGGGGGGGCTTCCTTACGGCTGCTTCTCCAGAGCCAGGGCCGGGTCCACCTTGGGTTCCGCTTCGGGCCCGGGATCGGCGCCCGGCTTGACCATCCGGGAGGGACAGCTGCGCTGCCGGCGGTGCTGGGGCCGGGGGATTGTACCCCCACCCCCAAAACCCCCCCACAAACACTGCAGGGCTATCTATCTAGCCATCTATCCGCAAGGACGTTGCCCAGGGGACATTGCCCAGGTGTTTGGGTATCCCTCCATCTATCTAGGTGGCTAGGGAAAATGCCCGCAGCAGCACCCCCAAATACTACAGACCCCATTCTTGCGCCTCAATGGCCATGGGATGCCGGGGGGGGGGCATGTCCTGTGACCTACCGGAGAGGGCCTTGGCGACCTGCTCCTTCTTCCACTCCCAGGGCTGCTCGTACTCGGCCGCCGGGCGGTCGTCCTTCTTCTCCGGGAGCCGGGCCTCGGCCTTGGGCCCCGCCTCGGGCCCCTCAAAGGGACTGTCGTAGAGCGGCGGGGGCGCCCGGGGGTCCGGCCCCTCCTCCCGTGGCAGGGACGCCTTGGGCACCGGGTCCTTCGAGCCCCGCCGGCGGATCTCTGCCCCAAGAAGGACATCAGCAGCATCAGCCCCTTCCTTATTGCAGCCCAAATCCACGCATGGATGATCTAGCGATGGATGGATGGATCTACCTACCTACCTACCTATCTACATGTCTGTCTGTCTGCCTGCCTGCCCACCTATCTATCTACATGTCTGCCTGTCCACCTACCTACCTATGTATGTGTCTGTCTGTCTGTCTACCTACCTATCTACGTGTCTGTCTGTCTACCTATCTATCTACATGTCTGTGTGTCTGTCTGCCTACCTACCTACATGTCTGTCTGTCTGCCTGCCTGCCTACCTATCTATCTACATGTCTGTCTGTCCACCTACCTACCTATGTATCTACGTGTCTGTCTGTCTGTCTACCTATCTACGTGTCTGTCTGTTTGTCTACCTACCTATCTACGTGTCTGTCCACCTACCTACCTACCTACATATCTACGTGTCTGTCTGTCTACCTATCTACATGTCTGTCTGTCTGCCTACCTACCTATCTACATGTCTGTCTGCCTGTCTGCCTGCCTACCTATCTATCTACATGTCTGTCTGTCCATCTACCTATGTATCTATGTGTCTGTCTGTCTGTCTACCTATCTACGTGTCTGTCTGTCTACCTATCTATCTACATGTCTGGGTGTCTGTCTGCCTACCTACCTACATGTCTGTCTGTCTGCCTGCCTGCCTACCTATCTATCTACATGTCTGTCTGTCCACCTACCTACCTATGTATCTACGTGTCTGTCTGTCTGTCTACCTATCTACGTGTCTGTCTGTTTGTCTACCTACCTATCTACGTGTCTGTCCACCTACCTACCTACCTACATATCTACGTGTCTGTCTGTCTACCTATCTACATGTCTGCCTGCCTGCCTACCTACCTATCTACATGTCTGTCTGCCTGTCTGCCTGCCTACCTATCTATCTACATGTCTGTCTGTCCATCTACCTATCTATCTATGTGTCTGTCTGTCTGTCTACCTATCTACGTGTCTGTCTGTCTACCTATCTATCTACATGTCTGTGTGTCTGTCTGCCTACCTACCTACCTATCTACATGTCTGTCTGTCTGTTCACCTACCTATCTATCTACGTGTCTGTCTGTCTGTCTACCTACGTGTCTGTCTGTCTGTCTACCTACCTATCTGTCTGTCTGTCTGTTTATCTACCTACCTATCAATCTACATATATGTCTATCTGTCGATGTATCAGGTATCTATCTATATGTATCTATGTCTGTATCTACCATGTTTCTATCAAAGGGTCTATCTATCTACGTATGTGTGTATCTATGTATCTATCGTGTATCTATGTATTTATCCATCTATAACTATGTGTATCTATGTATCTATCTTTGTATGTATGTATTTATGTATGTATCTAAGTATCTTCATATGTGTGTATTTATGTATGTATCTATATGTATCTATCTTCATATGTGTATATTTATGTATGTATGTATGTGTATCTACCTACCTACCTACCTATCTGTATCTATCTACCTATCTGGTATGTATGTATCTATGTATGCATTGATATGCGCATGCATGTATGTATGAATCTATCTCTATATTGATCTATGAACATATCTATTGATAGATCGATGGATCAATCAGTCCGATCCTATGTGTGAGCCGGCAAGGAAGCCTTTCTCCAGAAGGGAGGCTGAACCCACTCGACCTTTGACCCCAGGCTTGACCTCGGCCTGGAGCTGAGCTCCGGAGGGTGGGGGAGGCCCTCTGCACATGCTCAGGAACCCCAGCCCTGCTTTGCAGCTGGAGGAGCGTGGCTTTCCTTTCACCCCGAGAGGGAGGGAGGGAGGGAGTGGTGGGCAGGCCCGAAAGGAAGCCCTCGGCTCTTGGAAGGACGCCAGCGTCCAGGGCGCCAGGGCCTCCTCCTCCTCCTGGTGGGCCAACAATGGGGCCTTTGGGCGTCCGGTGCTTCGACTTCCTGTTATTCTCTGGCCGCTCGGCCCAAAGGGCGCCCATCCGGCCGGTTGCTAAGCAGCCCAGCTGCGGCCCGAAGACACTCAGCGCAAAGGGGCCTTGCCAAACTACAACTCCCGGTTTCAAGTGCACGCTTTGCGGCTTCCCCGCCACTTTGGCACCCATTTCCCACAGATTTGAACCCAGAGCCTCAAAAGGGCAACCACGTCCCTTGGAAGCCCAACCTCGGCTCCCATTGAAAACCAAACCAAACCTCCGGCCTCGACCGGCCTTATCTTTCCCCGCAGAGAGGCAGGAAGCGTGGGCCTGGCTTCCTGGTTCCCTGGCCCCATTTCCTGCTTCGGAATCTGTGCCTTTCCTGCTGCTTTGGGGGCCCAGACCCACTGCTCGGCCCACCCTGGATCTCAACGGACGAGGGTACCCGTGATCATCTGCTGGGCGTCGTAGGGCTCCATGTAGCCGTCGTTCTCGCCCAGCCGCTCGGCCTCCCGCTGGCCCTTGGTCCGCTTGGCGTCAAACGGGTCGGCGTAATCCTCCAAAATGATGACCTGCCCAAAAGGAAGGGAAGCGGTCACTTCCAGGAAGAGGACGGATACGGACACCGCTCTTTGCGTTGGGAGCAAGCCAGGGAGCCTCACAAAACGTGGCGCGATCATGAATACGGACAAGTTGTGGACGTGGGGCTGGACTAGACGCAGGCCCGGATTACCCATAAGGCCACACTGGGCCATGGCCTATGGGCGCAGGCCTAGGGGGGCACCAGATCAAGAAGGGAAGCCCCCGGGGCCGCTGCCGGCCATGCGCGGCACCCAGGAACATGGCGGAGGAGGCACAGGCGCCCTGCCGTGCGCACATGCCGGAGGGGCGGGGCTTCCTCCGCCTCATCCTCGTGCCCACGGAAGGAGGGCAGGGTGAGGAGGAGGAAGAGGCGGAGGGAAGCCCCGCCCCCCGGGGCCGCTGCCACGCATGCCTAGCAGCGCCTTGGGGGCGGGGCTTTCCTTCCTTCTCCCTCCCGCCTCCTGACTGAACAAAGGTGGTCGCGGCGAGGAGGAGGAAGAGGCGGAGGAAAGCCCCGCCCCCGGAGCCCCTGCCGCACATGCCCAGCAGCGCCTTGGGGGCGGGGCTTCCCTTCCTCCTCCTCCGCGCGACCGCCTTCCTTGACTGAACGAAGGTGGTCGCGCGAGCAGGAGGAAGAGGCGGAGGGAAGCCCCGCCCCCGGGGCCGCTGCCACGCATGCCCAGCAGCGCCTTGGGGGCGGGGCTTTCCTTCCTTCTCCCTGCGACCGCCTTCCTTGACTGAACAAAGGTGGTCGCGGCGAGGAGGAGGAAGAGGCGGAGGAAAGCCGCCCGAGCCCCTGCCGCACATGCCCAGCAGCGCCTTGCGGGGGCTTTCCTTCCTCCCTGCGACCGCCTTCCTGACTGAACGAAGGTGGTCGCAGCGAGGAGGAGGAAGAGGCGGGAGGAAGCCCCGCCCCGGGGCCGCTGCCATGCCCAGCAGCGCGCCTTGGGGCGCTGAACCGCCTTCCTTGACTGAACAAAGGTGGTCGCGGCGAGGAGGAGGAAGAGGCGGAGGCAAGCCCCGCCCCCGGGCTGCTGCCACGCATGTCCAGCAGCGGCCCTGGGGGCGGGTCTTCCAAAGTGTGGCCTAGGGCAGTGTTTCCCAACCAGTGTGCCGGGGCACACTAGTGTGCCGTGAGCGATCATCAGGTGTGCCGTGGGAAATTGGAACCTCCAGGAGGGGAAGGGGGAGTCTAGTGTGTTGAAGTATAAAAACCCTAAGAAACCTACCTCAATAAAGGCACAAAATTACAACCACCCCCCTCCCTACCCGTTGTTTACTTGGTCTCTCCTCTCCATGCATTGGGAAGGCCCACCTCCCTTTCCCCAAGTAGAGACCTCCCTTGCCTCCGGGGGGTTCTGTGTGGGAAGTTTGGCCCAGTTCTATCACTGGTGGGGTTCAGAATGCTCTTTGATTGTAGGGGAACTATAAATCCCAGCAACTACAACTCCAAAATGCCAAGGTCTATTTCCCCTGAACTCCATCTGCGTTCACATTTGGGCCTATTGAGTATTCATGCCAAGTTTGGTCCTGATCCAACATTGTTTGCTCTCTGGATATAGGTGAACTACAACTCCAAAACTCAAGGTCAATGCCCACCAAACTCTTACAGCATGTTCTCTTGGTTATGGGAGTTCTGTGCGGGAAGTTTGTGTCTTTCTGCCGTTCCTGCCAGGATATCTATGTTGTGTTCATCGAAACAGGCCCAGGTTTCACACTGAGTGTATAAGTACATTTGAAAACATATTAACTCTATGTATGACTGTGTTAGAGTGTCATTTTGTGTCGTTTTGGTTGGTGGTGTGCCCCAGGATTTGGTAAATGGAAAAAGTGCCGCGGCTCAAAAAAGGTTGGGAAACACTGGCCTCGGGTGCCAAAAGGCGTCAATCCAGGCCTGACTAGATGCCCTTTGGGGGCCCCTTTCGCTTTCAAACAGAGGTTCATCTTTCAAGGATGCTTTAGTTGTGGACGTGAGGCTGGACTTTGGGGGTCCCTTTCACTTTCAAATGGGGTTTCAGTGGGCATCTTTGAAAAGTGCTTTAGCAGTGGACGTAGGGTTGGACTGGATGCCCTTTGGGGGTCCCTTCCAATTTCAAATAAAGGTTAATTCGGCATTGTTAAGTCTGCTTTAGTTGTGGACGTGAGGTTGGGCTAGATGCCCTTTGGGGGTCTCTTCAAAGGGTCCCTTGCGGGGAGATAATGTGGGCTATAAAGAAATATCCACAACCACAACCACAACCACTTCATGCAGAAGTTCAGTGGGCATCTTTCGAGAGTGCTTTAGTAGTGGACATAGACTAGATGCCCTTTGGGGGTCCCATCTTCAAATAGAAGTCCATCTTTCGAGAGTGCTTTAGTTGTGGACATGGGGTTGGACTAGATGCCCTTTGGGGGTCCCTTCCAACTTCAAATGGAGGTTAATTAGGCATCTTTGCTTCTGTGAAGTCTCTGTTGGAAAGGGAAGGGCACCAAGCCATTATCATATTATTATTATTGTTATTATTAGGGGACCTCCTCTTTTTTTGGCTATGGAAGCCCACCCCTTGGGGATGTGACACTCTCTCAGCCCCATGACCTCCAAAGAGCCCCCAACTTCAGAGCCCATCCTAGACTTCCTTTGGAATTATTTGGTGGCTTCCTTCCCAATGCCATGCCAATGCGGGCGCTTGCGGGCGCTTGGGGTCCACGAGAAATGCAGCCTCGCATTTGGGTTTCCTCAGCCGCAAACCCGCCCGCCCGCTCGCTCGGTGCCCTTCTTCTTATTCCCTCTGAAGAGGCAACTTACGAGGTTCAAAAAGCCGGTTTAACAGGGATCAAGAGGAGTGCGGACGAGCCTGTAACGGAGAGATTACGGAGCCTTTGGCGCCGGAGGAGAAACGCGAAGGGATCCGAGGAGGATGAAAGGGTCAGCGGTCCAGAAGTGGCAAGGAGGTTAATTGGGAGGAATGAGCCAAAGCGAGGCTTAGACCAAAATACCCTTGTGGAAACCAAAGAGCTTTTTTTTGCGGTCCTGCGGTTCCGCATGACATTGGTGTATGTGCCTCTTTTCCTTGTGCGTGTTGCCTCGAGTGGCGCCCGGACAGGGAAACGGTGGACCCGAGGGGAGCAGGGGTCCGTTCCGCAACAAGCGAGATACCAGTTAGTCTTAAAGTTCACCAAGGGAAAAGGTAGTGTTGGTTCGGAAAGAATTGGTTAAGCCGCGAATACAGAGGCTCGACGGGTCCCGGTATCCGCGGTTTAAAGGGTCGCAGTTCCGTGCCCCCCGGAAGCTGCTGGGACACCCGCCCGAGCCAGCAGGCCTTCATGGCTTGACGGGTCAGTAAAAGACACAACGTGTCATGCAGAGAGCAGAAAGTTAGGGAAAACGATACTTTTTTACTAGGGGTTTGTTACACTGCCTCTGTTGGTATTTGGTAAATTCATGCACCCAGGAACTGCGGAACTCCCTGCTGCAGTGAGATCAGTTTAAAGGCAGGGGTTCCCGTGTTTGATGACAGAGAGAAGCAGGAGGAAGCTCGGAAGGAAGGGCGTTGAAGGACGCAAACAAGGTGACCGGATGTATTTCGGAAAGGCAATAAAACTGGAAATCGGAGTTGGAGACTATTTTGGGAAAAAGCAAAGGTTGGGTGGACATCTGTCGGGAGTGCTTCTTGCCTGCCTGGGAGAAAGGGGGTTGGACTAGATGGCCCGTGGGGTCTCTACCCGCACGGTGGGTCTTACCGTCTCCGGCTTGGCCTTCTCTGGCTCCGGGACGGGTGCGTTCCCGACGTAGTTCTTCCCGTCGTGGGCGTCCACTTTGATGAGCCGGTTGATGTAAGTCCCGCAGTTGGCGCCGCCGCCACTGCTGCCTCCGCCGCCGCCTTTGGGGGCCTTGGGCTCCTCGGCAGGGGCCCCGTCCGCCCGGGAGTTCTTGCGCATCTTCCCCGTGGCGGCTTGGAGCAGCCCTTGCAGGTTGTCCCTGGACAGCTTGCCCCCGCCGTCCTTGCCCGGCCCTGGCACGAGGCTCGCCCGCGGGTTGCCCAGCTCGCTGGCCGAGTTCTTGCGGTTCTTCCCACTCAAGGACGAGCCCCCCAATTCGGAGGGGCCGGGCCCCTTCCGCGAGGCGCTGCAGAGCTTGCCCAGGTTGGCGCTGCCCGGCTTGGCGCGCTCGGAAGCGGCCGTCTTCAGGTTGGAGGGGAACTCCTTGAACCACTTGGCCGCCATCGGAGTCGGAGGAAGGCCGGAGATCGCCCCGAAGGCCGGCTGGACGACTCAGGGGAACTGGGCAGCAGCCAAGGCCTCCGCCGGGCCCAGAGGAAAGGCATTCCCTGGGCCAAGGGGGGCAGGAGGGGGGCTCGGGCACCAAGAGGTCTTTCGGCACATCAAGATCGCTCCTAGAAGGGGACGCCAGAGCCAGCGGTTAGACAAACACACGCCATCCCGTCTGTGTCTCTCAACCTGGGGGTCGCGACCACTGGAGGGGTCACCAGGGAGGGTCAAAGGGTCACCCCTCCTAGCCCCCCAACACCAAAGACCACCAGGAAAAACAGTATTTTCTGTTGGCCTTGGGCATTCTGCATGCCAAGTTTGGTTGAATTCCATTGTTTGGCGGAGTTCAGAAGGCTCTTTGATTGTCGGTGAACTATAAATCCCAGCAACAACAACTCCCAAGTGTCAAGGTCTATTTCCATCAAACTCCACCCCTGTTCATATTTGGGCATACAGAGTATCCATGCCAAGTTTGGTCCGGATCCATCATGGTTTGAGTCCACAATGCTGCCTGGATGTAGGTGAACTACAACTCCCAAACTCAAGGTCAATGACCACCAACCTCTTTCGGTATTTTCCGCTGGTCATGGTAGTTCTGTGTGCCAGGCTTGGGTCAATTCCATCATTGGTGGAGTTCAGAATGCTCTTTGATAAAATAATAATAATAATCTCTATATATAATAAAGCGGAATGTTTGTTTGTATGTGGCAGTGTTCTGATTGGCCAGGCTATGTTTGTTCCATCATGTGGCAGTGTTCTGATTGCTCTTTGATATGTTTGTATTAATATGTGGCAATGTTCTGATTAATAAAGCGGAATGTTTGTTTGTATGTTTGTATGTGGCAGTGTTCTGATTGGCCGCCACTTTCACAGGCCACAGCGACCAGCGCGGGTGATGGACCTGCACCAAACTTGGTACACATAACCCCCCTGACCCCCTTTACATCCTGGTGCGGTTTGGGGGAGATGGACCATGGATTATGGGATTTGTAATACTTTCCAACACTTTGGTTCCCACAGACCACTGTGGCCACCTACAAGGACCAATACAGACCAAACTTAGCACCCCCTCCCCCCATAACCCACTCTACGTCCTGGTGTAGTTTGCAGGAGGGCGGACCACGGATTATGGGACCTGAAGTACCTCTACTCACTTCCCAAGTCCGCTGCGACCCTCATCCGATTACTGATCGAGACCACACTTGCCACACATAACCCCCATGACTGCCTTCACATCCTGGTGAGGTTTGGGGGAGGACTGACAATGGATGATGGGATTTGTAGTACTTTCACAACCCTCTGTTCCCACAGACCACTGCGGCCCCCGACAAACACTGATAAAAACCACACTTGGCACACAGAACCCCAGTGACCCACTCTACATCCTACTGCAGTTTGGAGGAGGGCGGACCATGGATGATGGGACTTGCAGTACCTTCATTAATTTCATGATACCACTACAACTCCCAATAATGATGGATCAAGACCACACTTGGCAGGCAGAGCCTCCATGACCCACTCTGTGTCCTGGTGCAGTTTGGAGGTGGGTTGACCACGGATGATGGGACTTGCACTACCTTCAGTAATTTCATGATACCACTGCAACTCCCAATAATGATGGATCAAGACCAAACTTGGCACACAGAGCCCCCATGACCCACTCTCCATCCTGCTGCACTTCTCAAATGACCCGGGCACCGCCGGGTCCCCAAGCTAGTAATAATATAAAAATCAGGGCTAGCTAACACCTCCCAACAAAGGATTCCCCTGGGCAGGAAGCAGCCAGGCTTTGCAGCTGCAAGGCTATTCGGTGCTAATCAGGGTGACCAATGGCAACATTCACACTTCCCTCCGTCAGACGAGGGTTCTTTTTTCCCACCCATGACATCGTTCCATAGGTACGTATAGACAGCACTTGCCTAGTTTCCAATAGACCTCGTCACCACCTCTTAGCCTTCGTAATGGGGGCGAAACGTCAGGGGAGAATGCTGCTGGAACACGGCCAGGCAGCCTGGAAAACTCACAGCAACCCAATGCAACCGCTTATATTAAAAAATGTTGATATTCGGCTCTATATTTGAACTCCCGGGGTGGGAGGGGGTTTCTGGCACTGGGTTCCCCCTCCCCCCAAAAGATAAATAATAGAGGGGGAGCTTCTTTGTTTTGTTTGGGGAGCAGGAAGGGCTCTCTTGGGCAGGGAAAGGGGGTCTCACTAAAGAGAGTTGGGGTGGGCTTTGAAAGTGGGGGTCCCCCCGGGGTCCCCTTAATGTTCTTCCCTGCCCAAAAGGGGGTGCCCCACCCCCTTTATTTGTTTGTTTGTTTGTTTATTTACGACATGTAAATGCCCTGAAGGGGACTCAGAGTGGCTTACAAGCAAAATGTAAATACAATATATTCTATTATTGCTATATTATATAGTACTTGAAAGTGGGGGTCCCCCTGGGGTCCCCTTAACATTTTTCCCTGCACTGAAGGGGGCGCCCCACCACCCTTTATTTGTTTGTTTGTTTGTTTATTTACGACATGTATATGCCCCGAATGGGACTCAGAGTGGCTTACAAGCAAAATGTAAATACAATATATTCTATTATTGCCATATTATATAGTACTTGAAAGTGGGGGTCCCCCCGGGGTCCCCTTAATGTTCTTCCCTGCCCGGAAGGGGGCGCCCCACCACCCTTTATTTGTTTGTTTGTTTGTTTGTTTACGACATGTACTGTATATGCTCCGAATGGGACTCAGAGTGGCTTACAAGCAAAATGTAAATACAATATATTCTATTATTGCCATATTATATATTACTTGAAAGTGGGGGTCCCCCCGGGGTCCCCTTAACGTTCTTCCCTGCCCAGAAGGGGGCGCCCCACCACCCTCTATTTATTTATTTGTTTGTTTGTTTATTTATTTACGACATGTATATGCCCCGAATGGGACTCAGAGTGGTTTACAAGCAAAATGTAAATCCAATATATTCTATTATTGCCATATTATATAGTACTTGAAAGTGGGGGTCCCCCCGGGGTCCCCTTAATGTTGTTCCCTGCCCGGAAGGGGGCGTCCACCACCCTTTATTTGTTTGTTTGTTTGTTTGTTTGTTTACGACATGTAAATGCCCTGAAGGGGACTCAGAGCGGCCTACAAGCAAAATGTAAATACAATATATTCTATTATTGCCATATTATAGATTACATTGTACTATATACATTATACATTATATTATTAGTAATATTACATGTAATCTAACATATATATTTACCTGCCCTGTTTTGGGGGTGCTGAGAATGCGTCCTCTGGGTGGCCGGCTCTTCGGACTAGGCGCCTGGACGTCTCTCTCTCTCTCTCTCTGCAAAGGGAAGGAAGGAAGGAAGGGGCAAGGCCAGCCGGGCAAAGGGGCCCCACGGTCACTCTCCACCCAGATCCCTAGCCGGGGAAGGCGGGCAGGCAGGCAGGCAGGCAGGCAGGAAGGAAGGGTCCAGGAGGCCCAAAGGCAACAATTACCACCACCGCTCCGGTCATGCGTCCAGATGCAAAGCCCCGCTGGCTGGCCTTTGGGCAGACCCCAAGCATCACTTCTCCTACCCCATCAGTCACATTAAATATGCATTTGGCGAAGACTTGGGTAGAAACAACAACAACAACAACAACAGCTCCCTGCTTGGGCGGTGATGGCGCGATCGTCAGCGTATGTTGAACTATCTGACCTTTCTGGCAGGAGGGTATCAATAATAGTAATAATCTATCTATCTATAAATATAATAAAAGTGTTTGCATGTATGTAAGCGTGCGGAGGGATATGTGGCAGCGTTCCGATTGGTTGCCACTGGGGGATTATTTGCATAACGCCTCTGATTGGCCAGCACCACCAACATTCCGACACTCTAAAGTGGCCGAAGGGGGGGGGTAAGGAAAAGGCCCGAGGCAGTCAGGCATGGTGGGAGTTTAAGGCCAAAACACTTTGCGGCCCCCAACAATGACAGAACACGACCACACTTGGCACACAGAACCCCCCCCCCCCCAAGACCCACTTTACGTCCTGGAGCAGTTAGGAGGAGGGTGGACCATGGATGACGGGACTTGCAGTACTTTAACTCACTTCCTTACAGCACTGTGGCCCACACCTGTGACGCATCAAGACCAAACTTGGCACACAGAGGCCCAATGGCCCACTTTGCAACCTGGAGTGGTTTAGGGCAGGATGGGCCACAAATGATGGGATTTGCAGTACCTTCACCCAATTCACTTCCCACAGAACATTGCAGCCCCTACAAATCACAGACCAGGTCCAAAATTGGCACACAGAGTACCCATGACCCACTCTACATCCTGGTGTAGTTTTGAGTAAGACGGACCATGGATGATGGGATTTGCAGTACTTTCACTCACTTACTGAAACAACTGTGAATCTCAGCCAATGACTGATCAAGACCAAACCTGGCACACAGAGCCCCCATGACCCACTCTACATCCTGGAGCTGTTAGGAGGTGGGTGGACCACGGATGAGCCTCAGGATGCTCTTTGATTGTGTGTTAACTATAAATCCCGGAAACTGTAACTCCCAAATGTCAAGGTCTATTTCCCCCAAACTCCGTCTGCGTTCACATTTGGGCATATCGAGTATTCATGCCAAGTTTGGTCCTGATCCAACATTGTTTGAGCCCACAGTGCTCTCTGGATATAGGTGAACTACAACTCCAAAACTCAAGGTCAATGCCCACCAAACTCTTATAGCATTTTCTCTTGGTTATGGGAGTTCTGTGAGGGAAGTTTGATTCCATTCCATCATTGGTGGAGTTCAGAATGCTCTTTGATTGCGGGTGAACTATAACTCCCAGCAGCTACAACTCCCAAATGACATTTTGTGTCATTTTGGTTAGTGGTGTGCCCCAGGATTTGGTCAATGTAAAAAATGTGCCGCGGCTCAAAAAAAGGTTTAAAAACACTGCTTTAGAGTGTCGGAATGTTGGTGGTGCTGGCCAATCAGAGGCGTTATGCAAATATTCCCACAGTGGCAACCAATCGGAACGCTGCCACATATCCCTCCGCACGCATACATACATACAAACAGTGACTTTTATTGCATTTATAGATAGATAGAAGATAATAGTTTCCAATAATCATTTCTAATAGTAACAGATAGATAGTTGCTTTGAGTCTCCTTTGTGGAGGGAGAAAGCGGGATGTAAACAAACACAAAAATAAATTAGTAATTATTAATTAATTAATAAAACAATAACTTATTAATTGTTAATTAATAATAATTATTGATTTATTATTATTATTATTGTTTTACAACTGTAATGAGCGTTCCTAATTTTACAATGGCAATATTATCCATGAAAAGCCATTGTGGTTAATGTTCTTTCAATCACACTGATCAAAACTCCAACCATTCCCATTTTGCTAATTGGGCGTCTACACGGGGATTACACCCGCATCCACTCCGCTTTAGGATGCCTGCAGGGGCTCCCTCCCTCCCCCCCCGCCCGTCCCGAAAGAACGCGATTGGTCAGGCCCGGGCGGGATATTTGCATAGAAGCCAGGGAGTCGCGCCCTCTTCCTTTGCTCTCTCCGCCTGTCTGTCCTGCAAGCAGGCGATTGGTCAGGCCCGGGCAGGATATTTGCATAACAGGCAGGGCGCGCGTGCGCGGGGGAGGCGCGCGTGCCCAGGGACCTTCTGCAGCATTTTTTTTGCAAATTGAAGCAAAGGAAGGGAAGGAGGAATGCCCAAGTCAGTGCCAAAGTAATGTATAGACTCCATAGGGAAGGGAGGATAATAGGCAATGGAGGCAATAGCTTGGGGGCCTGCTATTTGGGGGACTATTGGTTAATTAAGTAATTCCTCACTCTCATGGCTTGCATTTGCAAGGGAAGCCTCATTCACAAACAGGGTTGCAGAGATTTGTGTGTGTGTGTGTGTGTAATATGTTCACACACACACACATCATTGGCACTTCCAAGTAAACTGTATTTGCAAACTATTTGTATCACTTTTCCTCTTTATTATTATTATTATTATTATATATTATTATATTTATACCATGCTTTATCTCTCCCAAAGCAGAAATTATTATTTTTATTACTATTATTATTATTATTATTATTGTGTGTGTGTGTATATATGTATATATATATATCTCCCACTTTATCTCTCCCAAAGGAGACTCAAAGCAGGTCAACATAAAAGCCTCCACATACACAATAATATAAAGTAATACCAAAATGCAAACAGTAAAATAATAATAAATAATAATAAAATATTAAAATCCCAGTTAAACACACTACAAAATATCAAAGTTTAATGGTTAAAAAAAAGATGAGTATAAATCCATTATTTACAAGTGTGCATTGAATTCCTTTTTCAATAGACCATCAATTATTATGCTCTGTAATTATTATTTCTCTAATTATTATTATTTCTCTAATTATTAATTCTCTAATTATTAATTCTCTAATAATAATTATTTCTCTCTATTATTGTCTCTCTGTAATTATTATTTCTCTGTTATTTCTCTATTATTATTTCTCTATTATTATTTCTGACTATTATTATTTCTAATTATTATTATTTCTCTTATTATTTCTCTGCAATTATTATTGTTTCTCTGTAATTATTATTTCTCTAATTATTATTTCTCTGTAATAATAATTATTTCTCTGTAATTATTTCTCTGTATTATTTCTCTGTTGTTATTATTCTCTGTAATTATGATTATTATTTCCCTGTAATAATTATTATTTCTCTGTTATTATTATTTCTCTGTAAATATGATTATTACTTCCCTGTAATAATTATTATTTCTCTGTTGTTATTATTATTTCTCTGTAAATATGATTATTATTTCCCTGTAATAATTATTATTTCTCTGTTGTTATTATTATTTCTCTGTAAATATGATTATTATTTCCCTGTAATAATTATTATTTCTCTGTTGTTATTATTATTTCTCTGTAATTATGATTATTATTTCCCTGTAATAATTATTATTTCTCTGTTGTTATTATTATTTCTCTGTAAATATTATTATTTCCTGATTATTAAATATGATTATTATTTCCCTGTAATTATTATTTTTCTAATTATTATTTCTCTGTTGTTATTATTTCCCTGTAAGTATTATTATTTCTCTAATTATTATTTCTGTTATTATTATTTCTCTGTAATTATTATTATTTCTCTATTTACTTTTTCTCTGTAATAATAATAATAATTTCTCTGTAATTCTTACTATTATTTCTCTGTTGTTATTATTTCCCTGTAAGTATTATTATTTCTCTGTATTTATTATCGGTATTTCTCTAATTATTATTTCTCTGTTATTATTTCCCTGTAAGTATTATTATTTCTCTGTAATTATTATTATTATTTCTCTTGGTTGTGGGAGTTGTGTGTGGGAAGTGTGTGTCTTTCTGCCATTCCTGCCAGGATATCTCTGTTGTGTTCATCGAAACAGGCCCAGGTTTCACACTGAGTGTATAAATACATTCAAAAACATATTAACTATATGCATGACTGTGTTAGAGTGTCGTTTTGTGTCATTTTGGTTGGTGGTGTGCTCCAGGATTTTGGAAATGTAAAAAGTGTGCCGCGGCTCAAAAAAGGTTGGGAAACATTGGTCTAGAGCAGCGTTTCTCAACCTGGGGGTCGGGACCCCTATAAGGGGTCACCAAAGACCATCAGAAAACTCAGTATTTTCTGTTGGTCATGGGGGTTCTGTGTGGGAAGTTTGGCCCAGTTCTATCATTTGTAGGGTTCAGAATGGTCTTTGATTGTAGGCAAACTGTAAATCCCAGCAACTACAACTCTCAAATGTCAAGGTCTATTTTCCCCAAACTCCACCAGTGTTCACGTTTTGGGCATATTGAGTATTTGTGCCAAGTTTGGTCCAGATCCATCACTGTTTGAGTCCACAGTGCTCTCTGGATGTAGGTGAACTACAACTCCCAAACTCAAGGTCAACGCCCACCAAACCCTTCCAGTATTTTCCATTGGTTGTGGGAGTTCTGTGTGCCAAGTTTGGTTCAATTCCATCATTGGTGGAGTTCAGAATGCTCTTTGATTGTAGGTGAACTATAAATCCCGGCAACTACAACTCCCATATTACAAAATCAACCAACCCCCCCAACCCCTCCAGTATTCAGTAGGATTGAAGCGGAACCAACGGTGGTGCAGAGGCCTCCTTGGAGCCACCGAGTAATCTTCTTTTTGGTCAACAGGCCGGAGCAAAGCCAATGGGGGACGGATCCCGCCATGGTCAAGGTGCCTGGAAGAGGCAAACCCATAGGCAAAGAACCGGGTGAGTTGGTGCTGTCGTCGCCAAAGGAGGCTCCGGATACACTTCTACTACAGCTAATAATAATAATAATAATAATAATTAGATCCTTCTGTCTGGCAAAGGAGACTCAGTGTAAACATATAATAATAATAATACGTATTTATATCCTTCTGTCTTGCAAAGGAGACTCAATGTAAACATATTATTATTATTTATATCCTTCTGTATTGCAAAGGAGACCCAATATAATAATAATAATAATACATATTTATATCCTTCTGTCTGGCAAAGGAGACTCAGTGTAAACATAGAAGGATATAAATACATATTATTATTTTTTGTTTATATTGAGTCTCCTTTGCAAGACAGAAGGATATAAATGCGTATTATTATTATGACTTGCAAAGGAGACTCAATATAAACTAATAATAATATGTATTTATATCATTCTCAGCCAAAGGAGACTCGATATAAACAAATAATAATAATAAGTATTTTTATCCCGCTGTTTCTCCGCCAGGCACAATATGAGCATGTGTTATATAAAGCTAATAACAATAATAATATGTTTATATTCTGTTTCTTCTCTGCCAAAGGAGACTCAATAGAAACTACTACTACTAGTAATAACAACAATAATATATACGCACATACATGCACATATATGTGTATAATATATATATATATTCTAAGACATAACTTTGGTCAACTAACAAATTATTCCTATTTCTCTCATATAAATGTGTGTGTGTATATATCTCTTCTCTCTCTCTATATATATATATAATAAAGCGGAATGTTTGTATGTTTGTTTGTTTGTTTGTATGTATGTATGTGGCAGCGTTCTGATTGGCTCCCGGTCTCTACATTCTGACAACATGATTGGTTGCCAGTGAGGGAGTATTTGCATAACGCCTCTAATTGGCCAGCCAACACGAACATTCCGGCACTCTAAACTGCCAGAAGGGGAGAAGGCAAAGGCCTGAGGCAGTCGCCATCACGAACATTCCAACACTCTAAGCTGCCAGAGGGGGATAAGGCAAAGGCCCGAGGCAGTCGCCATCACGAACATTCCAACACTCTAAGCTGCCAGAGGGGGAGAAGGCAAAGGCCTGAGGCAGTCGCCATCACGAACATTCCAACACTCTAAGCTGCCAGAGGGGGAGAAGGCAAAGGCCTGAGGCAGTCGCCATCACGAACATTCCAACACTCTAAGCTGCCAGAGGGGGATAAGGCAAAGGCCTGAGGCAGTCAGCCATGGTGGGAGGAACTCAGATAACCCAGGGCCGTTCCACACAGCCTATAACCCTGCATATTTAGGCAGAAAATCCCACAATATCTGCTTTGAACTGGGTTTTCTGAGTCCACACTCATACAATCTGGTTCAAAGCGATGGACCATGGCCGATGGGACTCGCAGTACCTTCACTCACTTCCTGAGACCACTGCGAGCCACGTAAACATCTGATAAGGGCCAACTTTGGCACACAATGCCTTTCTCAAATAACCCGGGCAGGGCCGGATCCCCAAGCTAGTCTATAATCTATATGAGCAAAATTATATATTTTATTATATGTGTGTGTATAAATATAACTTTGCTTTTATATATACCGGTGTGTATAGATCAGTGTTTCCCAAGCTTTTTTGAGCCGCGGCACATTTTTTTACATGGACCAAATCCTGGGGCACAGCACCTACCAAAATGACACAAAACGACACTCTAACACAGTCATACATATAGTTAATATGTTTTTGAATGTATTTATACACTCAGTGTGAAACCTGGGCCTGTTTCCATGAACACAACATAGATATCCTGGCAGGAATGCTTTTATTCCAGTTGTGCAAAAATGGTTTTGTTCGAGTGTCTCCCCCCAAAAATCTGTTACTGTGTACTAGTTGTGCTTCTTCCATTTGGTCATTGACCGTAATAATAATAATAATAATGCCCGATGCCTCTCTTGTTTGTTTCCAAAGGGCCTCCCAAGAATAAGTCAATGGAGAAGGATGTTGGGCGCCTGCCCCCGCCTCTCTCTCAGGTGGTATACGCGCAAAGGTTTGGCCTTTCATTCCCCGTTTTGGGGAGCAATTTGAATCCAATGTCCATTCGCTTTCCGTTCCAGAATTCTCCCTCCCCCCATTTTAAGAACTTGGGGGTCAATTCGGCCAAGAAAGGCCCGTTCGTGCCCAAAAGGTATGCCGGGACCCCACGCCATGCCTTTCCCACCAGGTATTTAAAGGTCTTTCTATGTTTAATTGTATTGTTTGTGTGTGAGTTAGGTTTGAATTTACATGTTTTTTTAAATAGTTTTAGTATTAGTTGCTTTGAGTCTCTTTGAGTAGGAGGGCTTCATTTATTTATTTACAGTATTTATATTTTATATTATATTATATATTTATATTACATATATTTACAGTATTTATATATTATATTGTTATAAATTATATTATATACTTTTACAGTATTTTATTTTATATTATATAACATATTATCTATTACATATATTTACAGTATTTATATTTTATATTATATAACCTATATATATTTACAGTATATATATATATTATATTATATACTTTTACAGTATTTATATTTTATATTATGTTATATATTATATATATATTATATATAATATATATGTACAGTATGTATATTTTATATTATATAACATATTATATATATTTACCATGTTTATATATTATATTATGTTATATATTATTATATATATTTACCATGTTTATATATTGTTATATATTATGTATATATACTTTTACAGTATTTATATTTTATATTATGTTATATATTATATACATTATATATATACAATAGTTATATTTTATATTATATAATATGTTTTATATATATTTACTGTATTTATATATTATATTATATATTATATACTTTTACAGTATTTATATTTTAGATTATGTTATATATTATATACATTATATATATATACAATAGTTATATTTTATATTATATAATATGTATTGTATATATTTATGTATTTATGTATTATATTATATATTATATACTTTTACAGTATTTATATTTTAGATTATGTTATATATTATATACATTATATATATTTACAATAGTTATGTTTTATATTATATAATATGTATTATATATATTTACTGTATTTATATATTATATTGTTATATATTATATATTATATATACTTTTACAGTATTTATATTTTATATCATGTTACATATTAGATATATTATATATTATATATATTTACAATATTTATATTTTATATTATATAACATTATATATTATATATATTTACTGTATTTATATATTATATTGTTATATATTATATTATATTATATACTTTTTATATTATGTATTTATATTTATTATATTATATATATATTATGTTATATATATTACATAATATATATTTACAGTATGTATATTTTATATTATATATCGCTTTGAAGGCGATTTCCCTGCTTCTTGGCAGACTGGGGCTGGCCTGGACGGCCCACCCAGTCTCTTCCCACTCTAGGATTTTGGGATTCTATTCCTTTGGCTGAGAAGTAGCGGGGTATACAGACATATTATTGTTATTGTTATTATTATCTATTATATAAAGGGGTTCCCGTCGTGGACCGACCGTCCCAAACAGAGAAACCTTACAACACAGAAACACCAAACTTGCCAACAGAAATAGGCCTCAAGCAAGGCAGGTTTGCAGCAAAGAAACTTTTCCCCCCCAAAACCTAAAAGGCCCCCAAAACAACGAGTAAAAAAACCCTACATTTCCCAGCATCCTCCGGGGCTGCCAACGACTCTCCCAGCCTCTACATTCTGAGAACATGATTGGCTGCCAATAAGGGCTGATTTGCATAACTCCTGTACTGGCCAGCCAACATGAACATTCCGACCCATAACAAACTGTCAGAGGAGGATAAGGCAAAGGGCTGAGGCACAAACACAAACACCCAATTCACTTCCCACAGAAAATTTACACTTCCAGGCCACAAAATTGAAAATTAACTTAATTTCACTAGGCCTCACTTAATGGAATGCAAATCAGTAAGGCAGACTCCCGACTAGGCCTCAGCTCAAATTGACAGTAAGGCTTCATTAACTTGATTCTCCTGAGCTAGGCCCTCAGTAAGGCTTCAATGGAGGCCTCAGCTCATTGCTGTGTATGGCTTGACTGACTTTCAATTGACAGTAAGCTCATTGCTTGTGTATGGCCTGAATTGACAGTAAGGCTTCATTAACTTGATTCTCCCGACTAGGCCTCAGCTCATGGGACATTGTGTATGGCCTGAATTGACAGTAACCTACCTTGGCACACAGAACCCCTATGACCCACGCTACATTCTACTAGAGTTTGGAGGAGGGTGGACCATGGATTATGGGACTTGAAGTACCTCCATGGATAATGGGATTTGTACTACTTCAAAACCCATCATTCCCCACAGACCATGTGGCCCAGAACCAAGACCGATAAAAGACCAAACGTGGCACACCATGCCCCCCATGACCCACACTCCATCCGACTGCAGATTAGAGGAGGGCACACCATGGATAATGGGATTTCAAGTACCTCCACTCACTTCCAAAGTACCCCACCCACACACACATCAACCTCTACATCAACACAGCAGACGGAAAGACAAAAAACATTGTACATCCACAAGCTCTGCAGAACGCCAGCAACACCACACGACAACAATTCCACAGGACTCCAACATCCCACCCCCCAGAACAACCCACAACGACACAGCCAGGGCCCCAACAACTAACAACAATTCCAACCCTTACATAACCAGACTTTCTCGCATCTCCTAAATAGGGCACAGCAACGCGTGACGGGTACAGCTAGTTTATGTATATGTATGTATATATATGGCACAGAAGAAGCGAGATATAAATACATATTATTCTATAATACATGATGATATTGGGTGTCCTTTCGGAAAGAAAAGGCAGGCTAGAAATACAACAACAACAACAACAACAATTTATTTAGTTATTGTATCAGAAACGAACCGAGCGCACAGTTGCAGTGTATTTAAAATAATAATACATAATAATATACATAATAATGGTAATATCGGATTTTTGTGGTTTTTTGGCATTTGGGGAGAAAAGGGCACACTACCTTTTCCCATAGGAAAGCAAAGGGGTCGGTCACTCTTGCAGTGGCTGAGCCTCCTTCTCCAGGACTTTTAAGCAGAGGCCGGGTGGCCATCTGTCGGGAGGGATCAGACGGTGCCTTCCTTTACGGCAGGAAAGGGGGAGGGCTGGAGTCCCTCTTTTGGGGTCCCCCTCACCTCTAGGATTTGGATCCCGGTGGTGTTTCCTTCCCTGGAAGCTTCAAAGTGGAAGCTGGGTGGCCATCTGCCGGGAGGGATCGGATTTTGCCGTCCTACCGGCAGAAGAGGGCACAATCCGATCCTATTGCAGTTTGGGATTTGGGGATATTTCGGAGTTCTGGAAAAAAAAGGTGCTGAAAAGCCTTTTATCTTTTGCCGTTTCGGGTTTTGAATAATAATAATAATAATAATAATATTTAATAACATTATCGAGTGTTATTAATAATTTCCTTTCATAGCCCGGCGCTTCCAAATCCATCTCCGCGTCCGAATGGGTCCGAATGGGGCAAACGGAGCGTCACGCTGGAAGCCAAGGACGGTCAAGATGACCTCCAGAACCCCGTCGACTACTCCGAGATGCCGGTAAAGCCATGGCGGCTAAAGCGGGACCAAACTGGGTTAACTGTGCCGTGGAAAAGAATGGATGGCCATCTGTTGGGAGGGAACGGGTGGCGCCTTCCTTTGCGGCAGACTGGACGGCCTTAAGGGATCCCTTTGACCCTACAGTCCTATTTCCCCCCGTGTGCCTGCAAATGCCTATGAGGCTGGATGGTCATCTGTTGGGAGGGATTGGGTGGTGTCCTCCAAACAGATTTATTCGGCCTGAATAAATAAATAAATAAATGTATTCATTTAGTATTATTAATAATTTCAATATAAATAAAAAATACTTATTTAATACTGTGGGATTATTTGCATAAAGTACACTGATTGGCCAGCCTCAGAACTCCAACAATCTAAGGCACCAGACAGAGGTTGTCGTTGGTTGCCACTGAGGAACTATTTGCATAAAGGACTCTGATTGGCCAGCAAAACAGAATGCAACTGAATGCTTGAGTTAGCCAAATGACAGGGTTTTTTTCCGTTGGAAAAGGAATGTTCCTTTTCTGGGGGGTGCGGAGGTGCCAAGGAATATGTGACAGCGTTTCGATAGGTTGCCACTATGGGTTTATTTGCATAAAGGACTCTGATTGGCCAGCCTCAGAACTCCCAACATTTGAGCCTGCAAATGTCTATGAGGCTGGATGGTCATCTGTTGGGAGGGGTTGGGTGGTTTCTTCCAAACAGATTTATTTGGCCTGAATAAATAAATAAATGTATTCATTTAATATTAATAATATCAATAGAAATAAAAATACTTACTAATAATATCAATATTAGTAATAATATTAATAAGTTTACTAATAATTTATTAATAATTAATTGACGGGATATTATTAGTGCGGGAAATAATAAATAATAAATACACCTCTGTTGGCCTTTGTTGTAGGCGTTGGAGCTCGTGACCCAAAACGGACTCGGATGGGACGTCGTCGGTGAGTTGGGTGCACGAACGATCCCTCCCTGCAATATCATGCGTGCAAACGATGCCGTGTCGGAACACGACTGTGCAGTCGTGCAAGAAAGGTGCCTTGCAGTGCAAAGCAGCCTCGCTCCTTGTCCTTGCAGGTGTCGAGGGAGCCCGGGCCCCGTCCCCGCCCCCTTTGCCGCCCAGGGCCCTCCACGCCGTCCCCTTCGAAATGAGGTGAGCACGACGCGTAAGGTTCACTGGAGGGTTAGGGTCACATTGGGGGCCAGGTGAGGACCTTGAGGCCTAGGCCTGTGGGGGGGGGGGAGCCCCCTTCCCTGGAGGTTCCCACGCAGAGGCTGGGTGGCCATCTGTTGAGAAGGATCGGATTGTGTTTTCCGTTATGGCCGAAAGGGTGTGTGCGCGCTGGATGGCCTCTAGAGGTCCCTCCCGACTCTATGAATCTAATAATAATAGCAACAATAGATAATAATGTATAATATAATTGTAATGATACATTCCTTCCCTGGCGAAAGGGGATCGGACTGGATGGCCTTTAGAGGTCCCTCCCATTGCTATGAATCTAATATTCATAATAATAACAACAACAATAATAATATATGATAATATATAATATATATTTGCAATGACATATTTTCTGGCGAAAGGGGGTCAGACTGCATGGCCTTTAGAGGTCCCTCCCATTGCTATGAATCTAATAATAATAGATAATAATAGATAATAATAGATAATAACATAATTGCAATGATATATTCCTTCCTTGGCGAAAGGGGGTCGGACTGGATGGCCTTTAGAGGTCCCTCCCATTGCTATGAATCTAATAATAATAATATATAATAATAATAATATATAATAATATATAATAACATAATTGCAATGATATCTTCCTTCCCTGGCGAAAAGGGGGTCGGACTGGATGGCCTTTAGAGGTCCCTCCCATTGCTTTGAATCTAATAATAATAGATAATAATAGATAATAATAGATAATAATAACAATAACATAATGCAATGATATATTCCTTCCTTGGCGAAAGGGGTCGGACTGGATGGCCTTTAGAGGTCCCTCCCATTGCTATGAATCTAATAATAATAATAGATAATAATATATAATAATATATAATAACATAATTGCAATGATATATTCCTTCCTTGGCGAAAGGGGTCGGACTGGATGGCCTTTAGAGGTCCCTCCCATTGCTATGAATCTAATAATAATAATAGATAATAATAGATAATAGATAATAATATATAATAACATAATTGCAATGATATCTTCCTTCCTTGGCGAAAGGGGGTCGGACTGGATGGCCTTTAGAGGACCCTCCCATTGCTATGAATCTAATAATAATAATAGATAATAATAGATAATAATATATAATAACATAATTGCAATGATATCTTCCTTCCTTGGCGAAAGGGGGTCGGACTGGATGGCCTTTAGAGGTCCCTCCCATTGCTATGAATCTAATAATAATAATAATAATAATAATAGATAATAATATATAATAATAAATAATAACATAATTGCAATGATATATTCCTTCCTTGGCGAAAGACTGGATCGGACTGGATGGCCTTTAGAGGTCCCTCCCATTGCTATGAATCTAATAATAATAATAATAATAATAATATATAATAATATATAATAACATAATTGCAATGATATCTTCCTTCCTTGGCGAAAGGGGGTCGGACTGGATGGCCTTTAGAGGTCCCTCCCATTGCTATGAATCTAATAATAATAATAATAATAATAATAGATAATAATATATAATAATATATAATAACATAATTGCAATGATATATTCCTTCCTTGGCGAAAGAGGTCGGACTGGATGGCCTTTAGAGGTCCCTCCCATTGCTATGAATCTAATAATAATAATAGATAATAATAGATAATAATAGATAATAATATATAATAACAATAGCAATGATATATTCCTTCCCTGGCGAAAGGGGGTCGGACTGGATGGCCTTTAGAGGTCCCTCCCATTGCTATGAATCTAATAATAATAATAATAATAGATAATAATATATAATAATATATAATAACATAATTGCAATGATATATTCCTTCCTTGGCGAAAGAGGTCGGACTGGATGGCCTTTAGAGGTCCCTCCCATTGCTATGAATCTAATAATAATAGATAATAATAGATAATAATAGATAATAATATATAATAACAATAGCAATGATATATTCCTTCCTTGGCGAAAGTGGTCGGACTGGATGGCCTTTAGAGGTCCCTCCCATTGCTATGAATCTAATAATAATAATAGATAATAATAGATAATAATAGATAATAATATATAATAACATAATTGCAATGATATATTCCTTCCTTGGCGAAAGAGGTCGGACTGGATGGCCTTTAGAGGTCCCTCCCATTGCTATGAATCTAATAATAATAATAGATAATAATAGATAATAATAGATAATAATAGATAATAATATATAATAACATAATTGCAATGATATATTCCTTCCTTGGCGAAAGGGAATCGGACTGGATGGCCTTTAGAGGTCCCTCCCATTGCTGTGAATCTAATAATAATAATAGATAATAATAGATAATAATATATAATAACATAATTGCAATGATATCTTCCTTCCTTGGTGAAAGGGGTCGGACTGGATGGCCTTTAGAGGTCCCTCCCATTGCTGTGAATCTAATAATAATAATAATAATAGATAATATATGATAATATATAATATATATTTGGAATGATATATTTTTTGGCGAAAGGGGGTCGGACTGGATGGCCTTTAGAGGTCCCTCCCATTGCTATGAATCTAATAATAATAATAATAATAATAATAATAGATAATAATAGATAATAACATAATTGCAATGAGATCTTCCTTCCCTGGCGAATAGGGGTTGGACTGGATGGCCTCTAGAGGTCCCCCCAACGTTAGGATTTGGATCCTGGTATTGTTTCCTCCTCCAGAGCCTTTTAAGCAAAGGCTGGGTGGCCATCTGTCGGGAGGGATCAGAGGTTGTCTTCCTATATGGCAGAAAGGGGGTGGGCTGGGCGGCCCCTGGGAGCCCCTTCCCCCTTTGGGGTGGGTCCTGATGGGGTGTCCCTCCTCTCCCCCCCCCCCCCCAGGAGCCTGTTCCTGCTCAACATGCTCAAGGACTGCTTCCGGGATGCGGCCTGGCTGGCCTCGGTCTCCAAAGTGTCCGGCAAAGCGGCCGTGCTGGTGACCAGCTTCATCCCGCAGACGCCCTTCTTCTGGGGCATCCGCATCACCAAGGTCAGCTTGACCGTTGCCATGGGGGACGGACGGACGGACAAACAAACGGGGAGCGAGGAGGGAAAGTGGGGGGCCTTCTTAGTGGGCCACACGCCCAACATGAGCCCAGGGGGTGACGCTGCAGCGGAAAAGGCCAATGCTATTCCAGGTTGCGTCCAAAGGAATCTAGTGTCTGGATGGAGGAAAATAATAAATCCATGGCTGGACCATAGGAATATAGTAAATATATATTAAATATCCTTATTATACTTAAATATATTATTAATGGTATCATAAATTATCATTATTAGATAATTATATTATTATCAATTATTTTATTATATTAAATATCCTTGTTATACTTAATTATATTATTAATGATATCATAAATTATCATTATTAGATAATTATATTATTATTAATTATGTTATATTCAATATCCTTATTATACTTATTTATATTATTAATGGTATCATAAATAATCATTATTAGATAATTAAGTTGATTAGATTATTATCAATTATGTTATTATATTCAATATCCTTATACTTAATTACATTATTATTCAATATCCCTATTATACTTATTTATAATGGTATCATAACTTATCATTATTGAATAATTAATTATATTATTATCAATTATGTTATATTCAATATCCTCATTATACTTAATTACATTATTAATGGTATCATAAATTATCATTATTAGATAATTAATTATATTATTATCAATTATTTTATTATATTAAATATCCTTATACTTAATTATATTATTAATGGTATCATAAATTACAGTTATTAGATAATTAAGTATATTATTATCAATTATGTTACTATATTAAATATCCTTATTATGCTTAATTATATTATTAATGGTATCATAAATTATTATTAGATAATCAATTATATTATTATCAATTATGTTATATTCAATATTTTTAATATAATTAATTACATTATTAATGGTATCATAAATTATTATTAGATAATTAATTATATTATTATCAATTATGTTACTATATTAAATATCCTTATTATGCTTAATTATATTATTAATGGTATCATAAATTATTATTAGATAATCAATTATATTATTATCAATTATCTTATATTAAATATCCTTGTTATACTTAATTACATTATTAATGGTATCATAAATTATTATTAGATAATTAATTATATTATTATCAATTATCTTATATTAAATATCCTTGTTATACTTAATTATATTATTAATGGTAGCACAAATTAATATTATCAATTATGTTACTATATTAAATATCCTTATTATGCTTAATTATATCATTATTATTGATATTATAATCGCCTTTATTTTCCTTGTTGTTGTTGTTGCCAATTTTGGTGCCCAATGGCACAGTGGGGTTGGGCTAGATGGCCTCTTTGGGGAGGGGGGGGGGTCCCCCTTTCTGGAACAGAACCGAACCCACGGCACTTTGGCCTCTCTGCTATTTCCAATGTGGGTGGGTGTTTTCCCCACGCGCAGGACTGCCACCCGAGCATGTTGAAGCTCTTCACGGCGCTGGTGGAGGCCGAGTCGCGGGGGACGCCCTTCCTGACCTCGGAGACCGGCGGAGGGGGGCGATGCCTGGCCGAATGCCTCATCGGGGAGGAAGGCCTCGCCTGGAACCGGTGAGAGGGAGCCCCCAAAGGGCACCGTCCAAGCCCTCCCGACAGACGGCCATCCGGCCTCGGTTCAGAGAAGGGGGCTCCGCTGGGAGGGGCCCCCAAAGGGCATCCGGCCAACCCCGGAATTCCGTTGACCTCGATGTTTGTGGAGAAGCCCGTGGAGCGGCAGCAGAGCCAAGGGCCGTTGTCGAAGCCCAAGGGAAGGTCCCCCGAGTTCGTTGACGTCCATATTCCATAACCTCATCCCCTCTGTGCGCTCCTTGCAGGGCCTGGGTCGTGGAGAGGGTCGAGGACCTGGCCGTGGTGTTCTTTGTGGACTTCGGCCAACTGGTCACCCTGCCGCTGAGCTCCTTGCGGGCGCTGGAGGAGGACGAGTGGTGGTCGACCGGCCCCTTTGCCCAGCCCTTCATGCTCCAAGGCGGGGGTGAGTGACCGACCCCCGTGGGGGGAGTGACCCTTGGGTCCCATGCTCCGTTGTTATTGTTACGAGACTATAATAACATAATGTAACATGCTATAGCATATTATTATTATTATATTGAATTATCTATTATATAAAGGGGTTCCCGTCATGGAACGACCGTCCCAAACAGAGAAACCTTACAATTCAGAAACACCGAACTTACCAACAGAAATAGGCCTCAAGCAAGGCAGGTTTGTAGCAAAGAAACTTTCCCCCCCAAAACCTAAAAGGCCCCTAAAACAACGAGTTAAAAAAAACTACATTTCCCAGCATCCTCCGGGGCTGCCAACTACTCTCCCAGCCTCTACATTCTGAGAACATGATTGGCTGCCAATAAGGGCGGATTTGCATAACTCCTGTACTGGCCAGCCAACATGAACATTCCGACCCATAATAAACTGTCAGAGGAGGATAAGGCAAAGGGCTGAGGCACACAAAACACCCAACTCACTTCCCACAGAAAATTTACACACCCTACAAATCACAGACCACGCCCAAAATTGACAGTAAGGCTTCATTAACTTAATTTCCCTGACTAGGCCTCAATGGAATGCTGTTTACGCTCTGAATTGACAGTAAGGCTTCATTAACTTGATTCTCCCGACTAGGCCTCAGCTCATGGGACATTGTGTATGGCCTGAATTGACAGTAACCTACCTTGGCACACAGAGCCCCTATGGCCCACGCTACATTCTAATGCAGTTTGGAGGAGAGTGGACCATGGATTATGGGACTTGAAGTACCTCCATGGATAATGGGATTTGTACTACTTCAAAACCCATCATTCCCCACAGACCACTGTGGCCCAGAACCAAGACCGATAAAGACCAAACTTGGCCAACAATGACCCACACTCCATCCGACTGCAGTTCAGAGGAGGACACACCATGGATAATGGGATTTCAAGTACCTCCACTCACTTCCAAAGTACCCCACCCACACAAGCATCAACCTCTACATCAACACAGCAGACGGAAAGACAAAAACATTGTATATCCACAAGCTCTGCAGAACGCCAGCAACACCACACACCCACAACTCCCCAGGACTCCAACATCCCACCCACCAGAACAACCCACAACGAAACAGCCATGACCCCACCAAGACCCTAAGTAACATCAATTCCAACCCTTACATACTCAGACTTTCTCCCATCTCCTAAATAGGGCACAGCAACGCGTGCCGGGTACAGCTAGTATTATATATAATTACAGTAATGCTATGTAACAGGAACCTTTTCACACTGTGGTGCTCCATGTTGTCTTAGGGGGAGGGGGGCACTGCGATCCCTGCATGGCCGAATGGGGCTGGACTTGATGAACTTTGGGGGTCCCTTCCTGGAACCAACCCCATTGGATTGGATGGCTGAATGGGGCTGGACTAGATGACCTTTGGGGGTCCCTTTCCCGGAACCAACCCCATTGGATTGGATGGCTGAATGGGGCTGGACTAGATGAACTTTGGGGGTCCCTTCCCGGAACCAACCCCATTGGATCTGATGGCCGAATGGGGCTGGACTAGATGACCTTTGGGGGTCCCTTCCCGGAACCAACCCCATTGGATCTGATGGCCGAATGGGGCTGGACTAGATGACCTTTGGGGGTCCCTTCCCGGAACCAACCCCATTGGATCTGATGGCCGAATGGGGCTGGACTAGATGACCTTTGGGGGTCCCTTCCTGGAAGCAGCAGGCCCATTGGGTCCCTTGAGCTCCAGGCGCGCCTCCCCTTGGGCTTGGGCTCCGCCCTCAGGTGACCCTATTCGTGACCTGCCTAATTTTGGGGAGCCAATCAAGAGGTCTTTGGATTTTCTGCCCCTTTAGAGCCTTGCCCCCCTGAAGGCATGATGAGGCGGATCCTGAAAGGGACGCTGGACGGTCCTTTGGACAGGGAGGTAAGTCCGGCCTTGCTCCCCTCTTGTTATATAGAGGCTATATTATTATTATTATTATTATTATTACACTATGTGACATGCATCCATGTCAACAAAGTAAACAAAACGTTTTGCAAATTTCGTTGTTGTAAACATCGCCACCTTCGGGGGGCCCCCCAAACAAACTCCCCAAAGGTGACGCCGGTGTCCGCCCCCCCCCCCCCGTCTCTTTCCAGCCCCACATTTTGAAGTTCACCCTCCAAGGAGGCTTCGGAGAAGAGAGTCAGAAGGACCATTGTGGCGAAGCGGCGGCGGCCACGGAAAGCAACGACTCCGCATGATTTCGTGGCAAACGGGGAGCGGCACCTTCTCCAGGTGTTGGGACTGCAAAAATGAATTGTTTTGGGGATGATGGGCGCGGATGCCTTGCTTTTGAGTTTGGGGAGGGGGGGAGTGTCCCTTTGGAAGGCTGCCCGGCAACGCTATGGATTCCGGGCAGCATGGAGTCTTTGTTTTGGATTGGAGAGCGCCCCCCGTTTCCGAGTTGATTAAATGCTCGCTCACTTGCTCGTGACGCCGCTTTGTGCTTTGGCTGCTTTGCGTGGGGCGAACACGGGAGTGTCACGGCATGGTCCGGCCCGAAACTGCACGTGGCTTTATTGTGTTGTCGAAGGCTTTCGTGGCTGGAATCCCTGGGTTCAGGTCCGGATTAACACCTTTTTGCGCCCTAGGCCACACTTTGGAATTATGCCCCCTTTAAGCCAACCTCTACCGCACGCCCCCCTCCCCCCGGGGGCCCAGGCCCGGATTACCCATAAGGCCACCCTAGGCCATGGCCTAGGACGGCAGCCTTGGGGGGGGCAGCAGGTCCGGACCCCCCCAAATAAAAATAAATAAATAAAAGTTCAATCTTCTTCTGGCGCCTGCGCACGGAGCGCCATAGGCCCTAGGGGGACTCTGACGCGGCTTCCCGCCACGCCCTCCTCCCTCCCGTTGTCAGCGCCGTCCCTTTCCTTCACTGAAAGACGGAGGGGTGGGGCCGACGCGGCACGAGGGAGGAGGAGGCAAAGCCCTCGCCGCCCCCTCCTTCCAGTCGTTTGCGCCGCCCCTCCTTCAGTGAGGAGGAAGGGGCCCCGCAAGCAGCCAGGCCCCCCGCAGCGGCCTCACCCCCGCAAGCGGCCACGTCCCCTGCAAGCGGCCATGTCCCCCGCAAGCGGCCATGTCCCCCGCAAGCGCCACGTCCCCGCAGCGGCCAGGCCCCAAGTGGCCAGGCCCCCTGCAAGCGGCCAGGCCCCCCCGCAGCAGCCAGGCCCCCGCAAGCGGCCATGTCCCCGCAAGCGGCCAGGCCCCGCAGCGGCCACGTCCCGTCCCGCAGCGGCCAGGCCCCTGCAAGCGGCCAGGCCCCCGCAAGCGGCCAGGCCCCCCGCAGCGGCCAGGCCCCGCCACCAGGCCCCCCCACGCCCGCGGCCAGGCCCCCCGCAAGCGGCCACGTCCCCGCAGCGGCCACGCCCCGCAGGCCATGGCCCAAGCGGCCAGGCCCCGCAGCGGCAGGCCCCCCGCAGCGGCCAGGCCCCGCAAATAAAAGGCCCCCGCGCAGTTCAAGGCTTCCACGTCCCCGCAAGCGGCCACGCCCCCGCAGCGGCCCCCCCCCCGCAGCGGCCACGTCCCTCTCGCAGCGGCCACGTCCCCGCAAGCGGCCAGGCCCCGCGCGGCCACGCCCTCCTCGGCCACGTCCCCGCAGCGGCCAGGCCCCCCCCTTTCCAGGCACCCCGGCAGCCAGGCCCCCGCAAGCGGCCAGGCCCCCGCAAGCGGCCAGGCCCCCCCCCCCAGCAGCCAGGCCCCCTCCCCGCAGCCTGCCAGCCAGGCCCACGTCCCCGCGGCCAGGCCAGGCCACGTCCCTGCAAGCCAGGCCCCCTGCAAGCGGCCAGGCCCCCCCGCAAGCGGCCAGGCCCCGAGGAAGCCAGGCCCCCGCAGGCGCCCAGGCCCCCGCAGCCAGGCCACGTCCCCCCGCAGCCCTCACCCCCAAGCCACGCCCCCGCAAGCGGCCACCCCCCCGCAGCGGCCACGCCCCCGCACCTCGCCCCGCCCGGCCAGGCCCCCGCCAGGGCCACGTCCCCCGCAGCGGCCAGGCCCCCGCAGCGGCCAGGCCCCCACGCAGCGGCCAGGCCCCCGCAGCGGCCAGGCCCCGCAGCGGCCAGGCCCCCGTCCCCCCCCGCAGCGAGGCCCCCCCGGCCCCCGCAGCGGCCAGGCCCCCCGCAGGCCCCCGCAGCCCAGGCCCCCGCAGCGCCAGGCCCGCACGGCCAGGCCCCCTGCAAGCGGCCAGGCCCCCGCAGCGACCCCCCCGCAGCGGCCCCCCCGCAAGCGGCCAGGCCCCGGCCAGGCCCCCGCAAGCGGCCAGGCCCCCGTCCCAGGCCCCCGCAGCGGCCAGGCCCCCGCAAGCGCCAGGCCCCCCCCGCCCCCCGGGCGGGGCAGCACTCCAGACTGTGGCCTAGGGTGCCGTAATCATTTAATCCGGGCCTGCCGGGGCCCCTCCTTACCCGCCGGGCAGCAGAGCAGGAAGGGCACCAGGAAGCTCCGGCAGGCACTTCCCATGGCCAGGCAGAAGGAGGAGTGTCCCGGGCAGCCGAGAGCCAGGGGCCGGGCCGGGACAGGAGAGGCGAAGCGGGCAGGCGGGCGTCCTCCATCCCTTTGTCCGTCCATGCCTGGCCGGTATGCCAGGAAGGCTGAAGAGTCCCACCTGGCAGGGCAAGGGGCAGGCCAGCCCCCCTCCCCCCGGCGGAGAACGTGTGTGTGTGCGGACCCTGAACCTTGACCCCGACCCTCACTCGGCCCAAGTCTTCTGGAGGAGCCTCCTCCCTCCCTCCCTGCCTGATGGTTGCAAAGGCCCTGGGCTGCCCCCCCCCCCCCAAAGATGTGCCCCTCAAGGCAGGCCTGGATTACCCATAAGGCCACCCTAGGCCATGGCCTAGGGCGGCAGCCATGGAGGGGGGGGGGAGCACGTCTGGACCACCCCAAAAAAAGTTTTTTAGAAACTCTCAAAAAAATTCCAAAAAAAAGCGCGTGTGGTGGGAGGTGCCTCTTTCTCCTCCGTGCCTCACCCTCCCTCCGTTCCTCCTGCAAAAACCACATTTGGGCAGCTGAGCCCACTCTCCCTCCCCAGCCATGTTTTGATGATAGAAGCCACGAGGAAAGGCTGGCTGACACGGGCAACTCACCAGCCCTGGATGGAGGAGACCCTGGCAAGAAAGACCCCCCCCCTGGAATGCCTCCCCCAACCCATTCAGAACACACGCACACACTCGTAAGGGTCATTATTTGCACAAAAGCAGAGCGTTCCCCTGGTGAAAAATAGCTCTCTCTCAGGAGGCCATGTCCGGGAGGGAGGGACCCGGGGACAGAGCCAGGCCCCCACACCCAACTCCCCCTTGGCATTCGCAAGCTCAGAGAGTCGGGAGAGACCCCGGGGGCCAGCCACGGCGTATTTATTTGTTGCAACCTTTTTATTATTTTTTGGTCCGTGATCTGCGCCCCCCCCCCGGCTTGCGCCCCTAGGCCATGCCCTAGGTTGGCCTTATGGGTAATCCGGGCCTGCCTGGGTTGCTGTGAGCTTTCTGCACTGCCTGGCCACCTCCCGGCAGCATTCTCTCCTGACGTTTCGCCTGCATCTATGGCAGGCATCCTCGGAGGCTGGGAGGTCCGTTAGAAACTAGGAAAACGGGATTGATATTATCTACCTCCGGAATAATAATCATGCCCAGGGTGGGAAGCAAGCGTGCCTGTTGCCATTGGCCACCTTGGCGAGCATTTAATGGCCTTGCAGCTTCAGAGCCTGGCTGGTTGCTGCCTGGGGGAATCCTTTTATTTATTTATATTTTTGACCGCCACTCCCGGAGGCTCGGGGCGGTTCACATAAGGAGGGGTGCCGCCTCCTTCGGCCGTTTCCCCTCCCCACACCAGCCAGCTGGCCCATCCCAGCTGCCAGGGAGGGTCGGGGAGCCTTGGAAGTAAGGCTCCCCGCAGGGCCCAGGCCCTACCTGGGAGCCAAGTGTGGCCGTCTCGCATCTTCCGCCAAGCCCGGCGGGAGATGCGAGCCGGCCAAACCCTGCTTCCAGACAGGGCCTGTTCCTTGTGGGGAGCCTTTCTCCCGGCGGAGCCGCAAACCGGGAGAATGGCTCCCTGCAGGGCCCCGCTCCTCCCTCCTCTTCACTGCGGTTCCCTCCGGCTTCCTGTCAATTTTCCCCAAACTCTATCTGTGTTCACATTTGGGCATATTGAGTATTCAGGCCAAGTTTGGTCCTGATCCAACATTGTTTTGAGTCCACAGTGCTCTCTGGGTGTAGGTGAACTACAACTTCCAAACTCAAGGTCAATTCCCAAGCAAACCCTTTTAATACTTTCTGTTGGTAATGAGAGTTCAATAGGCCAAGTATGGTTCAATTCCATTGTTGCAAGAGTTCAGGATGCTCTTTGATTGTGTGATAACTATAAATCCCAGAAACTAACTCCCAAATGCCAAGGCCTATTTCCCCTGAACTCCATCTGCATTCACATTTGGGCATATTTAGTATTCATGCCAAGTTTGGTCCTGATCCAACATTGTTTGAGTCCACAGTGCTCTCTGGATATAGGTGAACTACAACTCCAAAACTCAAGGTCAATGCCCACCAAACTCTTATAGTATTTTCTTTTGGTTATGGGAGTTCTGTGTGGGAAGTGTGTGTCTTTCTGCCATTCCTGCCAGGATATCTCTGTTGTGTTCATCGAAACAGGCCCAGGTTTCACACTGAGTGTATGAATACATTTAAAAACATATTAACTATATGTATGACTGTGTTAGAGTGCCATTTTGTGTCATTTTGGTTGGTGGTGTGCCCCGGGATTTGGTAAACATCAAAAGTGTGCCACAGTTCAAAAAAGGTTGGGAAACACTGCAGTATATAAACCCAACTTGCCCAACCTCTGGGGATGCCTGCCGTAGATGTGGGCGAAACGTCAGGAGAGAGTGCTGCGAGGACCTATTGGCCAGGCAAGCCTGAAAAATGCACGGCATGTTTGAGAGGACGTGCGCCACGTGCATGGCAGTGTGTTCGCAAGCGGGAGGAGCCTTTCTTGCTCCAAGATGGTGCGTGGGGGGGGGGGGATCTCGCCCGGTGTGCCCGGCGTGGGCGTACGTACGCGCATTCGGACAGAGACAGGGCGGCGGTGGAGACCGATTCCCCGTCCAATGAAAGCAATGTAATTGTTCGTCTGCAAAGGTACATTTCCCCCAGAAGAGAAGACACCCATCATACACTGGGACCAGGAAATCAAGAGGAAGTGGAAGTGGAAGGAGGGGGAAATCAAGAGGGGGAGCCGTGTACATGGGGGAAGGGGGACATAAGAAAATAAATTAAGTCCGTAGCGGAAGGGGGCCAGGGCCACGCAGCCGCCGCTCCGCCACAGAGAGGATTCAGAAGTCACATTTTCGGGGGGCTTGTGTGTGGCGTGTTCTGTGTTTTTTAATCCGTGTCGGCAGAGGCCAGCTGGTCAGTCCTTGAGTCCGTCGTTGGTCGCCGGCTCGCTTGCCGGCCCCGAGTCCCAGCAAAGCCCGGCGCACCAAGAGTCCGGCGAGCCAGGATCCCGCCGAGGAAGTCTTGCCGGAGGGAGGGAGGCCCGCCAAGCGGGGCCCAAAGGAGTCCGGCCCCCAAGAGGAAGGGGGGCCCGCCCGCGCTAAGGAGGCCGTGGGGCGGCTCCTGCTCGGCCGGCCAGCGCCTGCCTTCCCGGGCTAGCCGTCTTCCTTGGGGGGCGTGTACCAGCCTGAGGAAGGAAGGAAGGAAGGGTCAGAGGCGGGGGCAGGCCAGGTCGAGGCAAACCCAGCCCCCCCCCGGGGGGGTGTAGGTGCAGTAGCCCCTTGGGCTCTTCTCTCAGGGCCTCCTCTCTCCTACCACCCTCTCCCTCCTTCCTTCCCTCTCTCCCTCTTTCTCCTTCCTGTCTTTCCTCCTTCCCTTCCTTCCATCTTGCCCTTTCTCCCTTTGTCCTTCCTTTCTTCCCTCTCTCTTTCTCCTTCCTTCTCTTTTATCTTTCCCTTTCACCCTTCCTTCCTTCCATCCATCCTTTCCTTCCTCCCCTTCCACTCTTTCCCCCTTCCTTCAT
This sequence comes from Anolis apletophallus, assembly GCA_030556195.1. Taxonomy (NCBI): domain Eukaryota; kingdom Metazoa; phylum Chordata; class Lepidosauria; order Squamata; family Anolidae; genus Anolis; species Anolis apletophallus. The sequence goes on from JARBWK010000019.1 coordinate 21,914,803, forward strand.
TCCCTCTTTCCTCTCTCCTTCCCCTCTCCCTTTCTCCTTCCATCCTTCTCTTTCCTTCCACCTTCCCTTTCTCCCTTTGTCCTTCCTTTCTCCCCTCCCTCCCTCTTTCTCCTTCCTTCTCTTTTATTATTCCTTCTTCTCTTTCACCCTTCCTTCCTTCCCTTCCGCTCTTTCCCCTTCCTTCATTCCTGCTTTCCTCTCTCCTTCCCCTCTCCCTTTCTCCTTCCATCCTTCTCTTCCTCCCTTCCTTCCACCTTCCCTTTCTAACCTCTCTTCCTCCTTCTTTCCTTCCCTTCCACTCTTTTCTCCTTCATCCCTCCCCCTCTTCCTTCCATCCATTTCTTCCTCCCTTCTGCCTTTCCCCTTCCCTCTTTCCTCTCGTCTTCCCTCTCTCCATTTGTCCTCCCTCCCTTCTGTTTCCTTCCACCTTCCCTAGCACTCTTTGGTCCTGATTCTTCCCTCTCTCCCTCTTTCTCCTTCCTTCCCTTGTGTCTTTACTCCTTCTCTTCTATCTTTCCCTTCTTCCTCTGCCCTCCCTTCTCTTCCTCCCTTTTCTTTCCTTCCACCTTCCCTCCTTCCTTCCTTTGCACTCTTTTGTCCTGTTTCTCCCCTCTCTCTTTTTCTCCTTCTCTTTCCTCCTTCCCTTTTACCCTTCTTTCCATCCATCCATCCTTCCCTTCCACTCTTTCCCCCTTCCTTCCTTCATTCCCTCTCCCTTTCTCATTCCACCCTTCCTTCCTTCCCACTCATTCCTCCCTCCTTTGTTCCCTCTCCTCTTCCCTCTCTCCTTGTGTCCTCCCTCCCTTCTCTTTCCTTCCACCTTCCCTCCTTCCTTCCTTTGCACTCTCTTGTCCTGTTCCTTCCCTCTCTCCCTCTTTCTCCTTCCTTCCCTCGTGTCTTTCCTCCTTCCCTTCCTTCCATCTTTCCCTTCCTCTCTTGCCTCCTTCCTTCCTTCCTCTCTTCCTTCCCTATCCCCCCTTCCTTCTATCCATCCCCCCACCCACCTCTCCCTCCTTTCCTCCTGGGGAGGGGACACTGAGGAGGAGCCCCGCCCGTACTGACCGTTCTTCTCGTGGATCTGGACCAGGGACTTGTAGGACTGCTGGGCTCTGGTCAGGCTGTACTGGTTCTGTGGGGGGGAGAGAGAGAGAGAAAGGCACCACATGGGAGGAGTGGGGGTCAAAGAGGAGCTTCCTGACCCCACCCTGACCCCGGGCGGCGGTGGTGCCGAGGAGGCTGACCTTGTTGGCGCCAAACTGGACCCTGGCCTTGCCCTTCACCAGCGTGGCGCTGATCTGCATGATGACCGACTCCACCGAGTAGGCGCTGCTCCAGCCCTGGAAGAAGGGAAGAGGGGAGGCGCCCAGGTTTTTTTTGGGGGGGGGCACACCTGGCCCCACCCCCTCCTGGCGCAATACGAGCCCTCCCGACAGATGGCCATCCAGCCACATAGGCATTAGAAGAGTCAAGGGGTGTGTGTGTGTGTGTGGGGGGGGGGGTGGACTATAGATTCGAAGAGTTGGAAGGCCATTCACCCCTTCGGCCAAGCAGTGAAGGCACAATCCAAGCCTTCCCGACAGATGGCCATCCGGCCAAACAGGCATTGGAAGACCCATGGGGAGAAATAGAGGACTATACAGTCCTAGAGTTGGAAGGGACCCCAAAGGCCAGGAAGGGCACAACTGAAGCCCTCCTGACAGATGGCCACCCAGGACCCTGAGGCAGTGAGTTCCACTGTTGGGCGGCCCTTCCGCCCAAGGGCCACCCGCTCCATTTCACTTCCGTTTGGCTGTGCAAGAAGGCCCAAGCCAAGCCCTCGAAGCAGAGGCCCGTCCAGCCCAGGAGGAGGCACCCCCAAGCTCCTCAAAGGCAGTCCTCGCGCAGCCCCCTTGGCCCCAAAGCCATGGCCCCGGAGCCCCCCTCAAGGCCCCTTGGCCCCCGCTGACGGCTCACCTGCTTCGTGAGGAGCTCCATGCAGATGGCTCCCCCGCCCAAGACGTACCTGGGGAGGGAGGGAGGAAGGGAATCGGGTGAGCGCGCTCCCCTCCCTGGCCTGTTTGTGTCACTACCTTATTCGTGTTGTGCTTCCTTTCCAGGCATCTTCCTGGCCTCCCAATCCCCTTCTCTATGGTTCCTGCCATGTGGACCTCCAAAGTCTCCCTGGGTCCCTTCTACGAGCCAAAGGATGGACATCGCTCTCGCGGCCATAATGGCACATCAGTGCTCGCATCTCCCCCTCGGATCCCAATTAATACTTAACATTAATTTAAGAACTATAATTTATTTATAATTATATTATAAATTATATCACTTAAATTAATTTCTAATTTAACTATTATATTTTATAATCCCAAATATTCTTTATAATAATATAATTTCCAATATAAGTAATATAATGTTAATAATAAAATTAGTAATATAATTAACATAATTTATAATATAGTGTAATTTATATAATTTATAATAATATAAATTCTAATGTAAGCAATATAATTTTAATAAAATTACTAATATAATTAATACAATTTATAACATAGTATAGTTTATGTAATTTATGATAACATATTTTATATAAGTAATATAATTTTAATAATACAAGTACTAATATAATTAATACAATTTATTATAATAATAAAATTACTAATATAAAAAATATAATTTATAATAATATAACTACTTGCATAATTTACACAATTTATAATATTATAAATTCCAATGTAAGCAATATAATTTTAATAAATTACTAATATAATTAATATAATTTCTAATATAGCATAAATTATGTAATTTATAATAACAGTTTTTATATAAGTAATATAATTGTAATAGTAATATAATTAATATAATTTATTATAATAATAAAATTACTAATATAAGAAATATAATTTATAATAATATAATTACCTGTATAATATATATATAATGTATAATAATATAAATTCTAATGTAAGCAATATAATTTTAATAAAATTACTAATATAGTTAATACAATTTATAATATAGTATAGTTTATGTAATGTATAATAACATAGTTTTTATATAATATAAGAAATATAATTGTAGTAGTACAAGTAGTAATATAATTAATATAATTTATTATAATAAAATTACTAATATAAGAAATATAATTTATAATAATATAATTACTTGTATAATTTATATAATTTATAATAATATAAATTCCAATGTAAGCAATATAATTTTAATAAAATTACTAATATAGTTAATATAATTTATTTTAAAATAATTAGTAATATAAGAAATACAATTTATAATAATAATTACTAGTATAATTTATATAATTTCGAACATAATCTAATTTTTAATAATAAAAATACTAATATAATTAGTACAATTTATTACAATTACTTATATAAGAAATCTGATTCATAACTGATGATTGACACCCTGCTTTTTCCCTCCAAGAGAAGGGAGACCTGGGAAGAAGCGGTCACTCACCCTCCGGACAGGACAGGACAGACCACCCGGACGAAGGGAGGGTCGAAGGGGAAGTTGTCCTGCAAGGGAGGGACGAAGGAAGAAGGGAAGAACAGGCTGGTTTGCCTGCATGCTGGCTTGGCCCCAGAGCCGCACTGCAACTCCCGCTCCCTATCCCCCCCCCCCCCCGCCCGCTCTTGCGGTCAGCCTGACCTTAAAGGTGAAGTTGAGGAGGATGAAGTCGGCGCCCTCTTTCTCCTTCAGGATCTGGAGGTCGCTGTGCAAGGCGCTGTCCTCGTCCACCCTGGGGGAGAAAGAGGCGGGAGCAAAGGGGGCGCTCACGCAGGGTCCGAGCAAGCACCGGGGCGCCCCTGGCCCCTGGCCCACTCCCCCCCCCCCCGCCCCAAGGGCCACCACCTCTCAAGGTGCGAAAGCAGGTCAGGAGGCTTTCCTTCGGAGACCGGGACTCAATGGAGCTGTGGGTTCAAACGGCAGGAAAGGAGACCCCACCTGAATATTAGGGAGGACTTCTTGACCGTAAGGAAAACTGTTCAACAGCGGAACTCTCTGCCGTGTGTCGGGAGGGCCTGCATCGTGTCTCCTTGCATGGCAGAACGGGGGGGGGGGGTCAGACTGGGGATTCTATCTATTCGTGGGTTGGGGCAAGGCCCGGATTACCCATAAGGCCAACCTAGGCCATGGCCTAGGGGCGCAAGCCGGGGGCGCAGATCACGGACCAAAAAATAAAATGTTGAAACAAATAAAAACGCAATGCGCAAAGGAGGGGAAGGGGCCTTGGAGACCAAGGGGGCTGGGGGCTGGGGGAGTCCGGGGCCCTCTCCTGCTTCCGGAATCATCCTCGAGGTGGAAGAGACCCCGCGGACCCTGCTGCCGCTGCTGCCACTTTCCTGCAGGAAAGGCCCACCCACCTCCTTGGCCTTGGCGAGGAATCTTGTGACCCCGCGTCCATACAAGGGGGGGGAGGCCTGCCTGGAGCCCCCGCCCCCTCCTTCCCGCCCGGTTTCGGCCCTATCCCTCCCCTCCCCCGCAGACCTGCGTTCCGTGCCCGCAAAAATAAATGCAGCAGAATAATTTGACCTGTAGGTCGAAGCATGGCTGTTCTCCCCCCCCCCGCCCCGCCCCCCTCCCTGCTCCCCTTGCTGTGACAACTGGGGTTTGCAAGGCACTTCTGGGCACCGGGCCCCCGGCCAGCCGGCGAGACAGATACTTCCCTTCGGGGCTGCTTTGGGATGACCCCTGCCTGTGGGGGAGGCCAGGCCCGGATTACCCATAAGGCCATGCTAGGCCATGCCCTAGGGCAGCAGCCTTGGGGGGGGGCAGCAGATCCGGACCCCCAATTTTTTTTTAAATCCATTTTTTAATTAAAAACTTGGATGTTCTGTCACTCCTGTGCCAGCGTGCGAAGTGCCACAGGCCCTTTTGACGCGGTTTCCCGCCCCCCCTCCTCGTGTCGCGTCGGCCCCGCCCCTCCTTCCTTCACTGAGAAGTCTCGCCGCCCCTCCTCCCTGGCGTCGTTGGTGTCGGCCCCTCCTTCAGTGAGGAGGAAGGAGGGCCCCGCCCCCCGCAAGCGGCCCTGTCCCCGCAAGCGGTCCCGACCCCCCCCTGCAAGCGGCCCTGCCCCCAGGGCGGGGGCGGTGCTTCCAAAGTGTGGCCTAGGGCGCCACAATCAGTTGATCCGGGCCTGGGGGTGGCCAGCGAGCCAGAGGCTGCCAAAGTGTGGCCTAGGGTGCAAAAAGGTGTTAATCCAGGCCTGGTTGGTCCTCTTTTCCAATGCTAGGCTTTGGTGGAAAGACTTCTTTGGGCACCTCGATTAGTAGTAGTAGTAGTAGTAGTAGTAGTCTGTAGTATTGTTTTTATACTTCCTGCCTCTCCTTCTTTGGAGGCATTATTATCATCTATGATTATTTGTTTACACTCTGCTCTCTCTCTCTCTCTCTCGATGACCTCTCGATGACCCCTTCTGACATTCCAGAGCACAGGCATGGGCTGTGAGGAATGGTGGGAGTTGGAGTCCCAAAGCCCTGGAGGGAGAGGCACCCTTTGCCCAGGCCTGCGACAGCCCTTTCCGGGCAACGGGCAGGCCCGGATCAACTCTTTTTGGCACCCTAGGCCACACTTCGGAAGCCACGGCCCCGGGCCGATGCTGAGCATGCGCGTCAGAGGCCTTGGGGGCGGGGCTTCCCTCCATATCTTCCTCCTTGCGCCGGGCGACGCGAGCAAGGAAGAGGCGGAGCCTAGGGAAGCCGCGTCAGAGGCCCTAGGGGCGGGGCTTCCCTCCGCGTCTTCCTCGCTCGCGCAGAAGCGCCCAAAGATCGACCTTTAAAAAAAATTGGGGGGTTCGGATCTGGCGCCCCCATGGCTGCGCCCCTAGGCCATGGCCTAGTGTGGCCTTATGGATACTCCGGGCCTGGCAACGGGAGAGCTTTCCTCCGGGCAAGTGGACCACCACGAGGAAGGAAGGAAGGAAGGAAGGAAGGAAGGAAGGGAAAGGAAATGTGGGGGAAGAGAAGGGATGAGATAGGAAAGGGGAGAAAGGAAGGAAGGGGAAAAGAAGAAAGAAAAGGGAAGACAAGGGGAAGGGAAGAGGGAGAGAAGGAAAGGAAAGCAAGAAAAATAGGAAGGGTGAAAGAACTGAATGGAAAGGGAAGGAAGGAAGGGTGAAAAGAAGGGATAGAAAAGGAAAAGACAGGAAAGGAGAGGCAAGACAGAAGGAGAGAAGGAAAGGAAAGAGGGAGGGAAGAAAAGAAGGAAGAGAAAACAAGAAAGGGTGAAAGAAATGAATGGAAAGGAAAAGGAAGGAGGGAAGGAAGGAAGGAAAGGGAATGGGAAGAAAAGGAGGAAGGGGAGGAAGAGGGAGGGAAAGGAAGGAAGGGAAAGGAAAGGAAAAGGAGGGAAGGAAGGAACGGGGAAAAGAAAGGATGGGAAATAAAAGGGAAGGGAAGAGGGAGAGAAGGAAAGGAAGGGAAAGCAAGAAAGGAAGGAAGGAAGGGTGAAAGAACCAAATGGAAAGGGAAGGAAGGAAGGAAGGGTGAAAAGAAGGGATAGAAAAGGAAAAGACAGGAAAGGAGAGGCAAGACAGTAGGAAAGAAGGAAAGGAAAGAGGGAGGGAAGAAAAGAAGGAAGAGAAAACAAGAAAGGGTGAAAGAAATGAATGGAAAGGAAAAGGAAGGAGGGAAGGAAGGAAGGAAAGGGAATGGGAAGAAAAGGAGGAAGGGGAGGAAGAGGGAGGGAAAGGAAGGAAGGGAAAGGAAAGGAAAAGGAGGGAAGGAAGGAACGGGGAAAAGAAAGGATGGGAAATAAAAGGGAAGGGAAGAGGGAGAGAAGGAAAGGAAGGGAAAGCAAGAAAGGAAGGAAGGAAGGGTGAAAGAACCAAATGGAAAGGGAAGGAAGGAAGGAAGGGTGAAAGAACCAAATGGAAAGGGAAGGAAGGAAGGAAGGGTGAAAAGAAGGGATAGAAAAGGAAAAGACAGGAAAGAAGAAGCAAGACAGAAGGTAAGAAGGAAAGGAAAGAGGGAGGGAAGAAAAGAAGGAAGAGAAAACAAGAAAGGGTGAAAGAAATGAATGGAAAAGAAAAGGAAGGAGGGAAGGAAAGAAGGAAGAGTGAAAAGAAGGATTGCGACTGGAAAGGAGAGGAAGGGAAGAAGGAAGGGGAAGGGAAGGAGGGAGGAAGAAAGGAAAGAAGGAAGGAAAGGGAATGGGAAGAAAAGGGGGAAGGGAAGGATAAGGGAGGGAAAGAAAGGAAGAGAAAGGAAAGGAAAAGGAGGGAAGGAACGGGGAAAAGAAAGGATAGAAAATAAAAGGGAAGGGAAGAGGGAGAGAAGGAAAGGAAGGGAAAGCAAGAAAGGAAGGAAGGAAGGGTGAAAGAACCAAATGGAAAGGGAAGGAAGGAAGGAAGGAAGGAAGGAAGGGTGAAAAGAAGGGAAGGAAGGAAGGAAGGAAGGAAGGAAGGAAGGAAGGAAGGCTCGGCCGCGCGGTACTTACTTCAGGAGCCTGACATTCCAGTCGTAGAGGCTGTCGTTCACGAGTTCCACCGAATAGTTTCCTGCGGGGCGACACGGAGGAGGGGTCAGCGCCACCCAAGGGACCCCCCCCAACCCCTCCCGCCCTTTCCCCTCCCTCCTCACCGGGGGGGGCCAGGCACTCACCGCCTTTGAAGCTGGCCGAGCGGTAAATATCCCTGAGCTCCTTCATCAGCCGGTCAGTGGCCTGCACAGACCCCGAGACTGCCCCCTGCAAGAGACAGGCCCGCTCAGCCCCCACGCGCAGGGAGTCACCCCATGTCCCTATCAAAGGCAGCCGTTCTCCACCTTCCTCACCACACCGCGACCCCTTGATACCCTTCCTCGGCCTGTGTTGACCCCCAACCACAACATTATCTCCCATGGCTACTTCTCAACAGTCCTTTTGGGAGTTGTAGTTGCTGGGATTTATGGTCCGCCTACAATCAAAGAACTGGGCCAAACTTCCCACATAGGGACCCCCACGACCAACGGAAAATGCTGGAAGGGTTTGGTGGGCATCGGCCTTGAGTTTGGGAGTTGTAGTTCACCCACACCCAGAGAAGCCTGCGGACTCAATGATGGATCTGGACCAAACGTGGCACAAATACTCAACGTGCCCAAATGTCAAGACTGCTGGAGTTTGGGGGAGAATACATTTGGGAGTTGTAGTCGCTGGGATGTATAGTTCGCCTACGATCAAGAGTACTCTGAAACCCTACAGACGATAGAATTGGGCCAAACTTCCTACGCAGAACCTCCCCCTGCCTTGAAAGGACCCCCTCGCTCCGGCCTTGCGCGCTCTTCCTCGCGTGGGCACCACGTGCCGAGCCCGCCTGCTCTCCCCTCCCCACTTGGAAAGAGCCCTCCCATTGGCTGAGAGGCCTGCCAATCACAGCAGGAGGAGGAGGGCTTTGGGTGGGAGGATTCCAAGGTGGAGGAGGAGGAGAGGCCTCTCTGCCTTCGGGTGGTCTTTGGCGACCCCCAGATTGAGCAACGCGGGTGCCCGCCCCGCCCTTTCCGCCCTCCCCCCCTCCCTCCTGGCGACACGTACATTTAAGTAATCTGCCTCTGGTTCTTTTTGATTTTCTCGAGGATGGCCAGGTTCTCCTTCCCGATGCCGTCGTCCTCGGCCTTCTTGGCCTCCGCCGGCTCCTCCTCCTTCATCTCGTAGTGGTCCAGCTCCTCCGTGTCCTTCGGGGAAAGCAGAGCATCCCGTCAATCGCTCGGCCGCGCTGGGCTCTCCTTTCGGACCGCCACCCCCAGTGAGGCCGCCCCCTCGGCCCGGGGACTTCAGCTCTTTGCGGGGAGCGTACCTCGGGCATTTCCTCGTCTTCTTCCTCCGAGGAGACCTCCTCTTGCGTGCTCTGCGGGGCAGAAAGGACCATTTGAGAAGGACCCCGGCTCTCTAGGAGACCCTCGGGCCAGAGAGAGGCTCCCGACCGTTCAAGACTCTAAGAAAGACTTCCACCTTGCCCCCTGCACTAATGCATATACTGTATATACACATAATATTGATAATGTTGTGACATAATACAATATACTAATAATATTATATAATAATCTATTATATAAAGGGGTTCCCGTCATGGAACGACCGTCCCAAACAGAGAAACCTTACAACGCAGAAACACCAAACTTGCCAACAGAAATAGGCCTCAAGCAAGGTAGGTTTGTAGCAAAGAAACTTTCCCCCCCAAAACCTAAAAGGCCCCCAAAACAACGATACAAATAAACTACATTTCCCACTGTCCTCCGCGGCTGCCAACGAATCTCCCGGCCTCTACATTCTGACAACATGATTGGCTGCCAATGAGGGAGTATTTGCATAACGCCTCCATTGGCCAGCCAACATGAACATTCCGACCCATAACAAACTGGCAGCGGAGGATAAGGCAAAGGGCTGAGGCACAAACACACACACCCAATTCACTTCCCACAGAAAATTTACACCCCTACAAATCACAGACCACGCCCAAAATTGACAGTAAGGCTTCGTTAACTTGATTTCCCTGACTAGGCCTCACTTAATGGAATGCTGTTTACGCTCTGAATTGACAGCACGGCTTCATTAACTTGATTCTCCCGACTAGGCCTCAGCTCATGGGACATTGTGTATGGCCTGAATTGACAGTAACCTACCTTGGCACACAGAGCCCCTTTGACCCACGCTACATTCTACTGCAGTTTGGAGGAGGGTGGACCATGGATGATGGGACTTGATGTACCTCCATGGATTATGGGATTTGTAGTACTTTCAAACCCTTCATTCCCCACAGACCACTGTGGCCCAGAACCAAGACCGATAAATACCACACTTGGCACACAGTGCCCCCATGACCCACACTACATTCTACTGCAGTTTGGAGGGTGGACCATGGATTATGGGACTTGAAGTACCTCCATGGATAATGGGATTTGTAGTACTTTCAAACCCTTCATTCCCCACAGATCACTGTGGCCCAGAACCAAGACCGATAAAGACCCAACTTGGCAAACAATGCCCCCCATGACCCACACTCCATCCGCCTGCAGTTTAGAGGCAGACACACCATGGATAATGGGATTTGAAGTACCTCCACTCACTTCCAAAGTACCCCACCCACACACGCATCAACCTCTACATCAACACAGCAGACGGAAAGACAAAAAACATTGTATATCCACAAGCTCTGCAGAACGCCAGGAACACCACACACCGACAACTCCACAGGACTCCAACATCCCACCCACCAGAACAACCCACAACGACACAGCCATGACCCCACCAAGACCATAACTAACAACAATTCCAACCCTTACATACTCAGACTTCCTCGCATCTCCTAAATAGGGCACAGCAACGCGTGCCGGGTACAGCTAGTATAATATATTGTATGAACACATAATATTGATAATGTTGTGATATAATACAATATACTAATAATATGATATAATGATATATTTTATATTACATGTAATATTACTAATGATAATATAGTATAATGTTATAATACAATGTAATATAATAATAATAATATTGTGCTATGGCAATAATTTAATCTTAATGTATTTACATTTTACTGTTAAGCCGCTCCTTTGGGGTGAGAAGGGTGGCATATAAATGTCGTAAATAAATAAATCTGTGTATATAATAAAAGTCAGTGTTTGCGGAGGGCGGGAGGTGCGGAGGAATACGTGGCAGCTTTCTGATTGGCTCCCACTGTGGGATTATTTGCATAAAGGACTCTGACTGGCCAGCCTCGGAACTCCAACATTCTAAGGCACCAGACAGAGGGGATTGGTTGCCACTGAGGGAGTATTTGCATAAAGGCCTCTGATTGGCCATCTACATCCCAACATTCTAAGGTGATGCAGATGGAAAAGGAAAGGCCTCAGGCAGGCAGTCACTGTGACCCACAGCAATGACGGATCAGGACCACACTTGGCAAACAGGGGACAAATGGCCCACTTCACAACCTGATGGGCCACGAATGATGGGATTTGCAGTACCTTCACCTGATTCACTTCCCAAACAATGACCCACTCTCTATCCTACTGCAGTTTAGAGGAGGGCGGACCATGGATGATGGGACTTGAAGTACCTCTACTCATTCCCCATGACCGCTGCAGCCCCCAACAAAGACCGATAAAGACCATAGTTGGTACACAGAGCCCCCATGATCCAGTCTACATTCTTCTGCAGTTTGGAGGAGGACGGACCATGGATGATGGGACTTGAAGTACCAAAGGCCAACCTTGGCACACAATGCCTTTCTCAAATAACCCAGGCACTGCCGGGTCCCCAAGCTAGTAATAAATAAAAGGCGCCCTGTTATATTGTACTATCCCATTATACTATAATATTATTAGTAATATCACATGTCATATAAAATATATAATTATAGTATCGCATTATTAGTATCATACTGTATTACATAATAATATCAATATTATATGTACACACAATATAATATAATATAAGCACAGTGCAGGAGGCAAGGGGGAGCTGACTTCCCGGCCCCTCTCTTCAATCATTCTGATTTGATATGGAAAGTCCATGTATGCGGAGTACATGAAGGTTGTGAGTAAACCAACGATGCTATTTTGACTATGTTTGTTTCTTGAGAACAAGATGTTTTAAGGTTGGGTAGATGTTTTCTGCGGCAACTGAAAACAACACTTCTGAAAATGCTATACGTATTTATTTTTTGTGCATTGGCGTATCTTTGTTTCTGACAGTCCATCTAGGTATATCAGTCTAACAACTGAGAAACCTGATTGCCGTGCATGGATGCTAGTGGATAATATATTTACCACTAAGGAGAAGGCCGGCTCAAGTGAGTTTTTAACTCTTCTCAGGATGATCACTTGGCAAAAGGTTGTGATCTCTAACAAGGTGACGGGTTCCCCAAACTTTGGCCCTCAAAGCCCCCCCCCATCGCCCCCCGGACGCCTCACCTGCTCCGCCGGCAGCGGCTGGTCCAGCATCTCGAGGTCCGGGTGCTGCGGGAGGTTGTAGAGCTTGCAGAGGTCCGAAATGATGCGCTTGAGGTGCTGCAGGAGCTGAGCGAGGAGGCGGGGGGGGGGAAGCAGGCCGGACAGGTGAGGATGTGACATTGCGCTCTATTCCGCCCCCGCCCCCCCCCCCCGAAGGCCCCGCAAGGAGGTCTCACCAGGGTGTTGCCCTTCTTCACGTCGGCCAGCCTCTCCAAGATGGCGGCCAGGTTGGGGTCGTCCGACTCCACCGACCAGATGGGCGGCACCGCCGGGTAGGACTCCTGCCGGGGAGAAGGCGGCGCCAGAGAGGCAGCGTTGACGTCTATGCCTGTCTCTATGATTATAGCAATATAATACGTATGCTGATGGTAATGTCGAAGGCTCTTGTGGGTTGCTGTGAGTGTGCCCGGCCTGCCCGGCTATGTTCCAGAAGCACTCTCCGCTGGCATCCATTCCCCCAGGCAGGAGGCAGCCAGGCTTTGCAGCTGCAAGGCCACTCAATACCAATCAAGGTCTTCTATACATTCCCGCTCTCCCTCCCTGGGCCTCATTCCATAGGGATATAGGTAAACCCCACCTGCCATGTTCCGGAAGCATCCCCTCCTGACGTTTCTCCCCCATCTGTGGCTTAAGGCGGCCCCAGAGGTTGGGAGGCCTGTTGATGACATATACACCTCCAGGGAATGTTGTCCAGGGAGGGAGGGAGGTGGTCTGTTTGGCCACCTTGATTAGCCCTGAATGGCCTTGTAGCTGCAAAGCCTGGCTGCCTGCCTGGGGGCGGGGAGATCCTTTGCTGGGAGGTCTTAATCAAGGTGGCCCGTGGCAACATCCACAGCTGACTCAAGCAGGGAACAGGCCTCCCTCCCTCCCGACCTGGACATCATTCCTGGAGGGGAGAGAGAAAGGGGTACACACACACACACCCCTCCCCAATAGAACCCTGGGCCCCTGTCTCTTGCCTGGCCCCTCCCCTATTGGCCCTGGAACACCCCAAGCCCCGCCCCTTGGCTCAAGCCCCGCCCCCAATTCAAGCATTGGGTTCGAGATGCTCCCAGAGAACCCTGAGAGCAAGCCCCGCCCCTTGCTTTAGGCCCCACCCAGCAGCACTTCCTATAGGCCCAGGGACACCCCAAGCCCCGCCCCTCCTTCAAACATTGGGTTTGAGATGCTCAAGAGAGCCCTGAGAGTAAGTCCCGCCCTTTGCTTTAGGCCCCGCCCAGCAGCACTTCCCATTGGCCCAGGGACACCCCAAGCCCCGCCCCTTGGCTCAAGCCCCGCCCCCAATTCAAGCATTGGGTTCGAGATGCTCCAAGAGAACCCTGAGAGCAAGCCCCGCCCCTTGCTTTAGGCCCCACCCAGCAGCACTTCCTACTGGCCCAGGGACACCCCAAGCCCCGCCCCTCCTTGAGGAAGCCCCGCCCCTCGTTCAAATATCGGGGCTTCAAGATGCTCCAAGGGAGCCCTGAAAGTAAGCCCCGCCCCTCGACCTAGGCCCCTCCCCGGGCGCGCTCCTATTGGCCCAGGAACACCGCTCCCCTAGGCCCTGCCCAGTGAACACCCTGCCAAGCCCCCCCTCGCCCCTCAGGCCCTGCCCCTTTTCATAGTGGCCCTATTGAGATACTCCCAAGAGGAGGCCCCCCGCCCCCCCTCGGCTCCTGAAGCCCCCCCCCTTGCCCTCCCAGCACAAGCTTTGGGTTCGAGATGCTCCTAGAGAGCCCTGAGAGTAGGCCCCGCCCCTTGCTTTAGGCCCCTCCCAGCAGCACCTATTGGCCCAGGAACCTCCCAAGCCCCGCCCCTCGGCTCAAGCCCCGCCCCTCCCTGAAGCATTGGGTTCGAGATGCTCCAAGAGAGCCCTGAGAGTAGGCCCCGCCCCTTGCTTTAGGCCCCTCCCAGCAGCACCTATTGGCCCAGGAACCTCCCAAGCCCCTCCCAGCCCCCTCGGCTCAAGCCCCCCCCCCTCCCTGAAGCATTGGGTTCGAGATGCTCCAAGAGAGCCCTGAGAGTAGGCCCCGCCCCTAGCTTTAGGCCCCTCCCAGCAGCTCTTCCCATTGGCCCAGGAACACCCCAAGCCCCGCCCCTTGGCTCAAGCCCCGCCCCCAATTCAAGCATTGGGTTCGAGATGCTCCAAGAGAGCCCTGAGAGCAAGCCCCGCCCCTTGCTTTAGGCCCCGCCCAGCAGCACTTCCCATTGGCCCAAGGACACCCCAAGCCCCGCCCCTTGGCTCAAGCCCCCGCCCCCAATTCAAGCATTGGGTTCGAGATGCTCCAAGAGAACCGAGAGCAGGCCCCGCCCCTGGCTTTAGGCCCCGCCCAGCAGCACTCCCTATTGGCCCATGGACACCCCAGGCCCCACCCCTCCTGGTAGCGGCCCGAGACCCTTGAGCGAGCCCCGCCCCGGGCGCCAGGCCCCGCCCCTCCTGCCCGGGCCCCCGCTGACCGTGATGTTCCCGTGGATGCGGACGGGGCCGGCGTGGGCGTGGGCGGCCCCGGGCCCCGGGAGGAACTCGCAGCCCAGCTCGTCGGGGCAGGCGCGGGCGATGCGGAAGCGCTCGTGGCCGCGGTGGAAGATGGACTCGAGCAGGCGCAGCTCCCGCCTCAGCAGCGCCGCCCCGCCGGCCCCGGCCTCCGGAGCCGGAGGAGCAGGGCCCTGGGCCCGACGCATCTTCCCATGGGGCGGCCGCCGGCCCCGCTCCCCGCGCGGGCCCGCGCCGCAAGATGGCCGCCCAGCAGCAGCAGGAGGAGCAGGAGGAGGAGGAGGACGGGAAGGCCCGCCGCTGCCGACGACGCCGCCGCCGGAAGTGACGCCCCGCACCCCGCCCCGCCCCCCCATCACGGAGAGAGAGGGGGAGGAAGGGGAGGAGCCCGGCCCCGGCCCCGCCTCTACGCCGTCGCCCTGGAGACGCACACTTCCGGCCGGGACCGGAAGTGAGCGCTTCGAAATGGCGGGCTCGACGTGACGTCACGATACGGGCAAGGAAGCCCACCCGGAAGTCCCTCGCCCTCAAGGGGGAGCCCGGCGGCGGCCACGTCTGGGCTCCTCCTGGCCAATGGGGGAGCCAGGGCTGCGGCTTAGCCACGCCCAGTCACGGGGCGGGGCCCAGGGATGCTACGTAGTGGTAATCTATGTATGTAAACACTGAGAGATGCTCCTCAGAGGGGCCTGCCTGCCTTCAGGCGCCAGGGCGCACACTCATTGGGCCATCGGTTGGTGATACAGAGGTATGACTTAGGAAGGGCTCCTCCTCATCCCACGCTTTCTACAAGCGCGTTGGTGACTCAAAAGGCCAATCTGAGATAGGCAAGTCTGGTTGCAGAAAGCACAGCAGAAAGTCTCCTTGGGTGACATTGTTTCCAAGTTGCGGTTCTTTCTGCGTTGTCGAGACCCATTCGGTGTGTCTTCTCGAAAGAGGCCGCAGCATTGTGCATAGTGCGTCTCCATGCCTCCCGATTTGAGGCCAGGGTGGACCATTGTTGGGGATCAATCTGGCCGAGCCTGAGACGTTGTTTCAGGGAGTCCTTATATCTCGTTTTGGGGGCGCCCCTCTTGCGCTGACCCGTGGCGAGTTCACCATAGAGTAGTATCTTTAGGAGGCGGTGGTCCTCCGTCCTAGAGACCTCGTGCCCTGCCCAGCGCAGCTATGTTCTCAATAGCGTGGCCTCAACGCTGGTGACCCCTGCTTGCTCAAGGACAGCAACATTCGTCACATAGTCGGTCCAGTGTATATTTGGGATTGTGCGAAGACAGCGCTGATGGAAGCGTTCGAGGTGTGGGCGATAGGTGACCCATGTTCCAGACCCATAGAGGAGAACAGACAGTACGATAGCTCTGTACACACTGACTTTGGTGCTTTGCCTCAGGTGCTTGTTGCTCCAGACTCTCTTGTGAAGCCTTCCGAATGCACTCTATGCCTTTGCTAAGCTGTGATCGATCTCTTTGTCAATCTTGGCGTCTGAAGAGATGATGCTGGACAGACTTAAGCACAGATGTGCCTATGCTGACGTGGGGATGATGGTGTTCGTCCTGTGGTGTGGGCTGGTAGAGGACTTCCGTTTCCTTCAGGCTGACTTCCAGCCCAAACAGCTCTGCAGCTGTTGCAAAGCAGGACGTGAGGGGCTGCAGGGCTGCTTCTGAATGGGCGACAAGGGCAGCATCGTCGGCAAAAAGCAGCTCACGGACTAGAGAGTTCAGAGTCTTCGTGCGAGCCCTCAGGCGGCTTAAGTTGAACAAGCTTCCATCAGTACGATAGCGTATATCTATGCCGCCTTCTTCTTCTTGTAGGTCTGCCGTAGCCCTTTGGAGCATCATGCAGAAGTAGATTGTAAACAGGGTTGGTGCAAGAACGCAACCTTCCTTCACTCCGTCAGTTATGAGAAAGGGCTCCGAGAGAGCATCGCCGTCTCTGACTTGACCGCGCTGGCCCTCGTGTAACAGGGTAACCATTTTGATCTTTATGATAATAACATAATTTTATGTAAGTAATATAATTTTAATGCAAGTACTAATATAATTAATATAATTTATTATAATAATAAAATTACTAATATAAGAAATATAACTTATAATATAATTACTTTGCCGTATCTGACTTGACCGCGCTGGCCCCCATGTGACAGGGTAATCATTTTGAGGAATTTGGGGGGGGGGGCATCCTAGACGTTCCAGGATCTGCCACAGACCTTTTCTGCGCACAGTGTCGAAGGCTTTGGTGAGGTCGACCAATGTGACGTAGAGTCCTTTGTTCTGCTCTCTCCATGTCTCTTGCAGTTGTCTCAGGGCAAAAACCATACCTGTGGCGCTCCTGTGAGCTCTGAAGCCGCATTGGCTTCTGCAATGGCAGGAACTAATCTGTTCAGGAGTCTCCTTGCAAGGATTTTCCCAGCAGTGGAGAGCAGTGTTATACCTCGGTAGTTTGAGCCATCGGATTTTGTTCCATTTTTCTTATGCAGGGTGATGATAACTGCATCTCGGAGATCTGATGGCAGGGAGGCCTTGACCACCACCTTCACCCACTCGGCCAATCTCCCTCCGGCCTCCTTGGGAGGCCGGGATGGGCAGGGGTCTAGGGTGCATGTGGTCGCTCTCATCCTTCCAAGTATCTTGTCCACATCCTCGTGTTTCACCAATTGAAATTGACCCATCAATATCGGACAAGCAGGTGCTCCGGCTACATCCTCAGAGACTGCCGTGAACATGGTGTCCGGGCCAGAACGGATCAAAGCCACTTTGTCCGCGAAGAACCGAGCAAATGCTTCACAGCGGGCTGCCGAGTTGTCCGGGCTCCCATCCTGGACGGCGGGGTGCAATAGGCCTCTGACAACTTGAAACTGTTCCGCCGGGCGGTTCTTTGCGGCCGCAATATTGGCTGCCAGAAAAGATTTCTTTGCAGCCTTTACTGCCGCGCCATATGCCCTTAGACAGGCATCAAGGCGTGTTTGATTTGGCCCACTCGGATCCGAACGCCACACGTTCTCTAGGTCCCTCTTCCTTCACTTCATTGCCGCCAACTCCTCGTTAATTTAGCTCGGCTACTTGAGAGGGGCCGTTCATGAGCAATCGTGTCTTTTACCTTAGTCATCTCCCCGTTCCAGAGAGTGACCAGAGCATCGACAGGATCACCTACCAAGGTGGCAGGAAATTCCCCAAGAGCCGTCAGGAATCCATCAGGATCCATAAGCCTCCTGGGGCGGACCATCTTAATGGGTCCTCCACCCCTGCAGAGGTTGGGGTGCATGGAAAGTCTAAACCTGACCAGATGATGGTCAGTCCATGGCAACGGAGCAATGGTCAGCTCCTCCACACCGCCACCGTTCTCCCATCCCTGGCAGAAAACCAAGTCTAAGGTGTGGCCAGCGCAGTGGGCAGGGCCAGATACCTGTTGGGACAGCCCCATGGTCGCCATGGTAGGCATGAAGTCCTGAGCCGCACCTGAAAGGGTGGACTCCGCATGAATGTTGAAGTCCCCCAGCACTAGGAGCCCTTGGGACTCCGGCACCAGGCTCCCATTCAAGCCCCCACCCTCCTCCCCACCTTTGCCCCTTGGGGGGGGTCTGGTCCCCTTCCCACCTCTTCCTGGTGTGGACGGAGGGCACCCTTCTCTCTCTCTCTCTCTTTGGTCCAAAGTCCACCCTGAAGGGACGAGGGCTCGGCCGGGAGTGGACCATTCCAAGGAAAAAGGGAAGGAAGAAAACAGGGGGGGGGGGGTGCAAGGCACTCTGCTCTCCTCCTGCCTGCCTTCTGCAAAGATGAGGAGGCCAGGGCCTTGGAGAAAGAGAGAAGGAAGGAAGGAAGGAGGAAATGAAGGAAGGAAGGAATACAGGAAGGAAGGAAGAAATGAAGGAAAGAAGGAATACAGGAAGGAAGGAAGAAAGGAAGGAAGGAAGGAAGAAATGAAGGAAGGAAGGAATACAGGAAGGAAGGAATACAGGAAGGAAGGAAGAAATGAAGGAAAGAAGGAATACAGGAAGGAAGGAAGGAAGGAAGAAATGAAGGAAGGAAGGAAGGAAGGAAGGAAGGAAGGAAGGAAGGAAGGAAGGAAGAAATGAAGGAAGGAAGGAATACAGGAAGGAAGGAAGGAAGAAATGAAGGAAGGAAGGAATACAGGAAGGAAGGAAGGAAGGAAGGAAGAAATGAAGGAAGGAAGGAATACAGGAAGGAAGAAAGGAAGGAAGGAAGGAATACAGGAAGGAAGGAATACAGGAAGGAAGGAAGAAAGGAAGGAAGGAAGGAAGGAAGGAAGGAAGGAAGGAAGGAATACAGGAAGGAAGGAAGGAAGGAATACAGGAAGGAAGGAATACAGGAAGGAAGGAAGGAATGAAGGAATACAGGAAGGAAGGAAGGAAGGAAGGAAGAAATGAAGGAAGGAAGGAATACAGGAAGGAAGGAAGAAATGAAGGAAGGAAGGAATACAGGAAGGAAGGAAGGAATACAGGAAGGAAGGAAGAAATGAAGGAAGGAAGGAATACAGGAAGGAAGGAAGAAATGAAGGAAGGAAGGAATACAGGAAGGAAGGAAGAAAGGAAGGAAGGAAGGAAGGAAGGAAGGAAGGAAGAAGGAAGGAAGAAAGGAAGGAAGGAAGGAAGAAATGAAGGAAGGAAGGAATACAGGAAGGAAGGAAGAAATGAAGGAAGGAAGGAATACAGGAAGGAAGGAAGAAAGAAGGAAGGAAGGAATACAGGAAGGAAGGAAGGAATACAGGAAGGAAGGAAGGAATACAGGAAGGAAGGAAGAAATGAAGGAAGGAAGGAATACAGGAAGGAAGGAAGGAAGGAAGGAAGGAAGGAAGGAAGGAAGGAAGGAAGGAATACAGGAAGGAAGGAAGAAATGAAGGAAGGAAGGAATACAGGAAGGAAGGAAGGAAGGAAAGGAAGGAAGAAGGAAGGAAGGAAGGAAGGAAGGAAGGAAGGAAGGAATACAGGGAAGGAAAGGAAGGAAGGAAGGAATACAGGAAGGAAGGAAAGAAAGGAAGGAAGGAAGGAATGAAGGAAGGAAGGAAGAAGGAAGGAAGGAAGGAAGGAAAGAAAGAAGGAAGGAAGGAATAAGGAAGGAAGGAAGGAAGAAAGGAAGGAAGGAAGGAATACAGGAAGGAAGGAGGAAGGAAGGAAGGAAGAGGAAGGAAGGAAGGAAGGAAGGAAAACAGGAAGGAAGGAAGGAATACAGGAAGGAAGGAAGAAATGAAGGAAGGAAGGAATACAGGAAGGAAGGAAGAAAGGAAGGAAGGAAGGAAGGAAGGAAGGAAGGAAGGAAGAAAGGAAGGAAGGAAGAAAGGAAGGAAGGAAGGAAGGAAGGAATACAGGAAGGAAGAAGGAATACAGGAAGAAGGAAGGAAGGAATACAAGAAGGAAGGAAAGAAGGAAGGAAGGAAGGAATACAGGAAGGAAGGAAGAAAGGAAGGAAGGAAGGAATACAGGAAGGAAGGAAGAAATGAAGGAAGGAAGGAAGAAATGAAGGAAGGAAGGAAGGAAGGAAGGAAGGAAAGAAAATGAAGGAAGAAGGAAGGAAGAAATGAAGGAAGGAAGGAAGGAAGAAGGAAGGAAGAAATGAAGGAAGGAAGGAAGAAGGAAGGAAGGAAGGAAGGAAGGAAGGAAGGAAGGAAGGAAGGAAGGAAGGAAGGAAGGAAGGAAGGGAAGGAAGGAATAAAGGAAGGAAGGAATACAGGAAGGAAGGAAGGACAGGAAGGAAGGAATACAAGAAGGAAGGAGGAAATGAAGGAAGGAGGAAATGAAGGAAGGAAGGAAGGAAGGAAATGAAAGAAGGAAGAAAGGAAGGAATACAAGAAGAAAGGAGGAAATGAAGGAAGGAAGGAATGCAGGAAGGAAGTAAGGAAGGAAGGAATACAAGAAGGAAGGAGGAAAGGAAGGAAGGAAGGAATACAAGAAGGAAGGAAGGAAATGAAGGAAGGAAGGAATACAAGAAGGAAGGAGGAAATGAAGGAAGGAAGGAATACAGGAAGGAAGGAAGGAAGGAAGGAAGGAAGGAAAGGAAGGAAGGAAGGAATACAAGAAGGAAGGAAGGAAGGAAAGAAGGAATACAGGAAGGAAGAAGTAAGGAAGGAAGAAGGAAGGAAGGAAGGAAGGAAGGAAGGAATAGGAAGGAAGGAATACAGGAAGGAAGGAAGGAATACAAGAAGGAAGGAGGAAATAAAGGAAGGAAGGGAAGGAATACAGGAAGGAAGGAAGGAATACAGGCAGGAAGGAAGGAAGGAAGGAATACAGGCAGGAAGGAATACAGGAAGGAAGGAAGGAAGGAATACAAGAAGGAAGGAGGAAATGAAGGAAGGAAGAAAGGAATACAAGAAGGAAGGAGGAAATGAAGGAAGGAAGGAAGGAAGGAAGGAATACAGGAAGGAAGGAAGGAAATGAAAGAAGGAAGGAAGGAAGGAATACAAGAAGGAAGGAGGAAAGGAAGGAAGGAATACAGGAAGGAAGGAAGGAAGGAATACAAGAAGGAAGGAGGAAATGAAGGAAGGAAGGAATACAGGCAGGAAGGAGTAGAGGCAGGAAGGAAGGAGTAGAGGCAGGAAGGAAGGAGTAGAGGCAGGAAGGAAGGAAGGAAAACAGGCAGGAAGGAAGGAAGAAAGGAAGGAAGGAAAGAGACAGACGGGAAGGAAGGAATAGACAGACAGAGGGATAAATGAATCCAGACAGGAAGGAAGGAAGGAATACAGGCAGGAAGGAAGGAATACAGGCAGGAAAGAAGGAATACAGGCAGGCAGGAAGGAAGGAAGGAAGACAGAAAGGAACAAACAAATATAGAAAGAATGAGAAAGGAAGGAAGGAAGGAAGACAGAGAGTCAAAGGAAGGAAGAAGGAAGACCAGAAGGAAGGAATGAAGGATAGATAGAGAGCAAGAGAGAAGGGTGTGCTCCCCTCCCCCTCCCCCTCCCCTGGTGGTGCTGCTGGTGCTTCTGCGCATGGCCTGTGCCTGCCTTCTGGGGGCGGAGGAAGGGGAGGCCCAAAGGCTTTGCGCACAGCATCAGGACCACAGGAGGAGGAGGAGGAGGAGGAGGAAGGGCCCGCCAGCACCAAGGAGAGGCAGGAGGCAGGCTTCCCTCTTCAGCACCTCGGAGAGCGCCTTCCTTCCTCCCCTCCCTCCCTCCTTCCCTCCCTGCAGGCCCAGCAGGGGAGCCTGGCCGGACCCAGGAGCATCCTCCCCCACCAGGGATGGGCCCCACCGGAGGAGGGCCTGCCCACCACCCTTCTTAGGGGGCTTCCAGGAGGGCCCCCCGGGTGCCGCCGCCCCCACCCCACCGCCTGTGGCCTCCATGGCGGCCTCCCTCCTCCTCCTCGGCCTCTGCTTCCTGGCCCTGCTGAGAAGTGAGTAGACACTGGCCTGCAAGGCCCCCCCACTCTCTTTTTCTGTCTATCCAGCCAAGCCCCCTCCCCAGGTCCCACCTATCCCCCCCCCCGACAAGGGAAGGAGAAGGCCCCCTTGTTTTGGGAAGCATCTGGCGTGTCGCAAGGAGAAAGCCAAGAGGGTCCTTGGGGAATGTCAGGGGGGGCTCTTTGCCTTCGCCCTGCTCTCACCCATGGATTGAGGGCCCTGGGCGCTTGAATGGAAAGCTCCCCCCTGTGGCCCCTGGGTGGGTGGGGGGCTCACGCTCCCTCCTGGCCTTCCGGCCTTCTTTCCCGGCTGGGTCTACTTCCTCCTGGAAGCTGATCTGGATTTCTCCTCACACAGGACTTTACCGCCTGCCTTTCCTGACATGACTTGCTCTCCCTGCCTACAGCGCTTGCCTGCCACCTTCCCCCTGATTCTGGGAGCTCCTCTCCCTCTAGAATGACGCCTCTCCATGGCTGCCGGAAAGGGACCCTAGGCACACACACTCACACTCACTCATGGTATTTCTCTCTCCATTGCATCAGGAAAGGGACTAGTTCCACACACACACATGCATATACATATACACATACATATACACACACATATATGACGCTTCTCTGTCTTGAATGTGGTCTCTCCATCACATCAGCAAATGGACCACACACACAAACACACATATATATGGAAACACACACATACACACACACACATCTACACACACACATATGCATACATACACACACATATATGATGCTTCTGTTTTGAATGAGGCCTCTCCATCGCATCAGCAAAAGGTCCATACACACATACATATATATGGAAAGGGACCCTATATATATTTATATATACACACATACATTCATATGCACACACACATCCACACACACACACATGCACACACACACACACATATATGACGCTTCTGTTTTGAATGAGGTCTCTCCATCACATCAGGAAAGGGACCACACACACAAACACACACATATATGGAAAGGGACCCTATATATATTTATATATATACACACATACATTCATATGAACATACACACATCCACACGCACACACATGCATACATACACACACATATATGACGCTTCTGTTTTGAATGAGGTCTCTCCATCACATCAGGAAAGGGACCACACACACAAACACACACATATATGGAAAGGGACCCTATATATATTTATATATACACACACATACATTCATATGCACATGCACACATCCACACGCACACACATGCATACATACACACACATATATGATGCCTGTCTGTCTTGAATGAGGTCTCTCCATCGCATCAGCAAAGGGACCACACACACATACATATATATGGAAAGGGACCCTATATATATTTATATATACACACACATACATTCATATGCACATACACACATCCACACGCACACACATGCATACATACACACACATATATGATGCTTCTGTTTTGAATGAGGTCTCTCCATCGCATCAGCAAAGGGACCACACACACAAACACACACATATATGGAAAGGGACCCTATATATATTTATATATACACACACATACATTCATATGCACATACACACATCCACACGCACACACATGCATACATACATACACATATATGATGCCTGTCTGTCTTGAATGAGGTCTCTCCATCGCATCAGCAAAGGGACCACACACACTCGCACGCACGCACACACACATGCGTATATATGGTGTTTCTCTGTTTAGAATGAGGTCTCTCTATTGAATCTATTATGATGTTTATTATGTTTACCATGTTCATGTACACCCTGCTGAATCTCCCCGAAGGGGGGGGGGCTCTCAAAGCCTTCAGCCTCTGTTTCCATTCTCAGGGGTGCTTCTCTCCTTTGAGAACGAGGCCTGGCCATGGGGTCGGGAAAGCAGCCCCTCTGGAAGAGGCCTACCTTTCCCTCTCCTCAGGGGTCTCTCCTCTCGGCGTGGGCCCCCATCCGGAGCGGAGCCTTCTGGGGGTCTGGTTTCCTTCGCTGCCTAGATGCCCATCCGCTGCACGTGGGCACGTTGCATCTCTCACATTTGCCCAAAGGGAGGGGTTCTCAAGGCGTGTCCATGGGAGAGACAAAGGGGTGGTGGTGGTTGTTATTGTTGTTATTACTGTAGATGCATACAATTATAGATTCTGAGGAGACCCCCGAAGGCCATCTAGTCCAGTAAGAGGGCAGAGAAAGACTATTTTCCTCCCCAAAACATTGCCCAAGGAGCCGGGCAGGGCATTGGGGGGAGAAAAGGACGATCGATTCCTAGAGTTTGGGGATCTCAAAAGGGGACTCCAGCCAGAGGTCATCTAGTCCAGTGTTTCCCAACCTTTTTTGAGCCGCGGCACATTTTTTACATTGACCAAATCCTGTGGCACACCACCAACCGAAATGACACAAAATGACACTCTGACACAGTCATACATATAGTTAATATGT
The DNA here is from genome assembly GCA_030556195.1 of Anolis apletophallus. Taxonomy (NCBI): domain Eukaryota; kingdom Metazoa; phylum Chordata; class Lepidosauria; order Squamata; family Anolidae; genus Anolis; species Anolis apletophallus. The sequence goes on from JARBWK010000019.1 coordinate 21,939,000, forward strand.
TTTTTAATGTATTTATACACTCAGTGTGAAACCTGGGCCTGTTTCGATGAACACGACATAGATATCCTGGCAGGAATCGAAGAAAGACACAAACTTCCCACACTGAACTCCCACAACCAAGACAAAATACTACAAGAGTTTGGTGGGCATTGACCTTGAGTTTTGGAGTTGTAGTTCACCTATATCCAGACAGCACTGTGGACTCAAACAATGTTGGATCAGGACCAAACTTGGCATGAATACTCAATATGCCCAAATATGAACACAGATGGAGTTTGGGGAACATAGACCTTGACATTTGGGAGTTACAGTTGCTGGGATTTATAGTTCCCCTACAATCAAAGAGCATTCCAAACCCCAGCAGTGATAGAACTGGGCCAAATGTCTTACACAGAACCCCCAGGAGGCAAGAGGAGGTCTCTACTTGGGGAAAGGGAGGCGGGCCTTCCCGACGCATGGAGAGGGAGAGACCAAGTAGACAACGGGCGGGGAGGGGTGGTGGTTGTAATTTTGTGCCTTCATTGAGGTACGTTTCTTAGGGTTTTTATACTTCAACACACTAGACTCCCCCCGAGGTTACAATTTCCCATGCACACCGGATGATCGCTCACGGCACACTAGTGTGCCCCGGCACACTGGTTGGGAAACACTGACCTAGTCCAAAGGGAGCCTATGAGAAAGGAATAGAGGCATGGCCATTTGGGAGAGAAGAGCGGCCTAGGCGGGTGACGTTCTATCGAGGTCTCTAAGGGACCTCCGGAGGCCACCCAGCCCAACCCTGTCACCATCGAATCACTCCCGGCAGAGGTCCACTCTTCACTATCCCAGTTGAGGCCCCACTTTTGTCTCTTGGGGGAGGCCCCCCCACATATTCTAGGGTGCCCACCGCCTCGTGAATGGATGGTGGCTGCGGTTAAGAGTTCACCTGGAGAGAGGCCGTGCCTGGGGACGGAGGCCGGCCTCTGCCGCCGGGAAGCCTCCTGGCCATCTGCCCACCCCACAAACTGGTGTCTCTGAAGATATATACATTCATTCATACATACATACATACAGTACATATACACACACAGAGAGAGAGAGATCTCAGGTTTGTTTACAGCATCCTGGGCTTGGCACTGGGCAGCCTGGGGGACCCCCATCTTTGGAGGGGGGGGCTTTGTATTTCTCTTAAACTACAGTGTGGACAGGCAAGACAGACAGGTGAAGAGATGGACGGAGGGATGGACAGACCCATTTTCTTCCTCCGAGTGCGCCGCCTGGATTTTGCCGTTTGCTGCATATTTGTTTCTCTGAAGGAAACACGGACATGCGTGTGTGTGTCTGATACACCAGAGAATAGAGAGAAGGAGGGAGGGAACGAAGGAGGGAGACAGCGATGGGTGGAGGGATAAATTGCATCTTCCTCCATCCTTCTGTCTTTCCCTCCTTCCATTCTTCTTTTCATCTTTCTTTCTTTCTTTCTTTCCGTTCTCCATTCTTCCTTCTTTTCATCCTTCCTTCCTTCCTCTTCTATTCTTTTCCCCCAAGTCTTCCTTTCCTTCTCCTTCCTTTTCTCTCCTCTGCTTCCTTCCGTTCTTCTTTTCATCTTTCTTTTTTCTTTCCTTCTTCCTTCCCTCTCTTCCCCTCCCTCCATTCTTCCTTTTTCTCCTTCCTCTCTCCTTCCCTCCATTCTTATTTCCTTCCTTCTTCCTTCCTCTCCCTTCTTCCCTCCATTCTTATTTCTTTCTTTCCTTCCTTCCTACCTACCTTCCCCCCTTCCCTCCATTCCTATTTCCTTCCTTCTTCCTTCCCCTCCCTCCATTCCTATTTCCTACCTACCTACCTTCTTCCTTCCCCTCCATTCCTATTTCCTTCCTTCTTCCTTCCCTCCTTCCCTCCATTTCCTTCCTTCTTCCTTCCCTCCATTCCTATTTCCTTCCTTCCTACCTTCCTTCTTCCTTCCCTCCATTCCTATTTCCTTCCTTCTTCCTTCCCTCCATTCCTATTTCCTTCCTTCCTTCCTTCTCCTTTCTTCCTTCCCTCTATTCCTATTTCCTTCCTTCCTTCTTCCTTCCCCTCCATTCCTATTTCCTTCCTTCTTCCTTCCCTCCATTCCTATTTCCTTCCTTCCTACCTTCCTTCTTCCTTCCCTCCTTCCCTCCATTCCTATTTCCTTCCTTCCTTCTTCCTTCCCTCCATTCCTATTTCCTTCCTTCCTACCTTCCTTCTTCCTTCCCTCCTTCCCTCCATTCCTATTTCCTTCCTTCTTCCTTCCCTCCATTCCTATTTCCTTCCTTCTTCCTTCCTTCTTCCTTCCCTCCTTCCCTCCATTTCCTTCCTTCTTCCTTCCCTCCATTCCTATTTCCTTCCTTCCTTTCTTCCTTCTTCCTTCCCTCCTTCCCTCCATTCCTATTTCCTTTCTTCCTTCTTCCTTCCCTCCATTCCTATTTCCTTCCTTCCTACCTTCCTTCTTCCTTCCCTCCATTCCTATTTCCTTCCTTCCTACCTTCCTTCCTCCTCCCTTCCTTCTTCCTCCCCCTCCCTTCCCTCCCTTCCTATTTCCTTCTCAGACAAGGCAGGTGCCCCTCTTTGCGCTCCCCATGTGCCAACTGCGAGGCGGCGTCACCAGCTGAATTGGTGTGCAGCTAGGGTGTTGAGGGTGATGAGGATTGGCACCCAGTGGCGCCCCCCCCCCCCCCCCTCCTGGGCCGCCTTTGCCGCCAAGGCTCACCCATGCACGAGGAGGAGAAGTGCGGCCTCCGCCTTTGCGCCTCTCCTGGAGCCACAGGCCCCGAGCAGGGAGAGAGACAAGCCAGGGGCAGATCCCCCCCAGGCCCCCAAGGCCCATCGTCCACAACCTGCCATGCAGGCCAATGGGATCCCCAATTGACAGGGAGGAAAATACGCCCCCAGCAGGGGGAGCCATTGCAGGGGGCCACCTTTTCCTCGGCCAGGGCTCGTGCGCTTTCGTGCGAAGGGTCAGCCTGAGGGTCTTGTCCTGCCCTTTGCAGGGGGCCTGTGCACGGACACGGAGGAGCGGCTGGTGGAGCACCTCCTGGACCCGCTGCGCTACAACAAGCTCATCCGCCCGGCCACCAATGGCTCCGAGCTGGTCACCGTCCAGCTGATGGTCTCCTTGGCCCAACTCATCAGCGTGGTAAGTCAGTGCGCCACGGGGGAAACCATGTCCGAGGCTTCCATGGCCAGAACCATGGGGTTTTCCGTACGGCTGCCTGCCCATGCTCCAGCAGCACTCTCTCCTGCCGTTTGGCCCACAAAGGCTCCCTCGGAGGCGGTGAGGTCTGCTGGAAACTAAGCCGGTGGGGTGGATGATCTCTCTCCCTGTGGAGTGATGTCCAGGGCCGGAGAAAGAACTCTTACCCGCTTGAGGTCAGTAGCAATGCTGCCATTCGCAAGCTGAGCATTGAGTAGCCATGCCGCTGCAAAGTCAATCAGCGTGGCTGTCTGCATAGGGGTAGCCTGGCCGTCGTTGCCGGGGGGCATCCTTTGCTTTGGAGGGAGACCCACCAGGAAAATCCAAGCAATGCTATGTTCCGGAAAGGATAAGAGGGATCCTCTCACCACTGCGGGAGTCTTGCCGCGTACCGTGCAGCTGTGGACAAGAAGGCTACATAGGGTGCCTCCAGGCAACAACAGCCAGGCTTCCTCTATGCAGAGACCCTCACTGACTGACTTTGCAAACTTCGTGGCTACACAACGCTCAGGGGCAGTCCTACAGGTAGGCCAAGGAAGCGGCCGCATGGGGCGCCATCTGGGAAGGGGCGAATTCCCCCGCCCACCGGGCACCGGCGCCAGACAGCGTCCTGGCCCTGCCGATGTTCCTCAGGCAGCGCCGTGGCTGCCTGCTTTTGGGCCCCGGCCTTGTGTGCTCCGACGCCGCTTCTGGGCATGCGCGGAGGTTTTCGCGCAGGCACAGTTGCTCCAGAGCTGAACTTGAGCGCAGGAGCAACTGCGCATGTGCGAAAACCTCCGCGCATGCCCAGTAGCTCCCATGTGCAGAAGCCTGTAAGCAAAGCACTCCCTATCGGGCAGGCAGGCAGTGCTTCCCCTCTCCCTTTGTCTCCGCCCTGCCGCCGAATACGGTGACCCAATTGGGCAGGCAGGGGGTGGAGACAAAGGGAGAGGGGAGGGGAGCCAAAGGGGTATTGGCGACATATTGCCTCCTGACAGCCGCCACCGGAAGTAGCCGCCAAGCGCTGAGGCGAACTCAATCGCCAGGCCCAATCACGTGTGAACCCTACCACAACCGCCCACCTCCCCGCGTGCACGCGCAGGCCGGGAGCATCAAGGAGAGACAGGCGCAACTGCGCAGGCAAATAGTAATATATAACATTTTATTTTACTTTATTTTGGGTTATTTGAGTTTTATAGGAGTAATGAAAATATTTAGTAGAGGATAATTTTATTTAAATAAATAACTTTATTTATTATTTTATAATTTATAATAATAATACTATAATAGAATGTGATATTATATTATAATGTCAATATATTATCATATAATTATATTGTAATGTAGTATAATATAATTATGATATAATATAGTATGAGTATGTACTTATATTGTATATACATTGATACAATATAATACTACTAATGGTATTGTGATGTTATAATTGTATATTTGTTTTACATGGGGGGGCGCCAAAATAATGTTATATATTATAATATAATTATATTTAATGTAGTATAATATAATTATGATATAGTATAGTATGAGTATGTACTATAATATATTGTATATACATTGATACAATATAATACTACTAATGGTATTGTGATATTATAATTGTATATTTGTTTTACATGGGGGGGGGGGGGACGCCAAAATAATGTTCGCTTACCATATAAAATTACCTTAGACCGCCCCTGACAACGCTAATTGCAACACCCACAACTTGCATCAAGCAGACCAGGGTTTTTCCTCCCACCCTGGACATCATTCCACAGGGTGTGTGTGTGTGTGTGTGTGTGTGTGTGTGTGTGTGTGTGTGTGTGTGTGTGAGTGTGTGTGTGTGTGTGTGTGTGTGTGTGTGTGTGTGTTCTTTGCTGCACATGAGTGTCCACATGAAAGGGAATGGCAGGAGGCCACGCCGAGGCCAAGGCCAAGCCAGGGCAGGAGAGAACCGGGAAAGGGATCCTCTCTTGGGAAGCCCTTCATGCGCAGCCTCCTTCCAAAGGAGCGGCCGGGCCAAGGGATGCCAAGTAAAGCCATGTTCGCACGATTGGATCCTCCCCAGGTTTGCACAGTTGTATTCTTTGGTTGCCTCGACGCTTTCCTTCTGGGTTTTGCTCCGCTTTCCGCGGGAACGCGCCAGGAAGCCAGGTTTCTATTTTCAAAAGGCAGCCCGACATGCTCATGAATAAGTCAGCGTGCAACCGCGGGGCGAAAGCAAAAGAGGCTTCTTATGGCCCTTTGAATGCATTAGCGCACCTGCACGGCTGCATTAGCGCACCTGAGGATGACGATGCCTTTCCCCTTTTGCTCTTATTTGCAGCACGAACGGGAACAGATCATGACCACAAACGTCTGGCTGACGCAGGTGAGGACCCCCTCCACCCCCACCCCTGCGCTCCCAAAATATATTAACCCAGCGGCCTCTCCAAGGCCTTTCCCCCCTCCTGGGGTTTCTAATGGATGGCCGTGGCACGAAAGAGGGAGCAAGGCGGCCATCTCAGCAGCACGAGAGAGGGAAAGGCGCTCCTAGAGGTCATCCAGACCAGTGTTTCCCAACCAGTGTGCCGTGGCACGCTAGTGTGCCGTGAGCGATCCTCAGGTGTGCTGTGGGAAACGGGACCCTCCAATGCCCTTTCTTCCCCCTCCTGCCGAACACTTTTCCTTCTTCGCTCGGGCTCCCTCCTTCCCAGCCTCGCTCTGCTCGCTTTGCCTGGCTTTGCTCTGGGGCGAGTCTGCGCAGTAGCGCCCGCACGGGTCATGCCTTCCTCCCTCCCCCCTCCCCTCCTGAACACGCTCACGCTGCCCCCTCGGATCAAAATGGCGGCAGAAGCGGCCGCGTAAACGAAAAAGCAAGTGTTGGGCAGGAGGGGGAAGAAAGGGCGCCAAGGGGAAGGGGGATGGAGAGGTCTCTGTTGAAAGCTGGCATGGGCAAACTTGGACCTTCCAGGTGTTTTGGACTCCAACTCCCACCATTCCTAGCAGCCTCGGGCCCTTTTCCTTTTCCCCCCTCAGCCACTCAAGCAGGAATGGGCCTCAGGCTGTTAGGAATGGTGGGAGTTGGAGTCCAAAGCACCCAGAGGGCCGAAGTTTCCCCATGCCTGTTTGAGGGCCCTTAAAGTGGTGAGCCTCCTTCCAACATTGGGATTCTGGATAGAAAACAAACAACAACATAACATAACATTGTTTGAGCCCACAGTGCTCTCTGGGTGTAGGTGAACTACAACTTCCAAACTCAAGGTCAATTCCCAAGCAAACCCTTTCAGTACTTTCTGTTGGTCATGAGAGTTCAATATGGCAAGTTTGGTTCAATCCCATTGTTGCAAGACTTCAGGATGCTCTTTGATTGTGTGTTAACTATAAATCCCAGAAACTGTAACTCCCAAATGTCAAGGTCTATTTTCCCCAAACTCCATCTGTGTTCACATTTGGGCATATTGAGTACTCATGCCAAGTTTGGTCCTGATCCAACATTGTTTGAGTCCAGAGTGCTCTCTGGATATAGGTGAACTACAACTCCAAAACCCAAGGTCAATGCCCACCAAACTCTTATAGCATTTTCTCTTGGTTATGGGAGTTCTGTGTGGGAAGTTTGAGTCTTTCTGCCATTCCTGCCAGGATATCTATGTTGTGTTCATCGAAAGAGGCCCAGGTTTCACACTGAGTGTATAAATACATTCAAAAACATATTAACTATATGTATTACTGTGTTAGAGTGTCATTTTGTGTCGTTTTGGTTGGTGGTGTGCCCCAGGATTTGGTACATGTAAAAAGTGTGCCGCGGCTCAAAAAAGGTTGGGAAGCACTGATCTAGACTGACCCCCAGCTCAGGAGGGGTCCTTAGTGGTCATGGATACGGACCTTCAGCTCAAAGGGGCTTCCTAGAGGTCATTTCTACTTGACCTTCAGCTTACAATGTGAGCGGTCACTTCCCGTTGTCTAAGCCCCGTTTTTAACTAGGAGCCGCCTTCCAATATGCCGGCGCTCTCTCTCTCCTCAATGTTTGAGAACAGGGTCCTGAGGCTGGCTGGGAGTTGTAGTCAAGGGTCTTGTCCCCCCCTCACGCGCACTGTGGCCCTGCCTTGACCTTGTGCCCTTTTGCCAGGAGTGGGAGGACTACCGCCTGACCTGGGACCCCGAGGACTTTGACGACATGAAGAAGGTGCGCCTGCCCTCCAAGCACATCTGGCTCCCGGACGTGGTGCTTTACAACAAGTGAGTGAGCGAGTGACGCAGGCCCAGCCGCCTTCCCTGGAGACCGGATCCGTCCGACGGAGACAGATGGACGGAGAGAGAGAGAGAGAGAGCGCTATCCCTCCTTCCCTCCGCCTGCCTCCCTGGCCTTTCCCTCACTCCCTCGGCCGCCCTCTTCGCCTGCCTTACTAGTAGTGGTGGTTTATTCGATGCTTAGGCCACAGGTCTTCCACAGATAGGACTTGCTCTTTCCAGCCTCCGTCTCTCGTCCTTCCACCCCGTCTTTCTCCATTTTGGCTTCCACGCTTTCTCGCCTTCTTTCTCTCTTTCCACCTTCCTTCCGTCCTTCTCTTTTTCCTCTTTCTTTACCACGTATCTGGAAGACTTTGACGAAAGGTCCTACCAGTTAACCCCGTCTAGACCGTTCCCATGTGAGGGCCCATCTCTAGAAGACTCGGATAGAACTCTGTCTAGAAGAGCTTGACAATAAGGTCCTACGAGTTGACTCTACCTAGGAGACTTGGTTATAAGGTCCCACGGGTTGACTCCATCTGGAATACTTTGAGGTAAGACCCCACAGGTTGACCCTAAGGAGAAGACAACCATTTAAGGTCCTATCTGGAAGACTTTGAGAGAAGGCCCCGTAGGTTGACCATATCTAGAAGACTTTGAGAGAAGGTCCCGTAGGTTGGCCATATCTAGAAGTCTTGGATATAAGATCTCACAGGTTGACCCTATCTCAAAGACTTGGATCGAGGGTCCCACAAGTTTACTCTATTTGGAAGACTTTGAGAAGGTCCCGTAGGTTGACCATATCTAGAAGACTTGGATATAAGATCCGACAGGTTGACCCTAACTAGAAGACAACTATCTAAGGTCCTATCTGGAAGACTTTGAGAGAAGGTCCCGTAGGTTGACCATATCTAGAGGACTTTGAGAGAAGGTCCCCTAGGTTGACCATATCTAGAGGACTTTGAGAGAAGGTCCCCTAGGTTGACCATATCTAGAGGACTTTGAGAGAAGGTCCCCTAGGTTGACCATATCTAGAAGACTTTGAGAGAAGGTCCCGTAGGTTGACCATATCTAGAAGACTTTGAGAGAAGGTCCCGTAGGTTGACCATATCTAGAAGACTTTGCGAAAAGGTCCCATAGGTTGACCATATCTAGAAGACTTTGAGCGAAGGTCCCGTAGGTTGACCATATCTAGAAGACTTTGAGAGAAGGTCCCGTAGGTTGACCATATCTAGAGGACTTTGAGAGAAGGTCCGTGGGTTGACCATATCTAGAAGACTTTGAGAGAAGGTCCCGTGAGGTTGACCATATCTAGAAGACTTTGCGAAAAAGGTCCCATAGGTTGACCCTATCTAGAAGACTTTGAGCGAAGGTCCCGTAGGTTGACCATATCTAGAAGACTTTGAGAGAAGGTCCCGTAGGTTGACCATATCTAGAAGACTTGGATAGAAGGTTCCACAGGTTGACCCTATTTAGAAGACTTTGATAGAAGGTTCCACAGGTTGACCATATCTAGAAGACTTTGAGCGAAGGTCCCGTAGGTTGACCATATCTAGAAGACTTTGAGAGAAGGTCCCGTAGGTTGACCATATCTAGAGGACTTTGAGAGAAGGTCCCGTAGGTTGACCATATCTAGAAGACTTTGAGAGAAGGTCCCGTAGGTTGACCATATCTAGAAGACTTGGATAGAAGGTTCCACAGGTTGACCATATTTAGAAGACTTTGATAGAAGGTCCCGTAGGTTGACCATATCTAGAAGACTTTGAGCGAAGGTCCCGTAGGTTGACCATATCTAGAAGACTTTGAGAGAAGGTCCCGTAGGTTGACCATATCTAGAGGACTTTGAGAGAAGGTCCCGTAGGTTGACCATATCTAGAAGACTTTGAGAGAAGGTCCCGTAGGTTGACCATATCTAGAAGACTTTGCGAAAAGGTCCCATAGGTTGACCATATCTAGAAGACTTTGAGCGAAGGTCCCGTAGGTTGACCATATCTAGAAGACTTTGAGAGAAGGTCCCGTAGGTTGACCATATCTAGAAGACTTGGATAGAAGGTTCCACAGGTTGACCATATTTAGAAGACTTTGATAGAAGGTTCCACAGGTTGACCATATCTAGAAGACTTGGATAGAAGGTTCCACAGGTTGACCATATCTAGAAGACTTTAAGAGAAGGTCCCATAGGTTGACCATATCTAGAAGACTTGGATAGAAGGTTCCACGGGTTGACCATATCAAGAAGACTTGGATAGAAGGTCCCGTAGGTTGACCATATCTAGAAGACTTGGATAGAAAGTTCCACAGGTTGACCATATCTAGAAGACTTTAAGAGAAGGTCCCATAGGTTGACCATATCTAGAAGACTTTAAGAGAAGGTCCCATAGGTTGACCATATCAAGAAGACTTGGATAGAAGGTCCCGTAGGTTGACCATATCTAGAAGACTTGGATAGAAGGTTCCACGGGTTGACCATATCTAGAAGACTTTAAGAGAAGGTTCCATAGGTTGACCATATCTAGAAGACTTTAAGAGAAGGTCCCATAGGTTGACCATATCTAGAAGACTTTGCGAAAAGGTCCCATAGGTTGACCATATCTAGAAGACTTTGAGCGAAGGTCCCGTAGGTTGACCATATCTAGAAGACTTTGAGAGAAGGTCCCGTAGGTTGACCATATCTAGAAGACTTTGAGAGAAGGTCCCGTAGGTTGACCATATCTAGAAGACTTTGATAGAAGGTCCCGTAGGTTGACCATATCTAGAAGACTTTGAGAGAAGGTCCCGTAGGTTGATCATATCTAGAAGACTTTGAGAGAAGGTCCCGTAGGTTGATCATATCTAGAAGACTTTGAGAGAAGGTCCCATAGGTTGACCGAGAGAAGGTCCCATAGGTTGACCATATCTAGAAGACTTGGATAGAAGTATCCACATGTTGACCATATCTAGAAGACTTTGAGAGAAGGTCCCGTAGGTTGACCATATCTAGAAGACTTTGAGAGAAGGTCCCGTAGGTTGACCATATCTAGAAGACTTTGAGAGAAGGTCCCGTAGGTTGACCATATCTAGAAGACTTTGATAGAAGGTCCCGTAGGTTGACCATATCTAGAAGACTTTGAGAGAAGGTCCCGTAGGTTGATCATATCTAGAAGACTTTGAGAGAAGGTCCCGTAGGTTGATCATATCTAGAAGACTTTGAGAGAAGGTCCCATAGGTTGACCGAGAGAAGGTCCCATAGGTTGACCATATCTAGAAGACTTTGAGAGAAGGTCCCATAGGTTGACCATATCTAGAAGACTTGAATAGAAGTATCCACAGGTTGACCATATCTAGAAGAGTCCAAAATAAGGTCCTATGAGTTAGCCCTATCTAGAAGACTTGGCTATAAAAGCCCACAAGTTAACCCTATCTAGAAGACTAAGGTCCCACAGGTTAACCATACCTATCTAGGAGAGGAAAGTCCTACAAGTCTATCTAGTAGTAGACTTGGAGATAAGATCTCACAGGTTAACCTAATCTGGAAGACTTTGCTATAAGGTGCCAGAGGTTGACCCTCTCTAGAAGACAACCATATAAGGTCCCACAGGTGAACTCGATGTGGGAGAAGAAGGTCCCACGGGTTGACCCTTCCCAGGCCCCTTTGCTCTCAGGGCGCACGGGCTCACCCTCTCTCTCGTCTCCCTTTGCCGGCAGTGCGGACGGGATGTACGAGGTGTCCTTCTACTCCAACGCAGTGGTCTCCTTCGACGGCAGCATCTTCTGGCTCCCGCCGGCCATCTACAAGAGCGCCTGCAAGATTGAGGTCAAGCACTTCCCCTTCGACCAGCAGAACTGCACCATGAAGTTCCGCTCCTGGACCTACGACCGGACGGAGATCGACCTGGTGCTGAAGAGCGAGGTGGCCAGCCTGGACGACTTCACCCCCAGCGGCGAGTGGGACATCATCGCCCTGCCGGGCCGGCGCAACGAGAACCCCAACGACTCCACCTACGTGGACATCACCTACGACTTCATCATCCGCCGCAAGCCGCTCTTCTACACCATCAACCTCATCATCCCCTGCATCCTGATCACCTCGCTGGCCATCCTGGTCTTCTACCTGCCGTCCGACTGCGGGGAGAAGATGACCCTCTGCATCTCGGTGCTGCTGGCGCTGACCGTCTTCCTGCTGCTCATCTCCAAGATCGTGCCGCCCACCTCGCTGGACGTGCCGCTGGTGGGCAAGTACCTGATGTTCACCATGGTGCTGGTCACCTTCTCCATCGTCACCAGCGTCTGCGTGCTCAACGTCCACCACCGCTCGCCCACCACCCACACCATGCCGCCCTGGGTCAAGGTGGTCTTCCTGGACAAGCTGCCCACCCTGCTCTTCATGAAGCAGCCCCGGCAGAACTGCGCCCGCCAGCGCCTGCGCCAGAAGCGCCAGGGCCAGGAGCGGGCCGCCGGGAACTTCTTCCTGCGCGACGGGGCCCGCTCCTGCACCTGCTACGTCAACCCTTCCGCCGCCAAGAAGCTCGCAGCAGGAGGGGGCAACGGCGGCGGAGGCTCGGCCGCAGGGAGGCCCTTCACGGAGGCTTCCGAAGGGGTCAACGGGTACCGGGAGCGGCAGGCGGCGGCAACGGCGACGGGACAGCCGCCCGGTCACTGCTCCTGCGGGCTGGAGGAGGCGGTGGATGGAGTCCGCTTCATTGCCGACCACATGAAGAGCGAGGACGACGACCAGAGCGTGAGTGTCCCCCTGAAGAGGGGCCTTCTGTAGGCCATTACTGGCTTGGGGACCCGGCGGTGCCCGGGGTATTTGAGGAAGGCATTGTGTGTCAAGCTTGGTCCTTATCAGATGTTGATATGGCTCGCAGTGGTCTCAGGAACGTAGTGAAGGTACTGCAAGTCCCATCGGCCGTAGTCCATCCCCCTCCAAACAGCACCAGGGTGTAGAGTGGGTCATGGGGGCTCTGTGTGTCACGTTTGGTCTTGATCATTCATTGGATGAGGGTTGCAGCGGTCCCGGAAGGTGAGTGAAGGTATTTCAAGTCCCGTCATCTGTGGCCCATCCTCCTTGAAACAGCACCAAAGTGTAGAGTGGGTCATGAGTATTCTGTGTGCCAAGTTTGGGCCTGGTCTGTGATTTGTAGGGGCTACAATGTTCTGTGGCAAGTGAGTCGGGTGAAGGTACTGCAAATCCCATCATTTGTGAGCCATCCTGCCGTAAACCGCACCAGGTGTGTAAAGTGGGCCATTGGGCCTCTGTGTTCCAAGTTTGGTCCTGATTCATCATTGGTGTGGGCCACAGTGCTCTAAGGAAGTGAGTTAAAGTACTGCAAGTCCCATCATCCATGGCCCATCCTCCCTCAAACTGCACCAGGATGTAGGGTGCATCTTGGGGGGGGGGTCTGTGTGCCCAGTTTGGTCTTGTTCTGTCATTGTTGGGGGCCTAGTCAGGAAAATCAAGTTGAGGAAGCTTTACTGTCAATTCATGCCCTAAACAAAATCCCATGAGCTGAGGCCTAGTCAGGAAAATCAAGTTAAGGAAGCCTTGTTGTCAATTTTGGGCCTGGTCTGTTGAGTTATAGGGGCTGCAGTGTTGTTTGGGAAGTGAATGAGGTGAAGGTACTGCAAATCCCATCATTCGTGGCCCATCCTGCCCTAAACCACACCAGGTTGTGAAGTGGGCCTTTGGGCCCCTGTTTGCCAAGTTTAGTCCTGATCCGTCATCGCTGTGGGCCGCAGTGGCTGATTGCCTGAGGCCTTTCCTTTTTCCTGTGCGTCACCTTAGAATGTTGGAATGTAGATGGCCAATCAAAGTCCTTTATGCAAATACTCCTTCAGTGGCAGCCAATCCCCTCTGTCTGGTGCCTTAGAATGTTGGAGTTATGAGGCTGGCCAATGAGAGTCCTTTATACAAAAAATCCCACAGTGGCAACCAATCGAAACGCTGCCACATATTCCTCCGCACCTCCGCAAACATTCTCTTTTATTATAGTTATAGATAGATAGATAGATAGATAGATAGATAGATAGATAGATAGGGATGGTGGGGCATTGTCTAATGCAGGCATGGGCCAACTTGGGCCCTCCCTCCCTCCCTCCAGGTGTTTTGGACTTCAACTCCCAGAATTCCAAAAAGCCTCAGGCCCTTCCTTTTCCCCCTCAGCCACTTAAGTTAGATGGCGGAGTGATAGATCTAAGAGAGGCAGGGCCGGTTTATCCATTACGCCAACTACGCAGCCACATAGGGCTGCGTCGCCACCTGGGAGGGGTGCTGCCGGCCCCGCCACCGCGTCGCGCTGCCCCGCCCCGCCACCGCACCGGCTGGGCCTTTCTCACCCGGCCCCGCCGCCCGGGGCGCTCCGGCTGTGCCTCCGCATGCGCGGAGATTTTTGCGCATGCGCAGAAGCTTCTACAGCGCCTGTAGAAGCTGCTGTGCATGCACAAAAACCTCCGCGCATGCGTACTGGCTCCAGAGCACGCCTCCCGCTTTGGAGTCAATGCGCATGCGTGCAGTAGTGTGCATGCGCGGAGATTGGCACATGCGCACTGGGCTCCAGAGCATGACTCGCACTCGGGAGCCACGGGGGGCGCAATTTATTCTCCGCTTATCTCCCCGGAATAGGTAGGCCCGCCCCTGAAGAGAGGCCTATGTTTAGGTCCCAAGAGACGGACTCAGAGTAGTGGGCCTGAGAGAGGCCTGCCTTCAGGGCCCAATACATAGATAGAGGTGACATCTTAAGTGTCTACGCCAGGCAAGGGCCACTGGCTATGAGGAATGGTGGGAGTTGGAGTCCAAAGCGCCTGGAGGGCGGGCCCATGTTTGCCCGTGCCTGGCTCTTGGCCACGTCCAACCACAGAACGTCTCCAACACCGACTCCCGATTTTTCGGCCTGGATGACCTTTGGAGTCCTTCTGGCAAATCCATGGCTTCTCTCGGCGCTTGGGAAGCACATCTCGCCCTCCGCGGCAGTCATCGGAGACGGCGAAGCTTGGGCGTCGCTTCGCAACGGATCGGCTTTTCCTGAACTTGCAATACGGGGGATAAACGGCGACTTTGGCCCGTCTTTCCTTCCTTCGTTCCTTCCTTCCTTCCGCCCGAAAGCCGTGAGTCAGAGCCGGCTGTCCTTTCCTGACCCCCCTCCTCCTTCCTCTCTTTCTCCAGAATCAATATTTCCCTTCTGCTTGGCTGGCTGCGCAGGAGGCAGAGAGCGCATGAAATATTCATCCCAGAGACGAGACAAAAGGCGGGGGGGACGACACACGCCAAAGGAAGCGGGTCAGCGGGCTGGCTCGCGGTGGCACCAAGGCTAGGGTTGGCGTTTCGGCCAGGCACCCCCAAAGCCCCGTCGCACCACATGCCAACACTGGTCCTCAACTGGACCACTGCGACTGGAACATCCTGGGGCGCATGGAGCATCTCCAGCCACACACACGGCGCTCAATGCCGCAGCAGCGGTGCCAGACGCCTGCTGGAGATGCTCCATGCGTGCCCCTCGGGGGCCACGAGGTGCCAACTTCCTGGCCGTCGCCATAGCAACAAGGAACATGGGACGCAGAAGAGCGATGCTGCGGCCCCGGGCGGTGCAAAGGAAGGGCCTGCCTTCTTGGGCCGAGCCACACGAGCATGGCGGCTCTTCCCGGCCACACGGCTGGGCTCCGTTTGTGGCCCTCGGTCCGCCAGGGCTTGGTCAGAATCGCAGGCATTGATGTCTGGGCTGCATTGACCCTCTCTCAGTTGCATGCGATTTGAGCCCTCCCCCCAACTGCCCTGGCTCTGTGCTGGGAGTTGTAGTTCCCCTTGGAACCGCCCTGGGAGTTGTAGTTTCCCCTGGAACTGTCCTTGCTCCATGCTGTGAACTCTTGGGAGTTGTAGTATTCCCTGCCCTGGCTTCCCGAGAGGAGTTGTAGTTCCCCCTGAACTGCCCTGGCTCCGTGCTGGGAGTTGAAGTTTCCCCTGGAACTGTCCTTGCTCTATGCTGTGAATTCCTGGGAGTTGTAGTATTCCCTCTTGAACTGCCCTGGCTTCCCGAGAGGAGTTGTAGTTCCCCCTGAACTGCCCTGGCTCCGTGCTGGGAGTTGTAGTTCCCTCTGGAAGTGTCCTTGCTCCATGCTGTGAACTCTCTTGGGAGTTATAGTATTCCCTCTTGAACTGCCCTGGCTTCCCGAGAGGAGTTGTAGTTCCCCCTGAACTGCCCTGGCTCCGTGCTGGGAGTTGTAGTTCCCTCTGGAAGTGTCCTTGCTCCATGCTGTGAACTCTCTTGGGAGTTATAGTATTCCCTCTTGAACTGCCCTGGCTTCCCGAGAGGAGTTGTAGTTCCCCCTGAACTGCCCTGGCTCCGTGCTGGGAGTTGCAGTTCCCTCTGGAAGTGTCCTTGCTCCATGCTGTGAACTCTCTTGGGAGTTGTAGTATTCCCTCTTGAACTGCCCTGGCTTCCCGAGAGGAGTTGTAGTTCCCCCTGAACTGCCCTGGCTCCGTGCTGGGAGTTGTAGTTCCCCCTGGAAGTGTCCTTGCTCCATGCCGTGAACTCTCTTGGGAGTTGTAGTATTCCCCCTTGAACTGCCCTGGCTTCCCGAGAGGAGTTGTAGTTCCCCCTGAACTGCCCTGGCTCCGTGCTGGGAGTTGTAGTTCCCCCTGGAAGTGTCCTTGCTCCATGCTGTGAACTCTCTTGGGAGTTGTAGTATTCCCTCTTGAACTGCCCTGGCTTCCCGAGAGGAGTTGTAGTTCCCCCTGAACTGCCCTGGCTCCGTGCTGGGAGTTGTGGTATTCCCATTAGAACTGCCATGGCTCTATGCTGGATGTTGTAGTTTCCCCCTTGAATTCTCTTGGCTTCATGCCTGCAGATGCAATTCCCCCTGGAACTGTTCTGGCTCCATGCCGTGGACTCCTGGGAGTTGTAGTATTCCCATTCGAACTGCCCTGGCTCCAAGTTGGGAGTTGTAGTTTCCCCCTTGAACTGCCCTGTTTCCATGCTGGGAGTTGTTGTTTCCCCCCCTTGAACCGCCCTGAGAGTTGTAGTTCAGCAGGGCCTTTAGTCTTCTCTGCCAAACTAAAATTCCCAGGAGCCCATAGCACGGAGCCAGGGCATTTCCAGCAGTACCAAACTGCACCAACAAGGCTCCGGTGCGTATGGAAACATGGGATCTGTAGTTCTGCAAGGCCTTTAGCCTTCTCTTGGTACGGCAGCGTTGCTGCCGTACCAAGAGAAGGCTAAAGGCCTTGCAGAACTACAGATCCCATGTTTCCATACGCACCGGAGCCTTGTTGGCCCAAGCGATATAAATAAGGGATGCTCAAGATGTCTTATTACACGCGCATGTCTATGTATATATGCAAGTGTTCCTGAATTCGAAATGCCAAAGCTGCTGGTGCGCAATCTGCCCCAAAGCTCCATATGCCTTATTATGTATATGTGTGTGTGTGTGTGTGTGTGTGTGTGTACGCCAGTGTTCCCAAATCCAAAATCCCAAAGCTGTTGTGCTCAATCTGCAACCAGCCCAGAGCCACGGAGGGCCTTGCGGACTGCCCGCCCGCCTCTCCGGCCCCAGACGCACGTCATCCGTTTCCCCCTCCAGAGCAATGCGCACGGCTCATTTGGAGGCATGAAGCCACATGCTAAAAATTGCACGCGAATCGTCCAAAAGGGAGGCCTTTGGGGGGGGGGGGGAGGCGCACTGGAGTCCACGCACTGGGCGCCTAAAGTGGGGCAAGGCGACCTTGGCGGCGGCGGAGGACGCGGCCGTGACGAGATGGGGTCTGGCAGCGCCGCGCCTGCAAGGCCGACTGTCTCCGGCAAAAGGACCCGGGGGGAGAGGGGGGTCGGGCGGCCTTCTGGTGCTCCACTTCACCCCCAAAAGCGCATTAACCCTCAGCCCTACGTACCCACTGACGCTGCACCCAGACATTATATACTAGCTTGGGGACCCGGCGGTGCCCGGGTTATTTGAGGAAGGCCTTGTGTGCCAAGGTTGGTCCTTATCAGATGTTTACGTGGCTCACAGTGGTCTCAGGAAGTTAGTGGTCCTTCCCCCTCCAAACAGCACCAGGGTGTAGAGTGGGTCATGTGGGCTCCGTGTCACGTTTGGTCTTGATCATTCATTGGATGAGGGTTGCAGCGGTCTCGGAAGGTGAGTGAAGGTACTTCAAGTCCCATCATCTGTGGTCCGTCCTCCTTGAAACAGCACCAGGGTGTAGAGTGGGTCAAGGGGGCTCTGTGTGCTAATTTTGGTCTGTATTGGTCATTGGATGAGGGTCACAGTGCTCTCAGGAAGTGAGTGAAGGTACTTCAAGTCCCATCATCTGTGGTCCGTCCTCCTTGAAACAGCACCAGGGTGTAGAGTGGGTCAAGAGGGCTCTGTGTGGCAAGTTTGGTCTGTATTGGTCATTGGATGAGGGTCACAGTGCTCTCAGGAAGTGAGTGAAGGTACTTCAAGTCCCATCATCCGTGGTCCATCCCACACAAAACTGCACCAGGATGTAGAGTGGGTCATGAGGGCTCTGTGTGTCAGGTTTGGTCTGGATCAGTCATTGGATTAGGTTTGCAGCAGTTTTGGGAAGTGAGTGAAGGTACTTCAAGTCCCATCATGCACGGTCTGCCCTACTCCAAACTGCACCAGGATGTAAAGTGGGTCATGGGGGCTCTGTGTACCAATTTTGGTCTTGATCATTCAGTGGATGAGGGTGGCAGCGGTCTGGGGAAGTGATTGGAGGTACTTAAAGTCCCATCATCCATGGTCTGCCCTCCTTCAAACTGCACCAGGATGTAAACTCCCACCATGGCTGACTGCCTCAGGCCTTTGCCTGATCCCCCTCTGTCAGTGTAGAGTGTCGGAATGTTCGTGTTGGCTGGCCAATTAGAGGCGTTATGCAAATACTCCCTCACTGGCAACCAATCATGTTGTCAGAATGTAGAGGCTGGGAGCCAATCAGAACGCTGCCACATACATACATACAAACATTCCACTTTATTATATATAGAGATATATGCGCGCCAGTATTCTAAATCCGAAACCTGGGCCTTCTGGAGAGGGGATGCTCGCTCGAAGGGGGGCATCTAGTAGTAGGGCAGGCGCATGCCAATGGCTGACGTGGCTTGTTTCCTTGCTTTCCAGGTGAGCGAGGACTGGAAGTACGTGGCCATGGTGATCGACCGCCTCTTCCTCTGGATCTTCGTCTTCGTCTGCGTCTTCGGCACCATCGGCATGTTCCTGCAGCCACTCTTCCAAAACTATGCCACCAACTCCCTCCTGCAGATCCACCAAGGAGCGCCGGGGTCCAAATAGCGGCGGAGCGAGAGAGCGAGGGCGAGAGCGCCACCAAACGGGACGGAGAGGCATCGAGAGAGCGGGGGGGGGGGAGGGACCAAACAAGACCCCCACAAGCCCAGTCTTGGGGCGGAGAGACCCGAGACCCCTTCCTTGGTTCTTGACTCGCTACGGAGAAGGGGGAACCAATCAATGGGACCGGTGGCGCCCTTTGTTTGGAGAGTGGCGTTGCGCACAAGGGGCGGCACGTTCCCATTGGGCAGGTGGCGCTGCGCATAGGCAGACCTTGGCTCGACTCTCGGAGTCTCTGATTTTTGGGACGGAAACAACAATTGGGTTAGACTCCTTTGGGCGCGATGGCGCGGGAACACTCGCCGGACGCTTTGCACCGCAGCCAAGGCGATGAGTGGGGAGGAAAGGGGCTGCCTTTTGGGGTACCAGCTCCCAACTCAGGGAAAAACAATCACGTAGGAGGATATATCCATATCTATGTATCGACGTCCTCCTCCCGCGCACCTCTGCATCCTCGAGGGAGCCGGAAGAGCGCACCGAGGCGCATTGTGCTGTTACTCGTTTCTCCGCATAGTCTACCACTCGTCTCCCTTCAACTTCCCACATAGTACGATGCTGGCGAATAGGGTGGGAGTAGCTACGGAAAGCGCAGAAGGGCTCGCAAGTTATGGGATTCCAAACTCCCCCGATTTCGCGCATTGCCATGACTTGGCGGTCGTTGGGCAGGCCTCGTACTCGGTGGGACGAACGCACGGTGAAGCTATTTGGCCAGAAATGGGAAAGGAAAGCATGGGATCGCAAATTGTAGGTTTGCGCGATGCCCGAAGCATCCCGGGGAAAATGCAAAGGCGGCGAACGGGCCTTCAATGTGACCGCGCACCAGTGTGGGGGACGGAAGGGAACTTAGTGGGATGCAGAATCCGTATTTGTGGTGCGTTGTCCCCATTTTGCCCGCGCCCCATTGGGAATCGCGGGACTAGCAAAGGATGCTGGGAGTGGCACTCCATAGGGCAGCCATGGCATCAAACAGCGGCTGGATTTTCTGGCGCTCTCGGACTGCACTTCCCGGCATCGTTCGCTGGGAACCGGAGTCCAAAAGGGTCCTGAAGGCGGCAGCTGCGGTGTCTCGCCTTCTCGATCTACTTTTGGCGACCCCGAAGGGACTCGACAACAAGCACCAGCGGCTTTGCGACCCAGAGACCAACCCCCTCGGACTGTGCGCGTGCCTCCTTTGCCCTCCCTCGCAGCACTGCAAAACCCAATAAAGATAGGTCACCTAGGCAGAGTGTCCCTCCTTGTCTCGCGTTCGGACGTGCGGTCACAAAGCCTTTGCACTTGGACATCTGAATCCGGGCCAACGCCAACCTGGTCTCCATCCGTGCGCCAAAATGCCCCAAAGGCAGATCTGAAAAGAAACAGGCCTAATCCCAGAGAAGCGCCATGCGTCTAGGGCAGTGTTTCTCAACCTGGGGGTCGGGACCCCTAGGGGGGTCGCGAGAGGGTTTCAGAGGGGTCGCCAAAGGCCATCAGGAAACATATGTTTCTGATGGTCTTAGGAAGCCCTTCGGCAGAGAAGGCTGAAGATCTCTCCGCTTGTCCTGTGATTGGCAGGCCTCCCAGCCAAGGGGAGGGCTGTTTCTGAGACTCCAAGCAGGGAGGGGAGAGCAGGCGTGCTTGGCGCATGGCAGCATGATGCGCATGTGTGGGGTGAGGGAGAGTGTGAGAGGTGGGATGGAGGGTCACGCCAGCGAGTCCCTTCAAGGCATGAGGGTTCTGAATAGGAAGTTTGACCCATTCCTATCATTGGTGGGGTGCAAGGGGCTCTTTGATTGGAGGTGAACTATAAATCCCAGCAACTACAACTCCCAAATGTCAAGATCTGTTTTCCCCAAACTCCACCAGTGTTCACATTTGGGTATATTGAGGATTCGTGTCAAGTGTGGTCCAGATCCATCGTTGTTGAGTCTATAGTGCTCTCTGGATGTAGGTGAACTACAACTCCCAAACTCAAGGTCAATGCCCACCAAACCCTTCCAGTATTTGCTGTCGGTCATGGGAGTTTTGTGTTCCAAATTTGGTTCAATTCCATTGTTGGTGAGTTCAGAATGCTCTTTGATTGTAGGTGAACTATACATCCCAGCAACTACAACTCCCAAATGTCAAAATCTATTTTCCTGAAACTCCACCAGAGTTCACATTTGGGCATATTGAGTATTCGTGCCAAGTTTGGTCCAGATCCATCATTGTTTGAGTCCACAGTGCTCTCTGGATGTAGGTGAACTACAACTCCCAAACTCAAGGTCAATGTCCACCAAACCCTTCCAGTATTTGCTGTTGGTCATGGGAATTTTGAGTGCCAAGTTTGTTTCAATTCCATTGTTGGTGAGTTCAGAGTGCTCTTTGATTGTAGGTGAAACTATAAATCCCAGCAACTACAACTTCCAAATGACAAAATAACCCCCCCCCCCACCCACAAATACAATGATGAAGTAGCAATGAAAATAATGTTATGGTTAGGGGTCACCACAACATGAGGAACTGTATTAAGGGGTCGCAGCATGAGGAACGTTCCGGCGTTTGGATCGGAAGGTAAGACGGCGCCCGCTCCCGCCATTCCGAGCCGAGAGAGGCAACGATTCCAATGTTTCCAGTGCCTCGTACATACATACATACGTGTATAGGTTCCTCTCCGCATGAGGTTATCTTGGGAAACTAGTGTGAGAGTGTACTGATCTGGCCTGGGCAAACTTCAGGCCTCCGGCCATTTGGACTTCAACTCCCAGAACTCCCAACAGCCGGTAGGACTCAATAGAGCCATAGCTTCAAATGGCTGGACATAAAGGGTATTCGTATTAGGAAAAACTTCCCGACTGTAAGAAGAGCTGTTCAACAGGGGAACTCTCTGCCTCAGTCTGGTGGAAGGTCCTTCTCTGGAGGTTGTAAATTGAAGCGGGATGGCCATCTGTCTGGAGGGCTTTTCCTGCCTGGTAGAAAGAAGGGGTTGGACTGGGGGGCCCCTGGGGAACCCTTCCAGCCACAGACCGGCCGAGAGCCCGGCGGAGTCTCCTCCTCTGGAGGTATCCAAACAAAAGGTAGATGGTCATCTATTGAGAGGGCTCAGTTGGTGCCTGCCTTGGCAAAAGAGGATTCCTTCCTTGGAAGGTTTTAAGCAGAGGCTGGATGGCCATCTGTCGGGAGGGCTTTGATGGTGCTTCTCCTGCCTGGTAGAAAGAAAGGGGTTGGATGGGGTGGCCTCTCGAGTTCCTTCCAACTCTTCAGATTCTATAATCTATATATATATAAAATCCTTCATGTCGTCCTGACAGGCTTATAGACAAAGAAACCACACAAGGCAGACACACAAAAACAGCCACATACCCAGAAAACCTCATGAGGTATGTTTACCACCCAAAAAACTCAAAAAAAATTAAACAAGGTCAAAAATACAAAAATAAAAAGAACTTCAACTCCCATGATCCCCCACGCCACCCCCCTCTGGCAGTTTAGAGTGTCGGAATGTTGGTGGCGCTGGCCAATTAGAGGCATTATGCAAATACTCCCTCAGTTAGAATGTAGAGGCTGGGAGCCACCCCCCTCTGGCAGTTTAGAGTGTCGGAGTGTTGGTGGTGCTGGCCAATCAGAGGCGTTATGCAAATAATCCCACAGTGGCAACCAAGGCTGATGAAGAGCTAAAAAGAGGAGGAAGGCCTGCTGTCTTCGGCGAAGCCGGGGCCTCGCTTGGTGTGGCGGTCCGGCTTCCGGAAGCTTCCACGGCTTCAATACAGGCCGCGGAGGCACACATACATACACACATCTGTACTTACACACAGACACATCTACACGCATATACATATACAAAAACACACATATACATAAGTACACGCATATACATATACACATACATAAGTACACACACATATACACACACACATATGTACAGACACAAATCAATATATATACATACACACACACACAAAACACACACATATATATAGACTGGGACACAGGAAAGAGAAAAAGCCACAGCAGTGCGTGGCCAGGTTCAGCTAGTAATAATACTAATGATGCTGATGTCCTTCTTTGAAGGCTTTTAAGCAGAAGCTGGATGGCCATCTGTCGGGAGGGCTTTGATGGTGCTTTTCCTGAAGCTACAAAAGGGGCATTATGATTTCGTACCCGCCTCTCCTCACGGCTTGAGGGGGGCCACGACATTGCTAAAACACATCATCAAAGCACACCGTCATTTGAAAACTCTCCCCATGGAAAGCGATTTCATCTTGGGATTTCCGCTCCCAGAAGGCTTTGCTGGCGTGGGCGTCGGTTGTGGGTCTCCCTGGCGGGCTTTGCAGCTTCATGGCTACTCAGTGCTCTTGCGTACTGCAACATCCACACTGGCCTCAAAACGGACAAGGGTTCTTCCTTTTCTCCCACCCAGAGGGCGCCTCCAGGCAACAGCCACCAGGCCACCCCAATGCAGGGACCCTCGCTGCTTGTCTTTGCAGCTACAAGGCTACTCGATCCTATTCACGCTCACTGCAACATCCACCCTGGCTTCAAATGGACAAGGCTCCTTTCTTTTCTCCCACCCTGGAGATCATTCCGCAGAGGGCGCCTCCAGGCAGCAGAGGCCAAGCCACTTCTATGCAGAAGCCCTTACTGATTGGCTTTGCAAACGACGCAATGCCAGTCAAGCTTGCTCATTGCAACATCCACGCTTCCTTCAAACAGTTTTCTTTACTTTCTCCCATCCTGGGCCTCGTTCCGCTGAGGGTGCCTCCAAGCAACGACAGCCAGGCGACCTCTATGCAGATACCCTCACTGATTGACTTTGCAGCTGCAAGGCTACCCAAGCTCCCTCCCTTGCTTCAAAGGTTATTTCTTTCTCCCACCCTGGACATCACAGGGAGACCTATCTACACCCCAGGTGCAGGCAAAACGTCAGGAGAGAATGCTGCTGGGACATGGCCTGGAAGACTCCTGGCACCCAATGAAGTTATATAGACCACTTCAACTGCTCTGCTATGGAACCCTGGGAGTTGTAGTTTGCGCGGAAGGTTTGAGACCTTGCAAAACTACAATTCCCAGAGAATGGAGCCATCTGCATTCATTCCACCCTGCCTTTTGCCTGGATTCAACAGAATGCCTCCCAATGTGTGCATTCCTGGGAATGAGGGGCTTCCTGGTCCAGGTGCGAAGCACAAACTCAGCGGGATTGGTTCTCTAAGTCAATGTTTCCCACAACCAGTGTGCCGTGGGAAATGGGAGCCTCCAACACCCTTCCTTCCCCCTCCTGCCAAACACTTTTCCTTCTCCCCTCGGGCTCCCTTCTTCCCAGCCTCACTCTGCTCGCTTTGCTCTGGGGCGACTCTGCGCAGTAGCGCCCGCACGGGTCACGCCTCCCTCCCTCCCCCTCCCCTCCTGAACACGCTCACGCTGCCCCCTCGGATCAAAATGGCGGAAGTGTAGAAGAAAAAGTGTTTGGCAGGAGGGGGAAGAAAGGGCGCGAAGGGGGAGGAAGAGGTCTCTGTCGAAAGCTGGCATGGGCAAACTTGGGCCTTCCAGGTGTTTTGGACTCCAATTCCCACCATTCCTAGCAGCCTCAGGCCCTTGTCTCCCCCCATCGGCCACTTAAGCAGGAAAGGGCCTCAGGCTGTGAGGAATGGTGGGAGTTGGAGTCCAAAGCACCCAGAGGGCCGGAGTTTTCCCATGCCTGTTTGAGGGACCCTAAAGTGGTGAGCCTCCTCCCAACATTGGGATTCTGGATAGAAAACAAACAACATAACATTGT
The DNA here is from genome assembly GCA_030556195.1 of Anolis apletophallus. Lineage (NCBI taxonomy): Eukaryota > Metazoa > Chordata > Lepidosauria > Squamata > Anolidae > Anolis > Anolis apletophallus. The sequence goes on from JARBWK010000019.1 coordinate 21,963,422, forward strand.
TTGAGTCCAGAGTGTTCTCTGGGTGTAGGTGAACTACAACTTCCAAACTCAAGGTCAATTCCCAAGCAAACCCTTTCAGTACTTTCTGTTGGTAATGAGAGTTCAATAGGCCAAGTTTGGTTCAATTCCATTCTTGCAAGAGTTCAGGATGCTCTTTGATTGTGTGTGAACTATAAATCCCAGCAACTACAACTCCCAAATGTCAAGGTCTATTTTCCCCAAACTCCATCTGTGTTCATATTTGGGCATATTGAGTATTCATGCCAAGTTTGGTCCTGATCCAACATTGTTTGAGTCCACCGTGCTCTCTGGATAGAGGTGAGCTACAACTCCAAAACCCAAGGTCAATGCCCACCAAACTCTTATAGCATTTTCTCTTGTTTATGGGAGTTCTGTGTGGGAAGTTTGTGTCTTTCTGCCATTCCTGCCAGGATATCAATGTTGTGTTCATCAAAACAGGCCCAGGTTTCACACTGAGTGTATAAATACATTTAAAAACATATTAACTCTATGTATGACTGTGTTAGAGTGTCGTTTTGCGTCATTTTGGTTGGTGGTGTGCCCCAGGATTTGGTACATGTAAAAAGTGTGCCGTGGCTCAAAAAAGGTTGGGGAACACTGGTCTAAGTGGAGTGAATCTAATCGGGGCGAATCCGGTTTGGCTGCATCGCAACACAAGGGAGACGGAGAGCGTTTGCACGACTTCTGCAACCGGCAGGAACGGGAGGCGAGGACGGTTTGCAAGGCCAGGATGCTCAGACCCAAGGAGAGGGAACCCCCCTCCCGATGCACATTGGTGGCGTCCCCTTCAAAAAAACCAACCCAAAGGGATCCTCAGCCAAGCGCACGCCCGGAGGGCCAACGTCTGTTCCAGGGATTCTGCCAGGAAACGGGAATCGAGCGAGGGAAGCGCCCCCTGGTGGCGGCCGAGGGACAGCTCAGGCTGCGCATAAATACATAAACAAACCCGTCAGGCGCATTGAGACAGGCACACGGGCAATCCTCCTCCTCCTCCTCCTGCTCTCCAAAGAACAACAACAACAACAGAGAAGCCCATACAGAAAATGTTGTTTTTTATTATTATTCCTATTATTCTTATTTCAGGCGGAATGTGATGACTTCGGTTGTCTCATGATGGTCAACCGAGAGGGTCGCTGGATGCAGAACTGACCACAAAAGAGGAGAAAACAGGAGAGAAGGAACGAAGGGAGGGAGGGAGGGGAGAGGAAGAGCCTGGGCGGCAAGGGAGGAGGGGCCAAAAGGGGGCGGGGCTTGCATGTTTTGCCGTGAATAAATTTACATCTGTTTGCGGGGTTGGTTTTCACTTAAAGAGACGGCACACGACAAAGGAAGGGAGGAAGGAGGGAAGGAGAGAAATGGGGGGTCTGTGGGGCGACAAGAGGGGTCTGCCTTTGGATGAAAAAAGAGAGTTTGTTGCATAAAGAGATATCCCCCGTTCCACTTTAATGCCACTTCGGAGGGAGGGGAGGGCGCGCAGAGCGGGCCGAGGAGCCAAAACAAAACGCCTTCCGTTGGGCTGAAAAGACTCCTCCGCTCCAAAGGAAAACCCAGAGTTCGAGAGAGAGAGAGAGGAAAGGAGGAAGGGAGGAAAGAGGGAAAGAAGGGAGAGAGAAAGGAGAGAAGGGAGAGAGGAAGGGAGAGAGGAAGGAGGGACGGAGGGAAGGGAGAGAAAAAGGAGAGAAGGAAGGAAGGCAGGAGGAAGGAAGGAAGGAAGGAGGAAAAGGAGAGAGAAAGGAGAGAAAGGAGGGACGAAGGAGGGAAGGAAGGCAGAGAAAAAGGAGGGAAAGAGGGAAGGGAGAGAAAAAGGAGAGAAGGAAGAAAGGGAGAGAGAAAGGAGGGAAGGAGGGGGGAAAGAGGGAAGGAAGGGAGAAAAAAAGGAGAAAAGAAAGGAAGGGAGAGAGGAAGGAAGGAGGAAAGAGGGAAGGGAGGAGACAAGGGAGAAAGGGGAGAAGGAAGAAAGGAGGTAGGGAAGGGAGTAAAGAGGGAAAGAAATAAAGGAGAGAAGGAAAAAACAAGGGCGGATGGGAGGGAGGAAGGAGGGATGAAAGGAGGGAAGGGAGGGAGGAAAGAGGGAAGGAAGGCAGAAAGGAGAGAAGGACGGAAGGCGCCGGAAGGTATTCCACAAAACCCTTTTCCCCAAATGAGAGCAACAGCCAAGAGCTTGGATGGAAAACGAAACATGTATGGGGAGGGGGCCTTGGTGGTGCTACCCAACCCCCTGTCTGTCCTTCCTTCCTTCCTTCCTTCCTTCCTTCCTTCCTTCCTTCCTTCCTTCCCCTTCCCAGTTGGCCATTTTGGGCCGCGGCGGAGTCAGGCAAGGACGCGAATGCACGGAGGCCTCCCGTACACGCGCGGCCCCTGAGCGACCAGGCCAAGGAGCGCCTTCCCTCTGCCAGGCTTCCCAATGCAGCAGAAGACCCTCCTCTGGGGGGCGGGGAGAGGGACCCGGCCGGTCCATTCCCCGGGGGGGGGGGATATTATGGGGTTCCCAAAGAGGCCAAGGTGGGGGCTCTTCCTCAGCCTGCGTTGCTCTTCCCGGTGTTGCCCACAACAGCTCCCACCCCCCCCCACCCCCACTGGGAGCAAATGGGAGTCGGAGTCCCAAGGAATGAGGACCTGGCCGAATCAACGGGTGCCCCTCCTCCGCCTGGGTGGCCAGGATGACCTCTAGCGAGGCCAAGGCCCGTTTGGGACCAAGGGTCCCTCGGCCTCCCCTTCCAAAAGGCAACTCGAACAGAGGCCCCGGCAGGAAAATGGAGGCGGGCTGGCTCGTCCTGCCCGTTTCTGAACAAGGAAGACCCGGGCCCCCCCCGAGGGCAACGCAAATGCCGCCCCGCTCGCCTTGGCGACTGCCCGGGGCCGACTCCTGTTCCGATTCTGCCTCACAATCCGAATCCGGGGACAGACGTGGCCCTGGCAGGTGGCCGAGGTTTGCATTCAAGCCGGTCAAGTGGGTGGCACAAGCGGCAGAAAGGACAGGCAGCCAATACATTCTGTCCAGAAGGAGGCTGGTCTAGATGGCCTTGGGGGGGGCCCTTCCATGCCTGGTGGAGTCTTCCTCTCTATGATCCTGCCTGTATCTCTCTATCTGCCCATCTCTCTACCTATCTACCTGGAGGCTAGTCTAGATGGACTTTGGGGGCCCCTTTCACGCCTAGTATATTACTGGCCGCCTGGTGGAGACTACAACTCCCACCATTCCTGACAGCCTCCGGCCCCTGTTTTTTACTCTTCAGTGGCAAGAGCGATAGACCGAAGAGAGGCCTACCTTCAGGTCCCGGAAGATAGATAAATACAACGCTTGAGTGGCTGAGGGGGGGGGAAGGGAAAGGCCTGGGGGGCTGTTGGGAATGGTGGGAGGGAGGGAGGGAGGGCCCAAGTTGGCCCGGGTCTGAGCTAGGTCAACAGACAGGGGTGCAAAGGGGTTCCTCTCTCGTTCTCTCTCTCGTTCTGGTCACAGCTTTGCTGAAAGGGGGGGGAGGGGGGGTCCGAGGGGAACAGGCGCCCCTCTTTCCCAACAAGAGATTAAAACCTGCCATCCGTTCAAACTGGGAAATCAAAAGACAATTCCATAACCCGAACATTCCCATTTCCGTTTTAAAAAATAAAGCCCAAAGTAATTAAAAAAATAAGCCCCCCACCCCCAAAACCGAGGGAGGGGGGAAGGGAGCGAGGGAAGGGAGGGAGGGAGGGAGGAAGGAGGAGGGGTCCCGGCTAGGCCTCGGCCAGGGCAAAGGCCTTCTCCTCCTGGGGCTTGCAAATCCAGCTGCCGTAGCCCATCTCCTGCAAGGCCCAGAAGAACTGCCCCTTGGCACTCTGGTAGGCCTGGGCCGCCTCCTTGGCCTCCGAGTACGAGGACAGCGCCTGCAGGTCCCGGCGGTCCAGCTTGGCACACAGCGACTGGAAGAGGGCAAACAGGTGATGCTTGGAGACCCGGGAGACCTCCAGCTTTGGTCTGAGAGGAGAGAGAGAGAACCAGGGCGGAGGCGCCGTTAGCCACACGGGCAGGGGGAGGGAAGGTCCCTAGAAGCAGGTCCATAACACTCCACGGCTGACAAGGCCTCAGGGTGAGGTAGGCCTAGCTGAACTGCTAAATATAAGGCCTCCCCTGAAAGTAAGGCCCAGCTGAATTGCTAAATACAAGGCCTCAGGGTGAGGTAGGCCTCAGCATGAGAAGGCTCCACGGTTAGTTTGCCTGAGTATGAGAACGCCTCGGTGTTACTGTGTTTCCCCCAAAATAAGACACCCCCTGAAAATAAGACCTAGCAGAGGTTTTGCTGAATGGCTAACTATAAGGCCTCCCCTGAAAGTAAGACCTAGCCGAGCTGCAAAATCCATGCACAACGGAGGGCCTTCTCATAGCAACACCAGAGGCACTCCAAGTGGCCAGCGACTGTACAAGGCCAAGTTTTTAACTTTGTGGTTTTCAAAATACATTATAACTGTATTCTCAATTTGCTTCTGACACAACAAACAAACAAAGAGGTACTGTTTTAAAGCAGGGAGGTATTTAAGGCACCCACCGAGAAATGCCAGGGATTCGACCAAGGAGGAAGTTTACGAGCAAAACGCTTCAGCAAGGAGATGGAGCCACAGCACATAAAGACCCCCCCCCCCCCTTCCCGGTGGTTGGACCCGAGCACAGCCTCCAAGGTGCTGAAGATGGGGAAAAGCCTATATATCCCTCTCTCTATGCACAATTGCCTGTCTTGTTGGAGTATAAAACAGCATTTAATGTGTTCTGCATAGGTATGCTCTGTGATCTGCCCGGAGCCCCCTTCAGGGCGAGACGGGTGGGATATCAATACTGCAAATAAATAAACAAACAAACAAACAACCCCATTGAACGAGTTATGTTTTCAAAATGTCTGGGCATTAACTCCCTTTCCGGTAAAGGCTCAGAAGAATACGAAAGCAATTCCAAGGGGGGGGAGAAGAGCTCACCCATCCACTTTGCCTTTCGTCCCGTCCAGGACCTCGACGTCGGTGTCGTCCGGCAAGGCCCAGTTGACGCTGGACTCCTTCGTCTTGCCCGTCTGCCGGGCCGAGTCGTAGACGCTCACGCGGCCCACCTGCGCAGCCCCCGAAAGGGGAAGGAAAAGGGGGACCGGTCAGCGGCTGAGGGACCATCGGTTGGGGGGTGTGTGTGGTTAGGGTTTCAGTAACGAAACGGCCTCGCGTGACTCAGGTTCCTTTCCAGAAGCATCCGCCTTGGGGGCTGGAGGAAGCCAATCATGGGACCGAAAGGGAAGGGAATGACCGGAAGGGCGAGGAGGCATCAGCGGAGAGGTACCTCTGGGTGATTGACAACGTAGGGCGCAGGAAGCCCCGCCTGGAATGTGTCGCCGTCTCTGGACATGCGGCAGCAAATGGCACGCGTCAGGTGACCCTGGCTGTACAGGTAGCCTGGAGAGAGGGAGAGAGGAGGGGGGAGAAAGTAAGCACAACAGGGAGGGAGGGACGGAGGGAGGGAGGAGGGGATAAAAGAAAGAGGGACACAGGAAGGAAGTCTAAGATAGTGATTGTCAACCAGTGTGCCGCGGAACACTAGTGTGCCGTGAGAGATCATCAGGTGTGCCGTGGGAAATTATTTTCGAACTTTATTCATATATAAACTATAAGACGCATCTGTCCCTTTAAGAAATGGAACCATAGCACTCTCGCGTCATCTAAGAAGTGACGCGAGAGTGCTATGGTCACGCCATCTTGGATTCGCTAAGTAAACAAAGTTAGAGTTAGTGCTGCCACTGCGCGTCAAGTGACAGTGGCAATTTGGGATCACAGCCCCAGGTTTCACAATAAGTGAGTGTATAAATACATTCAAAAACATATCAACTATACGTATGACTGTGTTAGAGTGTCATTTTGTGTCGTTTTGGTTGGGGGTGGGACCCAGGATTGTGCAAATGTAAAAAGTGTGCCGCGGCTCAAAAAAGGTTGAAAAACACTGGTCTAAGAGACGGGAAGGAGAGGGAGGTAGAAGGAGAGGGAAGTACAGAGGGAGAGGGAGAACAGGAGGAAGGAGAAGAGAGAGCGAGGGAGAAAAAACAGTGAGAGGAAACAAAAGGAAGGAAGGAAGGAAGGATGGAAGGAAGTAGCAATAAGAGTGGGAAGTACAAAGAAGACTAGAAGGGAGAAAAAGAGAGGGAGAGAGAAAGAGTCAGCAAGAGAGGAAACAGAAGGAAGGAAGGAAGGAAGGAAGGAAGGAAGGAAGGAAGGAAGGAAGGAAGGAAAGAAGGAGGCAGAGGGAAGCATAGAGAAAGAGCAGAAGGAAGGAGAAGAGAGGGAGAGAGGAAGAAAGAGTCAGCAAGAGAGGAAACAGAGAGAGAGCAGAGAGAAGGAAGGAAGGAAGGCACAGGAAGGCAGGGGGAGAGAGACAGCAACAGAAGAAAGAAAAAGAGAGTGAGGAAGGCCAAGAGAGGGAAGAAGAAAGGATAGGTGGATGGGGAAAAAGGTCCCCCTGGAAGGCGAGGGCAAGAGAGTCCCAAGAGCGAAAGAAGGTCAAAGGCACGAAAGAGAAACCTAGGTGGGATCATCTGCCCGGAAGCGGGGCCCATGCGTGGCGGCAGCAGCTGCTCCTCGGCACCCAGGGCAGAGTCCCTGGCACAGCCCCCCCCCCCCTCCCCTGGGCATGCAGATACCAGCCTTCCCAGCCAAGGCGAAGGTTCTCTCTCGTCATGCGTGCGCACGGGTTGTGCCGCTTACCGAGGGTGACGGAGCGGAGATAGACGGGCTGGACGAAGTGGGAGAGGAGCGCCCCCTGGAGCCCCAGCACGTTCCAGCGCAGGATCTTGTCGCTGCAGGACATGGTGCGCAGGCGCTCCCCGTGCTGGATCCCGTCCCAGGTGGGCACGATGTCGCTGGACTCCACCGGGATGGTGCCTTCCCCTGCCGGGAGAGCACGCCACCCTTGCGTTAGGGGCCGGGCCCCTTCCCCCTTGCCGAGGGAGGAGGCCTCGCGCTCTCTACGAAGGACATGCCTTCCAGGAAAAACACGTTCCAAGATTCATTGCACAACTGTTACTGCCAACCCCCCAATCGGTTCCTGGTTTGAAAGCTTTACTTCCTGTTTAATTGTGCGGAGGACGTGTAACTATTCTTGTACACAGCTTGTGTTTTTCTGTGGTTTTTTTCTAGAAAGTAAGGAGTCCCCTTATTATTATTATTATCTATCTATTTATATAATAAAAGTCAGTGTTTGCGGAGGACGGGAGGTGCGGAGGAATATGTGGCAGCGTTTCGATTGGTTGCCGCTGTGGGATTATTTGCATAGTGCCTCTGATTGGCCAGTCTCCCAACATTCCAAGGCGGCAGAGAGAGGAAAGGAAAGGGCCTGAGGCAGACAGAAATGGTGGGAGTTGAAGTCCAAGACACACAGAGCCCACATGACCCATTCTACATCCTGGTGCAGTTTCAAATAGGACGAACCATGGATGATGGGACTTGAGGTACCTCCACTCACCTCCCGAGAACGCTGCCAGAGAGGGTAAAAGAAAGGGCCCGACTGAATTAACACTACGCCTTCCTTAACTAGATTTTTCCTGACTAGGCCTCAGTTACTCCATAAAGGGCCTGACTGAATTAACAGTAAGGCTTCCTAAACTTTATTTTCTGGACTAGGCCTCAGTTTCTGGGCTACTAGTAAGGACTGAGTTAACAGTAAGGCTGCCTTAACTTGATACTCCAGATTAGGCCGCCCAATCGATCATGAGATCCTGTGTCTGGCCTGAATTGACAGTAACACTTCCTCAACTAGATTCTCACGACTAGGCCAAAGTTACTAGGATACTGTGTAAGGACTGAAATAACAGTAAGGCTTCCTAAACTTGATTTTCCTGACTAGGCCTCAGTTACTGTGATGCTGTGTCAAGACAGATCCACATTTACTGTATGTATCATGCTGTGTAGATACAAGGGGCATCTCCCTTGAAGAGACGCCATCTTGGTTTGGGCAGTTAGCCAGTTGAGTTTTTTCCGTTTGAAATGGAATGTTCCGTACCTTCACCCAATGCACTTCACAAAAAACACTGCAACCCCTACAAATCACAGACTAGGCCCAAAATTGACAGTAAGGCTTCATTAACTTGATTTCCCTGACTAGGCCTCACCTAAAGGGATACTGTTTAAGGCATGAATTGACAGAAAGGCTTCATTAACTTGATTTTCCTGACTATGCCACACCTAATGCGATACTGTTTAAGGCATGAATTGACAGACAGGCTTCATTAACTTGATTTCCCTGACTAGGCCTCACTTAATGGGATACTGTTTAAGGCCCGAATTGACAGAAAGGCTTCATTAACTTGATTTCCCCAACTAGGCCTCACTTAATGGGATACTGTTTAAGGCCCGAATTGACAGAAAGGCTTCATTAATTTGATTTCCCCAACTAGGCCTCACTTAATGGGATACTGTTTAAGGCCCGAATTGACAGAAAGGCTTCAAAGGATTTCCCCAACTAGGCCTCATTAATGGGATACTTGATTTTCATTGACTAGGCCTCACTTAATGGGATACTGTTTAAGGCCCGAATTGACAGAAAGGCTTCATTAACTTGATTTTCCCCAACTAGGCCTCACTTAATGGGATACTGTTTAAGGCCCGAATTGACAGAAAGGCTTCATTAACTTGATTTCCCCAACTAGGCCTCACTTAATGGGATACTGTTTAAGGCCCGAATTGACAGAAAGGCTTCATTAATTTGATTTCCCCAACTAGGCCTCACTTAATGGGATACTGTTTAAGGCCCGAATTGACAGAAAGGCTTCATTAACTTGATTTCCCTGACTAGGCCTCACTTAATGGGATACTGTTTAAGGCCCGAATTGACAGAAAGGCTTCATTAACTTGATTTTCCTGACTAGGCCTCACTTAATGGGGTGCGGTTTAAGGCCCAAATTGACAGTAAGGCTTCATTAATTTGATTTCCCAACTAGGCCTCACTTAATGGGATACTGTTTAAGGTCCAAATGACAGAAAGGCTTCATTAATTTGATTTTCCCAACTAGGCCTCACTTAATGGGATACTGTTTAAGGCCCGAATTGACAGTAAGGCTTCATTAACTTGATTTTCCTGACTAGGCCTCACTTAATGGGGTGCTGTTTAAGGCCAAAATTGACAGAAAGGCTTCATTAACTTGATTTCCCTAGACTAGGCCTCACTTAATGGGATACTGTTTAAGGCCGAATTGACAGAAAGGCTTCATTAATTTGATTTTCCTGACTAGGCTTCACTTAATGGGGTGCGGTTTAAGGCCCGAATTGACAGAAAGGCTTCATTAACTTGATTTCCCTGACTAGGCCTCACTTAATGGGATACTGTTTAAGGCCCAAATTGACAGTAAGGCGTCATTAACTTGATTTCCCTGACTAGGCCCCACTTAATGGGATGCTGTTTAAGGTCTGAATTGACAGTAAGGCTTCATTAACTTGATTTTCCCAACTAGGCCTCAGCTCATGGGACATTGTGTATGGCCTGAATTGACAGTAACCAACCTTGGCACACAGAGCCCCCATGACCCACGCTACCGTCTACTGCAATTTGGAGGAGGGTGGGTCATGGATTATGGGATTTGTAGTACTTTCAAACCCTTCTTTCCCCACAGACCGTTGCAGCCCTGAACCAAAGACAAAGTTTGGGTAGTTTAAGAAGCCTTCCCCATGTTTTCAGGAGAGAACCCGTCAGGAAGGGACCTGGACCGCCTTCCCGGAAAAGGCCAACCGGAGGAGACGTACCGTTCTCGACCTTGGTGCGCAGCTTGCCCTGCTTGGGGTTCTCAAAGAGGGGCTGGTGCTGGTCCTCTCCGGCCGTGCTGACCTGGTCGGAGCAGGACTTGTCGAAGAGCGCGCCGTCCCCACACGGAGCCGTGCTGCAGAGGCAGGGGAAGAGACATACAAGGCGGGGATCACAAAAGGGACCCCCCACAAAGGCCACCGGGCCCAACCCCCACCATCAAAACCACCCCAACACCCCCTGCTTACAAGCCTCCAAAGAAGCAGCCTCCACCACACCCTGAGGCAGAGAGTTCCACTGATGAACAACTATTACGCTCAGGAAGTTCTCCCTAACGGCCACGCCCTGCTCCCTCTTCCTTATGACCTTCCAAAGATTTAAACTGAATCGTATACATACTAAGGTCATGGGGTCAAGCCCCTAATACAAGAGATACTGGATAGCAGAAAGGTCGTGTCGCGGAAGCAAGGGAGATGTAGTACATTGTACGCGGATGCTTTTGTGTTCAGCTGCTTTGAGACTTTTGGGAGGCATAAATGGGAGTTGTAGTTCACCCTGCACCCAGAGAGCACTCTGTAGCCTCCCAATGGCAGATCGGGAACACACGTGGCACGCAGAACATACTGGAGGGGTTCGGGAGGAAATGACCCACTCACATGGAAGTTGTAGTTCACCCTGCATTCGGAGCACTCTGAACCCCCTCCAGAATGGATCTGGACCACACTTTGCACACCGACCCAACATGCCCAACTGTAAATACTGTCAGGATTTGGGGTGACTGCCCTTGGCGTATGGGAGTTGTAGTTCACCCTTATCCAGAGAGCACTGAACCCAGCCGACGACGGATCTGGACCAAACTTGGCACAAAGATGCAACGTTTCCAACTGAGCGAACAGGCCTGGTTTGGGGAGGATGGACCCAAGATGCTGGGAATTGTAGTCCACCCACTTCGTTGAACATTCATAAACAAGAAAACCAAAGATTGGCTTTTTCCTAATAAACAGTGTTACTAATTAACTAAAAGATCTTTCCAAACACCCCAAAACAAACAAGGACTTTCTCAAATAACCCGGGAACCGCCGGATCCCCAAGCTAGAATATAATAATAATAATAACAATAATAATACATCTATGTATATAATAAAAGTCAGTGTTTGCGGAGGGTGCAGAGGAATATGTGCCAGCTTTTCGATTGGCTGCCACTGTAGGATTATTTGCATAAAGGACTCTGATTGGCCAGCCTCAGAACTCCAACACTCTAAGGCACCAGATTATTTGCATAAAGGACTCTGATTGGCCAGCCTCAGAACTCCAACACTCTAAGGCACCAGTCAGAGGGAATTGGTTGCCACTGTGAGACAATTTGCATAAATGACTCTGATTGGCCAGCAAAACAGAATGCAACTGAATGCTTGAGTTAGCCAAATGACAGTTTTTTCCCCGTTGGAAATGGAATGTTCATTTTCTGGGAGGTGCGGAGGTGCCAAGGAATATGTGACAGCGTTTCGATAGGTTGCCACCATGGGATTATTTGGATAAAGGACTCTGACTGGCCAGCCTCAGAACTCCAACATTCCACGGCCCCAGACAGAGGGGATTGGTTGCCACTGAAATGGTATTTGCATAAAGGAGTCCGATTGGCCATCCACATCCCAACATTCTAAGGTGACTCAGAGGGAAAAGGAAAGGCCTCAGGCAGTCAGACACTGCGGCCCACAGCAGTGACGGATCAGGACCACACTTGTCACACAGGGGCCCAACGGCCCACTTCACAACGCAACCCTCACCCAATGACCACTACAGACCAAAATTAGCACACAGAGCCCCCTTGACCCCCTCTACACCCTGGTGCTGTTTCAAGGAGGATGGACCACAGATGATGGGACTTGAAATACCTTCACTCACCTTCCGAGACCGCTGCAACCCTCATCCAGAGAATGATCAAGACCAAATGTGACACACGGAGCCCCCATGACCCACTCTACATCCTGGTGCTTTTTGGAGGGAGTGGACCATGGCTGATGGGACTCGCAGCACCTTCACTAAGTTCCTGAGACCACTGCCAGCCACATAAACATCTAATAGGGACCAACCTTGGCACACAAGGCCTCCCTCAAATCACCCGGGCACCGCCGGGTCCCCAAGCTAGTATAATATATAATATGTATAATGTAAGTGAATAGATTTAAGTCATGGCTTCCTAAGACTAGTTTGGCAACAAAAAGAAACCACCAAAGAGAGCCTCCAAGAAGAAAAGGAAAGACAGACACCACTGCCTGGAATCCAAGGCCCCTCGTGAGGAGACCCCATCGCGAGGGCGGGAGGGCCACTCTGAGGGGCGGGGGGCCTGCTCTGGAGGTCGCGGGGACCTCTTCTCCTTTTTCACAGGTTTCGAAGCGGAATCTGGGCTGGCCCTCCCTACCTGATGTACAGGTGAAAGGTGATGTCGGCTTTGATCTTCAGCTGGCCGTCGGGCAGCGACTCAAAGATGCTTTCCTCGGGGGCCTCCGGGTCGTACTTGAGGAGCTCGTCGTAGAGGAACCTGGAGGGAGAGAAGCCACGTTTCAAGCTCTGAGAGGACGCCCTCGGAAAGAGGTGCCGCTGCTGCCGCCGCCGCCATGGAGACGGGGGCCCAATGGAGCTATGGGTCCAAATGGAAAAGGAGATGCCACCTGAACAGGAGGAAGAACTTCCTGGCTGTTCAACCGTGGAACTCTCTGCCTCGGGAGTCTGGTGGAGGCTCCTTCTCGGGAGGTTTTTACTTGAGGCTGGGTGGCCATCTCTAGGGGGTGCTTTGGAGCTGCCTTTCCTACCTGGCAGAAAGAAGTGGCCTCTTGGGTCCCTTCCAACTGTTAAGATTCTATAATAATAATAATAACAACAACAACAAGCCCGGTAGAGCAAAAGGTAGATGGTCATCTATCGGGAGGGCTCAGGTGGCATCATTCCTTGCAAAAGAGGATTGGCCTGGATGGCCCTTAGGGGTCTCTTCCCATTCTAGGATTCCAGGATTAATACTACTGCTACTAGGCAGGAGCTGGATGTCCACCTGTCAGGAGGGCTTTGATTGTGCTTTTCCTGCCTGGCAGAAAGAAGGGGGTTGGTCTGGGTAGCCCTCTTTGGACTCCCATCCTATTCTATTATTATTATTATTCATTCTTGGTGGCTGCAATGTCCACACGTGGGGCACTGAAGGCTGGAGTCCTTGACACGCTCAACTTCCAGAGGATGGACGTCCACCTGTCCGGAGGGCTTGGATTGTGCTTTTCCTCAGGCCTGGATTAAACCCTTTTGGCGCCCTAGGCCACACTTGGAATTACTCCCCCAAACCAATCTCTACCACAACCCCCCCTTCTTTCTGCCTGCCTCTCTTCTCTCACCGATGTGCTGCGTGTGGAGGGTCAGCAAGGCCTGGCCCAGCCCTGGCTCGGCGCCCTTGTGCAGCTGGGCCAGGCAGGAGCCCAGGGAGCCGCTCCCAGGCCCCTTCCCGGCCCCCGGGCCCTTCTGAGCTGGCACCCAGGAACATTGGGGAAGGAGGCAGAGGAGCTCGCGCCCTCCTGCCACAGATGCGTGCCCGCCAGCGGCCCCTCCCTCACCCTGCCCTCCTTCCTTGGGCACAAGGAGGATGAGGCAGAGGGAAGCCCTGCCCTCAGGGCCGCTGGCGGGCATGTGGGCGCGGGAGGGCGCGAGCGCCTCTGCCTCCTTCCCCAATGCTCCTGGGTGCTGCGCACGGGCGCCAGCAGCCCCAAGGGCTTCCCTTCCTTCCTCCTCCCAGGAACATGGCAGAGGAGGAAGAGGCGCCCTCCTGCCACACACGCATGCCTGCCAGCGGCCCCGGGGGCGAGGCTTCTCTCCGCCTCCTCACGCCCTCCTTCCTTGACAAGGGGGCAGGGGCGAGGGGGGGGCGCCATTCGCTCCTCCCCCACCCCCTCACAGCGCTCTCCCCCCACCCTCCTTTGAGAGAGAGAGAGAGAGAGAGTCATCATGCCGCACGTTGCGGTTTTGTTCGAACATATATTTCTTTTGGTCCTTGATCTGGCGCCCCCCTAGGCCAGCGCTCATAGGCCATGGCCTAGTGTGGCCTTATGGGTAATCCGGGCCTGTTTTTCCTGCCTGGCAGGAGGTGGTTGGACTGGGCGACCCTCTTTAGGGCCCCATCCTACTCTAGCATTCTATTATTATTATTATGCTGAGGCAAGATGACCATCTGTCAGGAAGGCTTTGATTGCGCCTTTCATGTGTATAAGGAAGGGGCTGGACTGGGTGCCCCTCTTTAGGGCCCCATCCTAAATAATAATCTATTATTATTATTTGCTATTATTAAGCAGAGGCTGGGTGGCCAGCTGCTGGGGGGGCTCTGATTGACAGAAAGAAGATTGGCAGGAAGGAGGGGCCTGGGCTGGATGGTCTCTTCCAAGACTAGGGGGGCGATCCACCCGCAGAGGAAGGCCCCCTGCAGGTCTCTTTGGGAGGCAGCGTGTCCCACCTGATGAAGCCCCTTCTGGAGATGATCTCCGCGTGGCAGTCGTTCACCGTCTCCCCTTTCAGGCTGAGCTCCTCCCCTTTGACGCAGCGGTTCCCTGGAGGAAGAGGAGGAAGAGCGCAAGGAGTCTGAGGGAAGGCGGTCGGGAAGAAGGCTGGGGGTACTCCTGGGACAACAAGCAGGACGAGAAGCCGCTCAACCACCTCGGGGCAAATTATTACCCCAATATGTGGCCAGATAGCGACGTTGGAAAGATGGAGGTGCTCCCCAGGGACCCAAGGCCACTGGCGGCCAGCCTACAAACAACTGCAATAATGCCCAATAATAATAATAATAATAATCCTCCTCCTCATCATTTTACTTCTATCCTGCCTTTCTCCCCACGGGGACTCAGTGTGGCTTACAAATAAACAAATACATTTGGCTCCTGAGGTGTGATTAGACCACAACTCTACCTACCTACCTACCTACCTACCTACTTACTTATGGGTCTAGCAGTGTAATTAGACTACAATTATATCTACAACTCTATCAATGTATCTGTCTGCCTTGAGGTGTGTTCATACTACATCCATCCATCCATGTATGGGCCCAGAGGTGTGTTTAGACTACATCTATCTATCTATCTATCTATCTATCTATCTATCTATCTATCTATCTATGGGGCTAGAGGTGTGATTCGACTACAATTATATCTACAACTCTATCAATGTCTCTGTCTGTCTTGAAGTGTGTTCATACTACATCCATCCATCCATCCATCTATGGGTCTAGAGGTGTGATTAGACTACAACACTATATATGTATATATGTATTGGTGTGATTATATTAAATCAATCAATCAATCTATCTATGGAGCTAGTGGTGTGATCAGACTACAATTATCTATTTGCCTGTCTTGAGGTGTGATCACACTATAACTAGCTATCTACTATCTGTCTATCTATCGACATGCCTACCTACGGGTCTCCAGATGTGTATGACTATCTATCTATCTATCTATCTATCTATCTATCTATGGGGCTAGAGGTGTGATCAGACTACAATTATCTATTTGCCTGTCTTGAGGTGTGATCACACTATAACTATCTCTCTATCTATCTATCTCTATCTATCTATCAACATGCCTACCTACGGGTCTCCAGATGTGTACAATTATATATGTCTATCTACCTACCTACCTACCTTTGTTATTTCACACCAACTACCTACCTTCCTTCCTTCCTATGGGTCTCAAGCTGAAATGAGCCTACAACTCCCAGCAGCCCTGAAGCCGCAGGAGATCCAGGGGCCAAGCCCGCTGTGGGAGGCGGCCGTGCGGTGGGATTGGCGGGAGGGGAGGCTGACCTGTGCCGATGCTGACCACGACCCCGAGGCCCTCCTGGCCCCTCCGCATGATGATGGCGGCCAGGATCTTGCGGCCCAGCAGGCTGTGCTGGATGCGGGCGGTGAGGGCGTTGAAGCGCTGGTGGCTGAGCATCGCGATCTGGTCGTGGAGGGTGCTCCCGCTCACAGGGAGCTGCAGCCGAGGGAGAGAAGGCCGGGAGGAAGGCACAATCAAGAACAGAGAAGCACTTGGGACAAAAGGAAGGCGCAGAGCAAGCACGGCCCCAAAGCGGATCTCTGGAGACTCTGAGCGGTGGGTTCAAGGGGGCTTGGACGGAGTCCTTCTGCTTGCGAGGTGGGACTTGGGACTAGATGACCTTTGGGATGATGACCCAAAGGATGCTATGATTTCATGGCTGTGAGAGGAGGGGGAAAGGGGGTCTTGCGGAAAGGCAGGCCTACCTCGGTGATGGTCACGCCTTCGGTGTTCTCGGCCTGTTCGCTCTCCCCGATCAGGACCCGCAGCGCCGCATCGGCCGCCTCCTGCTTGCCTTGCTTCTTGCTGTGCGCCGTCACCGCCGGGAACCAGCGCCCGCCCACTTTGGCTTGGAAAACAAACCTGGCAGGGCCGAAATAAGACAAATAAGCTAGGTATTTCTAAATACAAAAATGTGAGTCGAGCATTAAAAGGGGGAAGAGGCTGCAGAGACTCGGGAAAAGCTAGAACTCTATATAAGCAGGTGCGCCCGTAGCTCAGTAGATGTGAGTCTGAGGGAAACCTCAGTGGGAGGAAGGCCTCAGCCTGTGAGAGGCGCCTCTGTGTGAGGCAGGCCTTTTTCTAGGAGAAGGCTGAGTGTGAGAAGGCCTGGTGTGGTTGAAGGCGTTGTGTGTAAAGCAGGGGTGGGCAATTATTTTTTCCAAGGGGCCACACAAGTGCAAAAAATACAATGGAGGGCCACACCTAAAGGCTGAACTTTCTAATCTACATAATGTATTTATTTATTTACCATTTATTACACATCATTAATATTAATTTATTAATATATCAAGAAATATTCATATATTATTAGTATTAATATCATAATTATTATATTATAGCATATATATAGACATTATAATACATTGAAATTATAATATAACATTATATTATTTATTATATTATAATAAAATTATTATAAAATAATAATAAAACCACTAAAATTAAATTAAATTCAGGAAGACAAGGTGGGAACCAAGATGGAGGCTGACGTCCTCAAGAGAGGAAGGAGCCCAAGATGGAATGGCCCAATGGACCCAGCCCAGAGGGTGGCAAAGCGGACCCAACCGCCACCGCAGCAGAGCAGAGCAGCACGCAATTGGAGGCTGCAGGCCTCTGCCCGCTCTCGCCCCCAGCCATTCCCCAGCTGATCGCCCTGCTACGGAGTGCCTGCCATCCCTGGAGGCCTAGAGGAAGGGGTGCCGCTGCCGCCATCCCATCTTGGGCTCTGTGGGGCCTGTGTCGGCAGACAGGCCGGAGGAGCGATCCGGGGCTTCAGGGGGAGCACTCGGAGATCTGAGGCAGCTAATCGCCCTGGCGACCCGGAAGATGACCAAGTCTTCCTCTTGGCCCCGCCCCCGACGCCCTTCTCCCCGGGCCGGACAGAATCGGCTGCTGGGCCGGATCCGGCCCACGGGCCGTAGGTTGCCCACCCCTGGTGTAAAGCCTCATATGTAAAGCCCCAGTATAAAGGCTCCTGTGTGTCAAAGGCTACTGCGTGAAGCTCCAGTGTAGATCCGTGGGAGGAAGGCTTTAGTCTGTGCGAGAAGCCTCTGTGTCACAGTGTGAAGTCGGCCTCAGTCTAGGAGTAGGACGAGTGTGAGAAGGCCTGGTGCGAGAAGCTTCGGTGAGAGGATCCCCAGGCTGAAGACCTCTTGTGTAAGGCTCCTGTGTGTCAAAGGCTGCTGCGTGAAGCTCCTGTGTAAGTTCAGTGTGGGAAGGTGGTCAGTGAGAGCGAAGCTGTTGACCTGCGCGAGGAAGAAGCCCAGCGTGGAAGCAAAGGAGGAAGAATAAAGAACTTCATTTGTGTTGTGGAAACCTTGCTTTTGCAAATGGTGCAGCTCTATTATTTTGCTACGAAGACAAGCCCCCAAAGGAAGGGATCTCATTGGCCGGAGGGTTTGTGTTCTTTTCTCTCCCTTTGGGCCGCTGGTGCTGGGTCGCGCTGCTGCGAATAAGCGACTCCCCCGGAGGGCATTTATGGAGAGGCGGACCTTTTGTTGTGAAGCCCTCTCGCCCAAGAAGGCACGCACGCAGGTTGGTGTCTGGGTGAGGCAGGGAGCCAGACAGGAGCAAGCGCTGGCTGCAGGGCCCTGACAGGCGGGTTGGAAGGTGTCCCGCGGCTCCCCAAGGCTCTGGGAGGAACACCTTCGCGGGCCGGAAATGTGAAGCTGAGAGGAAGGCTGAGAAGGGATACGACCGTGCCCTTTAAATATCTAAAGAGATGTCGCCGTGGAGGTGGCGGGGCGGACTTGCGTTGCTCCAGAGAACGGGACACTGCGCGAGGGATTCAAATGACAGGAAACGGGATCTGCCTCAGCTTGCAGCGAGAGAGAGAGGAAGCGAGGGCGGGCAGCCGAGTGCAGGGCTCTCTCTCCCTCCTCCTTTGGGGGCTTCAAACAGGGCCTTGGCGGCCATTCCTTGGGAGAGCTTTGCTTGTGGAGGCCAACCTGCCAGGGGGCCCCGCCTCCAACGTTATGAATCCACAATTCTATGACGCCGCAACCCCATTTGAGAGCCAAAGCCTCCTCCAAGCACCTCCAAGTTCTGTGTCGGAAAGAACTGGGCAAACACTCTCCCCCCAGCCTTTGAAAAGTTTCTCCTATTTTCCCTCAGCTTTTATCACGGCCATTTAGAGAGACAAATGCTCAATGCTCTTCCTAACTCTCCTGCTCCACTTTGTGTCTGAACTCTGGCTTCAAAAATGGTCTTTTAGCGCCTAAACTCATGTTTACTTATGTTGCCCATTCATCCATCCCCTCCATGGCACAAAAATGCCTCAAAACACCTTTGGAAACAGCATGTTGCCCATTAAACCCGCCAGCCCAGGCCCCCAGGACCACGCAGAGCTTCCCAGGTGCTAGAAACAGAAATCAGACAGAGATTTCTCACCAATTTCAGTAGCCATCCGTGTGAGGTAAACCTCTGTGTGAGGTAGGCCTCCGTCTGTGAGAGAAGCCTGTGTGTGAGGGAGGCCTGGGCCTGCGAGAGAAGCCTCTGTGTGAGGTAGGCCTCAGTCTGTGAGAGAAGCCTGTGTGTGAGGGAGGCCTAGGCCTGCGGGAGGCCTAGGCCTGCGAGAGAAGCCTCTGTGTGAGGTAGGCCTCAGTCTGTGAGAGAGAGCCTGTGTGTGAGGGGCCCTAGGCCTGCGAGAGAAGCCTCTGTGTGAGGTAGGCCTCCGTCTGTGAGAGAAGCCTGTGTGTGAGGGAGGCCTAGGCCTGCGAGAGAAGCCTCTGTGTGAGGTAGGCCTCAGTCTGTGAGAGAAGCCTGTGTGTGAGGGAGGCCTAGGCCTGCGAGAGAAGCCTCTGTGTGAGGTAGGCCTCAGTCTGTGAGAGAAGCCTGTGTGTGAGGGAGGCCTAGGCCTGCGAGAGAAGCCTCTGTGTGAGGTAGGCCTCCGTCTGTGAGAGAAGCCTGTGTGTGAGGGAGGCCTAGGCCTGCGAGAGAAGCCTGTGTGTGAGCTAGGCCTTCGTCTGTGAGAGAAGCCTGTGTGTGAGGTAGGCCCTGGGCCTCAGCCTCTGTGTGAGGTAGGCCTCAGTCTGTGAGAGAAGCCTGTGTGTGAGGGAGGCCTAGGCCTGCGAGAGAAGCCTCTGTGTGAGGTAGGCCTCAGTCTGTGAGAGAAGCCTGTGTGTGAGAGACGCCTCAGCCTGAGTGTGAGGTAGGCCTCACAGTGTGAGGAAGGCCTTTGTCTATGAGAAGTGAGAAAACACAGGCTTCTCTCCGAGACTGAGGCCTACCTCACACGGGCTTCTCTCTGAGACTGAGGCCTACCTCGCACAAAGGCTTCTCTCACAGGCTGAGGCCTACCTCACACAGGCTTCTCTCACAGGCTGAGGCCTACCTCACACGGGCTTCTCTCACAGGCTGAGGCCTACCTCACACGGGCTTCTCTCACAGGCTGAGGCCTACCACACACAGGCTGGGCCTACCTCACACAGAGGCTTCTCTCACAGGCTGAGGCCTACCTCACACAGAGGCTTCTCTCACAGACTGAGGCCTACCTCACACAGAGGCTTCTCTCACAGGCTGAGGCCTACCTCACACGGGCTTCTCTCACAGGCTGAGGCCTACCTCACACGGGCTTCTCTCACAGGCTGAGGCCTACCTCACACGGGCTTCTCTCACAGGCTGAGGCCTTCCTCACACGGGCTTCTCTCACAGGCTGAGGCCTACCTCACACGGGCTTCTCTCACAGGCTGAGGCCTACCTCACACAGAGGCTTCTCTCACAGGCTGAGGCCTACCTCACACAGGCTTCTCTCACAGGCTGAGGCCTACCTCACACGGGCTTCTCTCACAGGCTGAGGCCTACCTCACACGGGCTTCTCTCACAGGCTGAGGCCTACCTCACACAGGGCTTCTCTCACAGACTGAGGCCTACCTCACACAGAGGCTTCTCTCACAGGCTGAGGCCTACCTCACACGGGCTTCTCTCACTTCTCTCACAGGCTGAGGCCTCACACCTCACAGGCTGAGGCCTACCTCACACGGGCTTCTCTCACAGGCTGAGGCCTACCTCACACAGAGGCTTCTCTCACAGGCTGAGGCCTACCTCACACGGGCTTCTCTCACAGGCTGAGGCCTACCTCACACGGGCTTCTCTCACAGGCTGAGGCCTACCTCACACGGGGCTGAGGCCTCTCACAGGCTGAGGCCTTCCCTCACACGGCCTTCTCTCACACAGGCTGTGGCCTTCCTCACACGGGCTTCTCTCACAGGCTGAGGCCTACCTCACACGGGCTTCTCTCACAGGCTGAGGCCTACCTCACACGGGCTTCTCTCACAGGCTGAGGCCTACCTCACACGGGCTTCTCTCACAGGCTGAGGCCTACCTCACACGGGCTTCTCTCACAGGCTGAGGCCTACCTCACACAGGCTTCTCTCACAGGCTGAGGCCTACCTCACACGGGCTTCTCTCACAGGCTGAGGCCTACCTCACACGGCCGTCTCACAGGCTGAGGCCTACCTCACGGGCTTCTCTCTCACAGGCTGAGGCCTACCTCACACGGGCTTCTCTCACAGGCTGAGGCCTACCTCACACAGGCTTCTCTCACAGGCTGAGGCCTACCTCACACGGGCTTCTCTCACAGGCTGAGGCCTACCTCACACAGGCTTCTCTCACAGGCTGAGGCCTACCTCACACAGGCTTCTCTCACAGGCTGAGGCCTACCTCACACAGAGGCTTCTCTCACAGACTGAGGCCTACCTCACACAGAGGCTTCTCTCACAGGCTGAGGCCTACCTCACACGGGCTTCTCTCACAGGCTGAGGCCTACCTCACACAGGCTTCTCTCACAGGCTGAGGCCTACCTCACACGGGCTTCTCTCACAGGCTGAGGCCTACCTCACACGGGCTTCTCTCACAGGCTGAGGCCTACCTCACACAGGCTTCTCTCACAGGCTGAGGCCTACCTCACACGGGCTTCTCTCACAGGCTGAGGCCTACACACGGGCTTCTCTCACAGGCTGAGGCCTACCTCACCACACGGGCTTCTCTCACAGGCTGAGGCCTACCTCACACAGGCTTCTCACAGGCTGAGGCCTACCTCACACGGGCTTCTCTCACAGGCTGAGGCCTACCTCACACGGGCTTCTCTCGCAGGCTGGTGCCTCCCTCACACGGGCGTCTCTCACAGGCTGAGGCCTACTCACCTCACGGGCTTCTCTCACAGGCTGAGGCCTACCACACGGGCTTCTCTCACAGGCTGAGGCCCTCCTCACACGGCTTTCTCTCACAGGCTGAGGCCTACCTCACACGGGCTTCTCTCACAGGCTGAGGCCTACCTCACACGGGCTTCTCTCACAGGCTGAGGCCTACCTCACACAGGGCTTCTCTCACAGGCTGAGGCCCTACCTCACACGGGCTTCTCTCACAGGCTGAGGCCTACCTCACACGGGCTCTCTGAGGCCTCCTCAGGCTGAGGCCTGAGGCCTACCTCACACGGGCTTCTCTCACAGGCTGAGGCCTACCTCACACGGGCTTCTCTCACAGGCTGAGGCCTGACACCGGCTTCTCTCACAGGCTGAGGCCTACCTCACACAGGCTTCTGTCACAGGCTGAGGCCTTCCTCACACGGGCTTCTCTCACAGGCTGAGGCCTACCTCACACAGGCTTCTCTCACAGGCTGAGGCCTACCACACACGGGCTTCTCTCACAGGCTGAGGCCTACCTCACACGGGCTTCTCTCACAGGCTGAGGCCTACCTCACACGGGCTTCTCTCACAGGCTGAGGCCTACCTCACACAGGCTTCTCTCACAGGCTGAGGCCTACCTCACACAGGCTTCTCTCACAGGCTGAGGCCTACCTCACACGGGCTTCTCTCACAGGCTGAGGCCTACCTCACACGGGCTTCTCTCACAGGCTGAGGCCTACCTCACACGGGCTTCTCTCACAGGCTGAGGCCTACCTCACACGGGCTTCTCTCACAGGCTGAGGCCTACCTCACACAGGCTTCTCTCACAGGCTGAGGCCTACCTCACACGGGCTTCTCTCACAGGCTGAGGCCTACCTCTCAACCTGTGAGAGAAGCCTCACACAGGCTTCTCTCACAGGCTGAGGCCTTCACAGGGCTGGCTGAGGCCTAAGGCCTTGTCTATGAGAAGTGTGTAAAGGCCTGGTGGGAGAAGCTCCAGTTCAAGGCCTCGTGCGTAAGGCTCCACTATAAAGGCTGCTGTGTGTAAAAACCTCCTGTGTGAAGCTCCAGTGTAACTTCGGTGTGAGAGGAGGCTCTGTGAGAGCGAAGCTGTTCATCTGCACGAGGAAGAAGCCCAGCGTGGAAGCAAAAAAGGAAGAATGAAGGACTCTGTTCGTGTTAGTGAAACCTTGTTCTTGTAAATAGTGCAGCCATATTATTTGGCGACAAAGAAAAGCCTCCCAAGAGATCACCGTGGGCTTGCATGGTTCTGTTCTTCTGACCCCTTTGGGCCACTGGTGCTGCTGGGCCACGCTGCTAGGGGAGGCCTTTTGTGCAGAAGCCCCCTCGCCCAACGGGGAGAAAGAGGGAGAGAGGGGGGGGGAGGGGGCGGTACTCACTTGGGGTCGTGGGGCGGGCCGGTCTGCTCAATCATCTTGAACTCTGCCGCGAAGCCGTTGGCCCGGGCGTATTCCAGCAGGCCGCTGACCGGGTTGGAGTTCAGGTACTTGATCAGCTCCCCGACCCCCTGCGCGCTGGACGCCTTGGGCTCCTCCACAACCTGGCTGCTGGACAGCTCAAAGGGCAGGTCCTCTTCCGCCTAAATAGGGGGGGGGAGGGAGGGGTCACCTCTTGAATGGAGAGCCACCCGGGAGCCCTGGGGTGCCTGACTGTGTGTCTTCTGTCTCCTAGATCAGGCCTGCCCAACAGGCGCCCTGAGGGCCGCACACGGCCCGCCAGCCCCTTGGATGCGGCCCGCCTACCCTCCTGGAAGAATTTTTTTTTTAATGTGAAAAAAAAAATTTGGGGGAAAATTTTTTTGGGGGGCGAGGCCGCTTGCGGGCATGCGCGGCAGCGGCGAGGTGCCCTCCGCCATGTCACTGGCTGCTGCAGCGGCTGCACCGGGAGCTTACCTTCCTCTAAGCTCCCGGTGCAGCCGCTGCAGCAGCCAGTGACATGGCGGAGGGCACCTCGCCGCTGCTGCGCATGCCTGGCGTCCTGCGTGGCCCGCCCCTTTTCGGCAGGGCTGGGTGACATCAGCAGGACACTGGGGGGGCAGAGATCGCCGCGTGGAGCGGTGAGCACCCATGCGCACACAAGCAGGAGCCCCAAAAGGAGGCAGCGCTGGCTGCGGCCTGCGCAGTTGCCTCCTACTTTTGGGGCTTCTGCCTCCTCCTTTTGGGGCGGAGCTGGGGGAGTGGCGGGGGCAGGGAGGGGGCGGAGCTGGGGGAGTGGTGGGGTGGGGAGGGGGCAGAGCCGGGGGCGGAGGGAGACCCTTTGGCCCCCCAGGTCAACAGTGACCGGAATTCTGGCCCTTGGGCCGGTAGAAGTTGGACAGCCCTGTCCTAGATCCAGGCAACTCGAGGTGTTTGGCTTCCTGCCCGAACTGAGACCTCCCTCCCCGGGCCTTTTCAAAAGCCTGAGCCTGGCGATGTGTTCCTCCTTTGCTTGGGAAAGGAAGCTCCGCGAGACGCCTCCCTTGGGCGCTCAGCCCTCGCGCCCCTCTGGCTCATACACAGGACTGGCCGCCCTGCCTTCTGCTCTGCTAGGCGGACCCAATATTCCGACACGCTTGCCGGGTGGGGTGGGGTGTCCCAGGGGAGGCCCCCGGTTACCTGCTCGGCGAAGATGGTGGTGTCTCCGCTCAGGCCCCGGATGGCGGCCTCGGCGGCCATCTGCTTGGCCCCCTTCTTGCTGTTGGACACCACGGCTGGGAAAACCTGGTCTCCCATCTTCACGCAGTACTTGAACCTGAAGGGACACAACGGCAGCAAACCCAGTTCATTCCTTGCCGCGGCAGCAGAGATGGCGGGCACGGGCAAACTCCGGCCTCCCATTTGGGACTCTTCTACCACTTCCTTTTGCCTATCTACTCTTTTACCCGAGAGATATGTACATAATATCTATCTAGTCCGTGAGCTGCGTTTTGCTGACGATGCTGCCCTTGTCGCCCATTCAGAAGCAGCCCTGCAGCGCCTCACGTCCTGCTTTGCAACAGCTGCAGAGCCGTTTGGGCTGGAAGTCAGCTTGAAGGAAACGGAAGTCCTCTACCAGCCCGCACCACAGGAAGAACACCGTCATCCCCCACGTCAGCACAGGCAAATCTGTGCTTAAGTCCGTTCAGCAGTTCACCTCCCTGGGAAGCATCATCTCTTCAGACGCCAAGATTGACAAAGAGAGAGATCACAGATTAGCAAAGGCATAGAGTGCATTCGGAAGGCTTCACAAAAGAGTCTGGAGCAACAAGCACCTGAGGCAAAGCACCAAAATCAGTGTGCACAGAGCTATCGTACTGTCTATTCTCCTCTATGGGTCTGAAACATGGGTCACCTATCGCCAGCACCTACGACCCCTCGAACGCTTTCGTCAGCGCTGTCTTCGCACAATCCTAAATATACACTGGACTGACTATGTGACGAATGTTGCTGTCCTTGAGCAAGCGGGGGTCACCAGCGTTGAGGCCACGCTATTGAGAACACAGCTGCGCTGGGCAGGGCACGAGGTCTCTAGGATGGAGGACCACCGCCCCCCAAAGATACTACTCTATGGTGAACTTGCCACGGGTCAACACAAGAGAGGCGCCCCAAAAAGAGATGCAAGGACTCCCTGAAACAACACCTCAGGCTCGGCCAGATTGATCACCGACAATGGTCCACCCTGGCCTCACATCGGGAGGCGTGGAGACGCACTATCCACAATGCTGCGGCCTCTTTCGAGAAGACACGCCGAACGGGTCTCGACAACGCAGAAAGAACCGCAACTTGGAAACGACATCACCCAAGGAGACTCTCTGCTGTGCTTTCTGCAACCGGACTTGCCGATCTCAGATTGGCCTTTTTAGTCATCAACGCGCTTGTAGAAAGCCTGGGATGAGTCCTTCCTAAGAATCTCCGTTCGGGAAGTAATGCCGAGAGAGAGAGTGGTATAGTACAATATAGTAATGCATAATGCTAGTATTGTGCTGTGCTAATAACTATATCGTATTGTATGCGGCCCCCACCCCACCCCGGCCGAGCCTTACTTGGGGTCGTGGGGAGGCCCGTCCTGAGCCAGGAGCTGGAATTCGCAGACGCTCCCGTTCTTCTGGGCGTACTCCATCAAGGCGCTGACGGGGTTCTTCCCGCTGCCGCAGAGCTGCGGCGTTGACGCCTCCGGCTCCGCTTCCTCGGCCTGGGTCAGAGGGAGAGGGAAACGGAAGAGGTCAGGGGCCATGCAAGCTCCCCCCCCCCCCCCCGAGCAAAGGTGATGTTCCTGGAATTGGGGTCTCTACGCCAGCCCAGCAGCCTAGTGTGCGCCTCTTTCGCCCAGTGTCGCTCCCTTGAGAGAGAACCCCCGAACCCCCCCTGGCTCACCAATTCGGCCTCGTTGATGGCGCTCTCCTCGTAGAGGCTCTTCTCCAGCTCCATGCCGTCCTGCCCTTCGTGCTCGGCTTCGTACACCAGGATCTTCATGGCGTTGGCGGCGGCCTCCTGCTTGGCCAGCTTCTTGCTGCCCGCTTCCGCCGGAGGGAACCGCCGCCCGTCAATCACGGCCTGGAACTTGAACCTGGAGCGGCAGGACGGGCGCGTCAGCGAGGAGAGGAAACCCACGCAGAGAGACACCGAGGAAAGGGAAGCCGCTGTGGGTCCTGCTACTCAGAACACGCCAAACCCATACAGCTGGAAGTGCACACGCACCGAGGTGCTGCTAAAGGTTTCCATGACCGGAACCAATGGGATGTTGCTGTGAGTTTTCTGGGCTGTGTGGCCATGTCCCTGCAGCATTCTCTCCTGACGTTTTGCATCTTCAGAGGTCTGTTGGAGTGTGTGTATGTATATGTATGTATGTGTATATATATGTGTGTGTGTGTGCGTGTGCATACAGGTGTATATATGTGTGCGTATTATATATATAATGCACGCGTGCGTGTGTGTGTATATACACACACACACACACACACCTGTGGAATATGTCCAGGGTGGGAAAAAGAACCCTTGTCTATATGAAGCAAGTGTTGCAAATGTTGCAATTTGCAAGCTTTGAGTAGCACTGAGTGGCCTTGCAGCTGCAAAGTCAATCAGCGAGGGTCTCTGCATAAAGGTAGCCTGGCTGTTGTTGCCTGGAGGCACCCTCTGTGGAATGATGTCCAGGGTGGGAGGAAGAGCCCTTGTCTTTTTGAAGCGTGAGTGTTGCAATTAGCAAGCTTAAGTAGCACTGAGTGGCCATGAAGCTGCAAAGTCAATCAGCGAGGGAACCTGCATATAAGCAGCCTGGCTGTTGTTGCCTGGAGGCACCCTCTGTGGAATGATGTCCAGGGTGGGAGGAAGAGCCCTTGTCTTTTTGAAGTGTAAGTGTTGCAATTAGCAAGCTTTGAGTAGCACTGAGTGGCCTTGCAGCTGCAAAGTCAATCAGCGAGAGTCTCTGCATATAAGCAGCCTGGCTGTTGTTGCCTGGAGGCACCCTCTTGGAATGATGTCCAGGGTGGAAGAGCCCTTGTCTTTTTGAAGTGTGAGTGTTGCAATTAGCAAGCTTTGAGTAGCACTGAGTGGCCTTGCAGCTGCAAAGTCAATCAGCGAGGGAACCTGCATATAAGCAGCCTGGCTGTTGTTGCCTGGGGGCACCCTCTGAGGAATGATGTCCAGGGAGGGAGGAAGAAAGAAGGAGCCCTTGTCTGCTTGAAGCAAGTGTGGATGGATGTTGCAAAGGGGAAGCTTGAGTAGCCTTGCAGCTGTGAGGGTCTCTGCATGGAGGTGGGCCTGGCCTCTGTTGCCTGGAGGCACCCTCTGTGACTTCACTGCCAACAGACCCTCTGAAGATGTCATGAGCCACAGGCACAGGCCAAACTTTAGGAGAGCATGCGACTGGGACGTGGCCTCACAGCAACCTCAAGCATCCTCGGGAGCCCTGGCCCCGCTGCGCTCTGCTCTGCTCTGGAGACCCTGCGCTTTCTAGGGAGGCCGTGGGAAGAAGAAGCCGCTCCCTCCTCTGCTCTCGGTGGGGAAAGTAGGCCAGTTTTCCTGTCTGGCGGCTCTGCGGAGATCTAGAAGGGTGGCAGGCACTTTGTGTTCGGCTGGTACTTAGGCGAGAGACGCGGCAGCGGCTTGAAGGTAATTAAGGCAACAACAGACGCCGGTTGGCTCCCAATGTTTGCTGCCAGAGTGCCGGGGGGGCAGAAGGAGGGAGAGCGGCTTCCAGGCCCCCTTCTCCTTCAAGGCAGACGATGCTCAGCCCCAGAAGGAAGGAAGGAAGAGCACAGGATCCCTCACAAGGCACCCGATGCCAGGGCCAAACGGGGGGTGGGGGAAAGACCTAAATACCCCCCCCACCCCCCCTCATTCTGAGCGGGCCAATTGGTGGAAGGAAGACCATAGGGAGATACCCAGAAGCGTTGGTCTGGAGACCCAACGTGAGCACGTGGTCCTCGTGGTTGCTTCCTTCCTCCATCCTGGCTCCCTTTTGACCAATTCATGAACGGTCAACTGACGCCCTCTCTGTTGACGGGACTTTGATCTTTGTGAATACACAAGCCGAGTCTTTCCAGCCCTTTCGGAAGCCTGAAAAAGCCCCCTCGGTGTATACTCGAGTCCAAGTGATGTATGACTTTACTCTGTTATTTATTATTATTGCATTTATTATTTTACTCTATTTTTTTACTGTTATTATTACATTTACTATTATTATTACATTTAATATTTTATTCTATCATTACTGTTATCACATATCCATTATTTTACTCTATATTATTATTGCTATTTTTATTATTGATATTACATTTAGTATTATTATTACATTTAATATTTTACTCTATTTTTATCACTGTTATTATTACATTTACTATTATTACATTTAATATTTTATTCTATTATTACTGTTATTACATATCCATTATTTTACTCTATATTATTATTGCTATTTTTATTATTGATATTACATTTAGTATTATTATTACATTCAATATTTTATTCTATTATTACTGTTATTACATATCCATTATTTTACTCTATATTATTGCTATTTTTATTATTGATATTACATTTAGTATTATTACATTTAATATTTTACTCTATTTTTATCACTGTTATTATTACATTTACTATTATTATTACATTTAATATTTTATTCTATTATTACTGTTATTACATATCCATTATTTTACTCTATATTATTATTGCTATTTTTATTATTGATATTACATTTAGTATTATTATTACATTTATTATTTTACTCTATTATTATATTACTGTTATTACTATTACTGTTATTATTGCATTTCCACTATTTTACTCCACTTACTATTATTATTATTAAAACATTTATTTAATAATAAATTACTATCCACTTACTATTATTATTAAATTTATTATTTTGCGCTATTATTACTGTTATTACTACATTTATTATTTTACTCTCTTTATTATTATTATGGGAAGGATACGTCAGCAGCACATTTACATCGAAGGAGGTTAGAATAATGCTTTCAATCAGAGTTGGGGAGTCTTATCTTAAATCACAGTTTAATGTAAATATTCCAAAACATATCACCTGCGGATGATGCCTCGATTAATGGAATTTTATTGGTATCTGTTTTTATTTTGAAAATGGCCTGTAGCGGGGGCTGCATTTCCCATCCTCGGCTTAGACTCAAGTCAATAGTTTCCCAGCTTTTCGTAGTAAAATCCGGTACCTCGGCTTATATTTGGGCCAGCTTATACTCAAGTATATACGGTAACTGTATTGTCGCTGTACATGGTACAACGAAATTAGATGCTTTCCCCAGCACACATCACAAACGACAATGCCACATCAATACAAAGCCACGGAGTTCAACCTTTGTCACCCTGTAACGCAGGCCTCGGCCAACTTGGGCCCCTCCCCCCCTCCCTCCGTCCAGGTGTTTTGGACTCCAGCCCCCACCACTCCTAACAGCCTCGGGCCCCTCCCTTTCCCCCCTCGGCCATTGAAGCTGAAGGGGGAACCAGAATCCCCAGCTAGGCAAAGGGCTACTCCTCCTCCTACTACTACACCTTTTGCGACTCCTCCTCTTTCTACTACTACTGCTACTCCTTTTAACCCCCTCCTCCTCCTCCTCCTCTTTCTACTACTACTGCTACTCCTTTTAAACCTCCTACTACTACTACTACTGCTACTCCTTTTGCTACTCCTCCTCCTCCTACTGCTGCTACTCCTTTTGCTACTCCTCCTCTTTCTAGTACTACTGCTACTCCTTTTAAACCTCCTACTACTACTACTGCTCCTCTTTCTACTACTACTGCTACTCCTTTTGCTACTCCTCTTCTTTCTACTACTACTGCTACTCCTTTTGCTACTCCTCCTCTTTCTAGTACTACTGCTACTCCTTTTAAACCTCCTCCTACTACTACTGCTCCTCTTTCCACTACTACTGCTACTCCTTTTGCTACTCCTCTTCTTTCTACTACTACTGCTACTCCTTTTACTACTACTACTCCCCCCCCTACTACTGCTACACTGGCATTCCCGCCTGTTTCTTCACTGTTTGAGGGCACGCGGACCCTGACGGTGTGCTAACTAAGGAATTCCCCCTGGCCCTTCTTCCCCCGATGACCCTGACACTCGACCCCGCGCCGGCCCTGTTTTGAGGCAGCGCTCCCGCCGCCCGATGCGCCGGCACTCACCGTGGCTCGTGGGAGGGCCCGCTCTGCTTGAGCAGGAGGAACTCGCAGTGCTGGTACATGTACTGGGTGTACTCGATGAGGCCGCTGACGGGGTTCTTCTGCTGGCAGGCCACCAGCTTCTCCATGGGGGTGCACTGGAAGGCCGTGTCGAACTGGGCGGCGTAGCTGGGGGAGAGCGGGGACTCCATGATGCAGCGGCCGGAGGACTCCTCCTGGTTGCTGATGGCGTTGAGGCCCTCGGGGATGTCGTCGGTGGCCCAGCGCCCGTTCTCCACGTTGTCGTAGAACCAGTGGTAGCGGGGCCGCTTGCGCGGGGGCCCTGCCGACCGCGGCGGGAAGCGCTCCTGGCTGGGCTCCCTGGTGGCCACCGGCTCGGATGTCTGCTGCCCGTTCTCAACTTTCTCCTCCTCCTCCTCCTCCTGCTCCTTGCCTTTCCTCTCCTCTTCCTCCTGCCGCTGCTCCTGGGCTTGCTCCCCCTCCTGGCCCTCCAGCAACGGGAGCGGGGGAGGCGAGGAGGGCGGGAGAGCCGGCAGGCTTTCGGGCAGCTCGGGCTCCAGGTGCGGGGTCAGGACCTGCGGGTCGGGGTCCAGGCCCGGCGGCGCCATGTCTCGGATCTCCTCGGCCCGGGTCTTCAGCTGCATCCGCCGGCGCTTGCTGTCGGTCAGGGACCACTTGGGCGGGTTGGCGTTCTCCTTCCGCACCTCGCCCAGCTTCTCCAGGGCCACCAGGGTAGCGTTGACGTCCCGGGCCTTGGACAGGCCCACGTTCCGGGCCAGGTTGTTGGCCGTGGAGTCCGCGACGCCAAACAGGAAGTCGCAGATCTTCTCCTTGACCTCGGCCATGGCGGCGGGGTCGAGGCCGGTGTCGTCGCCGCCCTCCTCGGGATCAGGGAAAGGAGGCGGGGCTCGATCCCAGTCCGGCCGCTTGGGAGCGGGGCCTTGTTGGGGCTTCTCGGCGCCCGCTAACCTCCAGGAAGGGGGGCGGTCCCCTACTCGGCAGACCAGGCCCGAACTGTGGAGCTTGTACAGGTGGTGGTTGACCTCCTTCTTCGGGACGTCCAGGCGAGAGGCCAGCCGGCGGGCCGTTTCCGTCTCCTCGGGCGCCAGGCGTCGCAAGGCCTCCAGCACACTCTGCTCGAGCCCTCCTCGGCAGGTGACGGTCAGCTTCTGGAAGCCCGAAACCAGGCTGTGGATGCCGTAGCCACCGGGACGAGGAGCCTCCTCCTTCCTGCCGCGGTTACCGGCAGGCCTTCTGGCCGCGCTGCTGTCGTTGCGCCAGAACCCGGAGCGAGTTCCGGAATCCTGGCAGTTCGTGCCCCAAGGCGCCTGGAGTGCCCCTCGATCCCGGGACGGTGGCGGCGGCAGGAGCGGGGCCTCGGAGAGCCGTCCCTTCAGGAAGAGGATCTGCTTCTGGCGGAAGTCCTCGGGGGGGCCGCCTCCCTGCGGGAGAAGAGGAGGACCACCGTTAAAGAGGGTGGGTGGGTGGGGGGTAATGGCCGCCGCAGGCAGGCTTTGGGGGGGGGGCCTGAGCTGAACCTCTGCCTCGAGGGGCCCCTCTGCTCATAGCACACGGCGGCGGGAGGAGGCCGGCGCAAGGGGTCCCCCCGACCGCGGATGAGGCAGCGGAGGCGGCGCAGAGGCCTGGCGGAAAGAAAACAAGACTGAGAACGAGGTGGCGGGTTACACACCGAGCCCGGTCCAAAAGTGTCGACCCCCCCTTTGCTGCATTGTCAGGATCCCCACAAGCCCGTCTATCCCCCATCTCTCGCGTGGCGTTTGTAGCTAAGGGTACACGCAAACACAGAGGAGCCGATCCGCAACTGAACAAGAGGTTTCCAAAAGGAGTAGCTCACCCTGCGTCCAGAGCACTCTGGACCCCACCAATGATGGATCTGGACCAAAGATGGCACACAGTGACCAACTGAACATACTGAAAGGGTTTTTGGGAGGACTAGCCCCGGTGGCGTAGGGGGCTAAAGTGCTGAGCTGCTGAACTTGCTGACTGAGAGGTCGCAGGTTTGGATCCGGGAGCGGGGTGAGCTCCCGCCGTCCACCCCAGCTTCTGTCAACATAGCTGTTTGAAAACATGCAAGTGTGAGTAGATCAATAGGTACCGCTTCTGTGGGAAAGTAAGGGTGCTCCATGCCGTCATGCCAGTGGCCACGTGGCCTTGGAGGCGTCTACAGACAACACCGGCTCTTCAGCTTAGAAATGGAGTCGGGCACGACTGGGCCTTTACCTTTAAGACCCACACAAACAGAATTCAACCTAGGGACCCCAAACGCAGCAACACGAATCAAGGGCTGATTCAACCAGAGAAGTCAGCCATAGCAGAAGGACACGGGAGGCCCCCAGCTGCGATTGGTCTCTTTGCAAGGCGCACTAAGCACTCATTTGCGTGCATGTTTTTAAAAGGAGGCCCTTTCTCTCTTCAAGCCCACAACCTCAAATCCAAACCCCGCTCCCTTCTCTTACCTGACCTTTTGGAAAGGCACGGAGAAGGAGAAGGAGATAAAAGTGGGGTACACAGGAGGAGGAGATATAAAAGTGGGGTATATAAGAACAATAATAATAAGAGCAAAAAGTAAGATATATAATACTATTGTATAATAAGAAATAAATAAAAGTGAGTTATATAATACTATTATATAATAAATAAAAGTATGACATATAATAATAAAGACAAAGTGGAGTATATAATGATAATTTAAAAATAATGAGATTTTAAAGTATATTATAGAATAAGAGGTAAAAGTGAGATATATAATAATATAATAATATATAATAATATAATATATAATAATAAGAGATAAAGGTGGGTGTATAATAATAATAGATAAAAAGTGGGGTATAAATAATAATAGAGATAAAGGTGTGGTATGTAAAATAATAATAGATAAAAGTGGGGAATATAATAATAATAATAGAGATAAATGTGTGGTATATAAAATAATAATAGATAAAAGTGGGGAATATAATAATAATAATAGAGATAAATGTGTGGTATATAAAATAATAGATAAAAAGTGGGGAATATAACAATAATAATAATAGAGATAAATGTGTGGTATGTAAAATAATAGATAAAAAGTGGGGAATATAATAATAGAGATAAATGTGTGGTATATAAAATAATAATAGATAAAAAGTGGGGAATATAACAATAATAATAATAGAGATAAAGTTGTGGCATGTAAAATAATAATAGATTAAAAGTGGGGTATAAATAATAATAATAATAATATGAAGAAGAGATAAAAGTGGGGTATATTATTATTATTATTTTCATAAAGATAAAGGTGGGGTTAATAATAATAATAATAATGTGATATCTTCCCGGTCGAACCAAGAATATAAAACACAACCCCAAAGCGAAATCCCGCCTAGTTTTAGGGCCAAGGGGCGGAAGGGAAGCCGGCCATTTCGGGGCGAAAGGAGGGAGCGAAGCCTCTTTTTCCTTACCTGTCTGGGTGCTGTGCCTGCGGTGAGGACTGGGCATTGCATGGGGGAGAGAGAGAGAGAGAGAGAGGGCAAGGAAGAAGAGAAGAGGGGAAACCTCTCCAAAAGATAGAGATCTCAGGAGGAGAAAGTAAGAGGAGACCTCAGGCGCCACAGGAGGGGGTGGGCGGGTGGGGGGGGGGGGGGAGAGAGAGGAGGGGTCACCCACTTGCACAGGCTTTGCAAGGGTGGGGCCAGGCTCTCTATCTGGCCTGGATCAGCTTCACTTTCAATTCCCAGCTGGTCCCTCCTCCTGGCAGGCCAAGGGAAAACAAAACCTTCCAGAGTTTCAGTTCCTGCTCCCCACAAGCCCAGCCAGCCCTCCAAGCGGTGTGGCCAGGGCGGGCGGCCATGGGCTTGGCCAAGGAAGGGCCAGATCCAAGGGCCCCCTCCCCTCGCCAAAAGGTCCCAAAAGGGTCGGCCTTGGTCAGCATGAGATGGTGGACGGGCGAGAAGAAGTGCGCCCAGGGCCCCCCGCCTTGCCTACTCCTGATCCAGACCCCCAAGGGCCACCCAGCCCAACCCCGCCACGCAAGAAGCCACAATCAAAGCACACCCAATAGACAGCCAGCACGCCAACGCCTTACATTTATTTATTTACTTACTTACTTCTCACCCCGCAGGGGACTCAGGGCGGACTACAATGTACACATTACATTTAGACACACAAACACACAAGACAGACAGAGGCAACTTAACATCTGGCCACCAGGGGGAGCTGTCGCACTCCTTCATTCCTCAGAGAGTTTCCTGGAGATCTTTATGGCCTCGTAAATCAGTTTTAAATTTAATTTCCTACTTGAGAGATGCAAGTGTCTTTTGGGTTGCAAAGGTCGACAACAGGCTACACAATAGGTCGAGAGCCCACCTCGACCCGGGCAGGCCTCGAACTCATGACCTTCTGGTCAGTAAAGATCTTATGCAGCTGACACCCAGCCAGCTGTGCCACATTCCCAGTGAAGAAACCGCTTCCTAAGATCTACAGAGATATTTGCAGGAACACCTCAGCAAGCAAGAGTCCAAAAGTGGCAGGCTCAAACCCAGAAACCAGACGAGAGACTCCCTCCTGGGCACATAGAAGATGGGGAGCCATGGAAGGCGCTGAACAGACACTACAAGATGCAGAACTAACCTTAAGAAACTGGGGTGTAACAACACGCGAGGGCGGAGAAGAGCAAACCACAGACCATTTACTACAGTGCGGCCTGAGAACATCGTAGTACACGGAGGACACTCTTATAGCAACACCAGAGGCACTTACTCCCAAGTGGCCAGCTTTCTGCTTAACGGACACGCCGCGTCATGCCAAGTTCTTAACTTTGTTTGTGTTTTAAATATATGATTACTGTACCCTCAATTTGCTCCTGACACGATAAATAAACAAACGAATAGCCGCCATTTTCAGGGTTGGAACAGCA
Organism: Anolis apletophallus; assembly: GCA_030556195.1. NCBI lineage: Eukaryota > Metazoa > Chordata > Lepidosauria > Squamata > Anolidae > Anolis > Anolis apletophallus. The sequence goes on from JARBWK010000019.1 coordinate 21,998,416, forward strand.
TTCCAAGAACACCCTCCAACACCCACATGGATGGAACAGTGCCCATGTCAACATGTCAACACCAACAAGGGCCTCGCAACCTCTGAGGAAGCTTGCCATCAATGCAGGCGAAACGTCAGGAGAGAATGCTTCTGGAACATGGCCAGGCAGCCCGGAAGACCTACAGCAACCCACCAGCAAGGGCCGTTTTCCTGTCTCACAAAAGGGACACGGCTGCTGAACCAACACCCAGAGGCTTGCACCTTTCCTTTGGGGTCTGGGACTTGGGCAACCTCACCGAATCCCTTCTTGCAACGTCCACTGTTTTGGCAATTCCAAAAAGGTGCCTCCCCCACCTGCTGATTGGCCGTTGGCAACCCCCAGCCAGACCCTCAGCCAATAGACATGGGCCCCCGGACCAATCGGGAGTGAGGGAAGGCAGTTTGAATGGGGCAATGCAGGTGAATGGGGAACTCCTGTATCACAAGGCCTGTGTTTACGCTTCTGCCTTTGAGCATCTCAATAAGAGTCTTGTCCATTTGAGAGACTACAGATTTTGGCTACAGTGAGCCATGGGCAAACTTGGGCCCTCCAACTCCCACCATGCCTAACAGCGGGGACCTTGGAACCAAGGCCGCGGATACTGAGGGCCCACCTTGGAACCAAGGCTGCGGATACCGAGGGCCCACCTTGGAACCAAGGCCGCGGATACCGAGGGCCCACCTTGGAACCAAGGCCGCGGATACCGAGGGCCCACCTTGGAACCAAGGCCGCGGATACCGAGGGCCCAGCTGTTAGGCATGGTGGGCGTTGAAGTCCAAAACACCTGGAGGGAGGGCCCAAGTTTGCCCATGCCTGTGTAAGAGCCTCTAATCGCTCTTTCTGTGTCATTTCTGTCTCTGTGGCCAAAATGCCTGCTCTAGGAACCCTTCTGAGGCACGTGTGTGTGTGTGTGTGTGTGTGTTTGGGGTCCTGCTGTCTCGATGCCTTTCAAAGCCTCCCTTGTGTGACACAGAAGGGACAGGTGGCTCTTCAAAGGCAGGAAGGAAGGAAGGAAGGCAGGCAGGCGAGAGCGATGCCCGTCTCCGCAGGTGGAAGGGGACCCAGCAGAATCGCGGCGCCAAAAGTGTGAAGCCGGAGCCCGGTGATCCGGGTCAAGGGCAGGGCTGAGAACACTGGAGCGTAAACTTTCCTCCCGGGTATCGGTTCCCCGGATCGAATCACCTCCTCGTGGCTCCAAATGCAGAACAAGACACTCTCCGAGGTGCGCAGAAACAAGGCAAGACCATCCCTGCTTCCACACTGGCCATTTAATGCGGATCAAGGCTGGCTTCAAACTCCGCCATCTAGACCAGTGTTTCCCAACCAGTGTGCCGTGGCTCACTAGTGTGCCGTGAGCGATCATCAGGTGTGCCGTGGGAAATGGGACCCTCCAAGACCCTTTCTTCCCCCTCCTGCCGAACACTTTTCCTTCTCCACTCGGGCTCCCTCCTTCCCAGCCTCGCTCTGCTCGCTTTGCTCTGGGGCGAGTCTGCGCAGTAGCGCCCTCATGGGTCACGCCTCCCTCCATCCCCCCTACCCTCCTGAACACGCTCACGCTGCCCCCTCGGATCAAAATGGCGGCAGAAGCGGCAGTGGAGAAGGAAAAGCAAGTGTTGGGCAGGAGGGGGAAGAAAGGGCGCGGAGGGGGAGGGAGAGGTCTCTGTTGAAAGCTGGCATGGGCAAACTTGGACCTTCCGGGTGCTTTGGACTCCAATTCCCACCATTCCTAGCAGCCTCAGGCCTTTTTCCCTTTTCCCCCTCAGCCACTTAAGCAGGAAAGGGCCTCAGGCTGTGAGGAATGGTGGGAGCTGGAGTCCAAAGCACCCAGAGGGCCAAAGTTTGCCCTTGCCTGTTTGAGGGACCTTAAAGTGGTGAGCCTCCTTCCAACATTGTGATTCTGGATAGAAAACAAACAACAGCATAACATGACACTGTTTGAGTCCACAGGGCTCTCTGGGTGAAGGTGAACTACAACTTCCAAACTCAAGGTCAATTCCCAAGCAAACCCTTTCAGTACTTTCTGTTGCTAATGAGAGTTCAATAGGCCAAGTTTGGTTCAATTTCGTTGTTGCAAGAGTTCAGGATGCTCTTTGATCGTGTGTTAACTATAAATCCCAGAAAGTGTAACTCCCAAGTGTCACTGTCTATTTTCCCCAAACTCCATCTGTGTTCACATTTGGGCATATTGAGTATCCATGCCAAGTTTGGTCCTGATCCAACATTGTTTGAGTCCACAGTGCTCTCTGGATATAGGTGAACTACAACTCCAAAACCCAAGGTCAATGCCCACCAAACTCCTATAGCATTTTCTCTTGGTTATGGGAGTTCTGTGTGGGAAGTTTGTGTCTTTCTGCCATTCCTGCCAGGAGATCTATGTTGTGTTGATCGAAACAGGCCCAGGTTTCACACGGAGTGTATAAATACATTTAAAAACATATTAACTATACGTATGACTGTGTTAGAGTGTCATTTTGTGTCATTTTGGTTGGTGGTGTGCCCCAGGATTTGGTAAACATAAAAAATGTGCTGCGGCTCAAAAAAGGTTGAAAAACACCGATCTAGACAACTAGCGCCTGTGAGAGCGTGCAAAACAAAGCCTTGATGAATGCGCAGCAGTGTTCGGCATCAACTCCACCCAAGCCTCCAACTGATCCCAGTGTTCCCTATGGAACCATCGGCATTCTTCCATAGTGGGATCTTCAACACGAAATGGTCAGCATTTTGAACTGCAACTCCGGAAGGCTATTAGGAATTGTGGGAATTGAAGTCCAGAACACCCGGAGGGAGGGCCAAAGTTTGCCCATGCCGGCTACCGAGGGACATTGTCATTATTCCATAGGGAACACTGGAATCAGTTTGAGGCTTGGAGGGAGACGCCACGGAGCACTGTTTGCACGCTCTCACTTGCGCGTGTTGTCTTTGCACGCCTCACTATACTCAATCTCCTTCCCCACCTTCAGCAGGGAAACCGGGCCAGTCCTGAAGGCAAGGCCTCAAAGAGACCGCCAGCGCCCTCACCTGGGGCCCCTCCAGCGCAGCCTTTGCGGCCTTGTTCGAAGCAAGACCCGGAGGTGAAATTCCATCCCTCGGCAGTTCACACGCTGGTTCAAGCGGGGTAACTGTATCCCAGGAGGGGAAGGACGGGCCCAGACCCCTCTGATCCCTCTGAATCCCCAAAGGCATCGGGTGGCCGTGGGCGCCCTTCCCGCGTCCTCCGCTCCTTGGGAGAACTTCCGTCCTTTGGACCTGGGCGACTTCAACACGTGCGTGCGGAGAACTAGGAGGAAGTGCTCGGCGGACCAGGAGAACGGCTTCCCCTTGGCTTGCAAGGCGGACGCACCAGAAGGCACACAACGAGAGCCACCCTTGCTGTTCTGGAGTAGAACAACTTTAAATATGGACAACAACCATGGCCTGCCTTCAAAATATGGACAACAACCATGGCCTGCAAGGCGTCCCTATTCCGGCAGGCCTTTGAGCTGTGAGACGCCACCTTGAAGGTTGTGTTTTCTTCTTGGAACTGTTTTACTCTTTCTTTTAATTAATTAATTTAAACCTTTTGCGCCCCGACCTTCTCACCTCTCTCTCTCTCTCTCTCTCTCTCTCTCTCTCTCTCTCTCGAGGGACTCAGGCCGGCATCACAGCAAAGATTCCATGCTATACAATTTAAAAACAATGTCAACAACATATTAAAATACATAAACACCCAGCATAACACCACATCGCCATTAAAACAATTCCACTCAATCTGTGAACATTCAGACTATTCAGACCATTCTGGGAAGGCCTGGTTCCACATCCAGGCCTTCAGCAGCCTCCTAAAGGGCAACACGGAGGGGGCAGATCCAGCATTACTTGGGAGGGAGTTCCACAGCTGAGGGGCCACCACAGAGAAGGCCCTGTCTCTCGTCCCCACCAGCCGCGCTTGTGAAGCCGGCGGGACTGGGAGCAGGGCCTCTCCGGAGGATCTTAATGTCCTTGATGGTTCATAGGGGAGAATCCCTTCAGACAGGTAAACTGGGCCAGAACCGTATAGGGTTTTGTAGGTTGAAACCAGCACTTTGAATTGTGCCCGGAGGCTAATGGGCAGCCAGTGGAGCTGGCGCAGCAAGGGAGTGTTATGCCCCTGTGCCCCGCTCCTGTTAGTAACCTGGCTGCCGAGCGTTGGACTAATTGCAGCTTCCGAGCAGTCTTCAAAGGCAGCCCCACGTAGAGAGGATTGGAGTAGTCTATTAGGGATGTAACCAGAGCGTGGACCACCGTGGCCAAGTCAGACTTCCCAATGCTGTTGCTGATAATGATTTTATTGTGATGCTTGTTGTAAGCCGCCCTGAGTCACTGGGAGTGGCGGCTAACCAATCAATCAATCAATCAAATAAATAAATAAATAAATAAATGCAAGCCCTGCGTGGTTCAGGCCCAGGTTATTTGGCGTGTCCTCGTACGAGATCTTCAGGAGGGGCCCTTCTCTCGGACCCACCTCCGCCTCCAGCTCAATTGGTGGGAACGAGAGAGAAGAGGGCATGCCCTCCTTCTCAGGGGCAAATGCCCCGAGACCAGGTGTGGGCAAACCCAGGCCCAGGTGCCCCCCTTGGGCTCTTTCCTCAGGCCCTCCTCTCTCTCACTAAGCTTTCCTTCCTTCTTCACTCCTTCTCTTCCTTCCTTCCCTCTTTCCTTCACTCCCTCTCTTCCTTCCCTCCCTTTCACTCCCTCTTTCTTCCTCCTTTACTCCCCTTCTTCCCTCCTTCTCTTTTCTCTTTCACTCCCTCTCTTTCTTCCTCCCCTTTCCTTCCTCCTTCACTCGCTCCTTACCTCCCTCCCTCCATTCCCTTCCATCCTTCTCTTTCTTCCTCCCCTCTTTCCTTCCTCCTTCACTCCCTCTCTTCCCTCTTTCCTTCCTCCTTCACTCCCTCTCTTCTTTCCCTCCTTCTTTCCTTCCTCTTTCACTCCCTCTCTTCATTCCTCCCCTCTTTCCTTCCTCCTTCACTCCTTCCTTCCTCCCTGACCTCCCTCTTTCTCCACCCCCACTTCCCTTCCATGCTTCTCTTCCTTCCTTTTCCTTTTCCTTCCTCCTGGGGATGTTTATCTGGGAGAAGAGAAGGTACAGAGGGAACGGGAGAACCATGCCCCAAAATGCAAAGGAGGAGGGCGGAGGGGAAAACCGGCTTCCCGCTGCTTGAGAGACCAGGGCGCAAGAAGGGCGCAAGGGCTTCAAAGGGCAGGGAAACAGATTCGACTGGAAAAGGACAGGAAGCGCTGTGGCAGAGTGGCCTGGGCTGCCTCCGAGTGTGGTGGAGGCTGTCCATCTATTGGGAGTGCTTTGATTGTGCCTTTCTGCATGGCAGGGGCGTGGGCTGGATGGCCCTTGAAGGTTCTACATCGGGAGTAGGCAGTGCGGGGTCCCATGGAGACACTGTGTGTCTCCCACCCACCATCTCAATCCTGACCATGGCCAACTCTTTTGGGGTCCAAACGTTGCCCACCTCCCCTTCACTTTCTGCCTCCAAAATTGGCCCAACGAGCAGCAGCCGGACTACTAGCTGGTGCGAATGACAGGGAGCGCTCACCCCCCCCCCCCGTTTAAGGAGCTCCATTGCCTGCCGTTCATCTTCCGGTCCCAATTCAAGGTGCAGGGTCTTACCTACAAAGCCCTGAACGGTTTGGGACCCGCCTACCTGCGCGACCACATTTCTGCCTACGAACCTTCGCGATCTCTTCGATCTTCCGGAGAGGCCCTTCTCTCGCTCCCGCCCCCATCTCTGTGGTGGCCCCTCGGCTCTGGAATTCGCTCCCCAGAGATATCAGGCAAGCCCCCACCCTGGCAGTCTTTAGGAGGAGCCTGAAAACGTGGCTGTTCCAATGTGCCTTCAATGACAATGAACAATAATCCCTGACCAACCCTACATAAAATGTTATATTGTTTTATTGTATTCTTATTGTGTTTTATTGTGTCCTGGCACCAACCCTATTTACAATCTTCTTCAGCATGATGCTCCAAAGGGCTACGGCAGACCTCAAAAAAGAAGATGGCGCATATATATATATATACACACACACACACACACACACACACACACACACGCTATCGTACTGATGGTAGCTTCTTCAACTTAAGAAGATTGACAAAGAGATAGATCACAGATTAGCAAAGGCATAGAGTGCATTCGGAAGGCTTCACAAGAGAGTCTGGAGCAACAAGCACCTGAGGCAAAGCACCAAAATCAGTGTGTACAGAGCTATCGTGCTGTCTATTCTCCTCTATGGGTCTGGAACATGGGTCACCTATCACCAACACCTACGACTCCTCGAACGCTTTCATCAGCGCTGTCTTTGCACAATCCTAAATATACACTGGACCGACTATGTGACGAATGTTGCTGTCCTTGAGCAAGCAGGGATCACCAGCGTTGAGGCCACGCTATTGAGAACACAACTGCGCTGGGCAGGGCAGAAGGTCTCTAGGATGGAGGACCACCCCCTCCCAAAGATATTACTCTATGGCAGGCCTGGGCAAACTTGGGCCTTCCAGGTGTTTTGGACTTAAACTCCCACAATTCCTAACAGCCGGTAGGCTGTTAGGAATTGTGGGAGTTGAAGTCCAAAACACCTGGAAGGCCCAAGTTTGCCCAGGCCTGCTCTATGGTGACCTCGCCACGGCGCCCCCAGCACAAGAGAGCCCCCCCCAAAAGAGATATAAGGACTCCCTGAAGCAACACCTCAGGCTCCGCCAGATTGCTCACCAACAATGGTCCACCCTGGCCTCGCATTGGGAGGCATGGAGACGCACTCGCCACAAGGCTGCGGCCTCTTTCGAGGAGACACGCCGAAGGGGTCTCGACAACGCAGAAAGAACCGCAACTTGGAAACGACATCACCCAAGGAGACTTTCTGCTGTGCTTTCTGCAACCGGACTTGCCTATCTCAGATTGGCCTTTTTAGTCACCAACGCGCTTGTAAAAAGCCTGGGATGAGTCCTTCCTAAGAATCTCTGTTCGCGAAGTTATGCCGAGAGAGAGAGAGAGAGAGAGAGAGAGAGAGAGAGAGAGAGAGAGAGAGAGAGAGAGAGAGAGTATTGCTGGGCTTGGCCTGGTGGAAGCCGCCCCGAGTCCCCCTGGGGAGATGCATGGTGGCGGGATCTAAATAAAGTTTAATTATTATTATGTATTAAGGGGAGGAAAGGGCAGGGAGGGGGCTTGGGGAGAAGGCCCTCGCGGCCCACCCACCCTGCTCCAGCCCAACACGGGGACCCCAAGTCACAAAGTTTTCCCAGGCAGTAGGGGGTCGGGGTGGCTTACGACCAAACAAACAAATACAATAAATAATTAACAAAACATAATCACATGTCAATAAAGCAAGATGGCATAACAATGTAAACAGCTGGACCAAAACACCGGGAGGGAGGGAGGGAGGGAGGGCCCAGCTTGCCGGTGGGATGTGTCGTGGGATGTGTAGGCCCCAAAGGGCTTCTAATCCAAAGGCCGAGGCCTTCCCCGCTCCCTTCTGGGCCTTACCGTCCTCTCCTCCCTCCCCGCCTCTGGGGGGGCTCCGGAGAAAACATCCGCTGCCGCCGCCGCCACTGCTGCTATTGTGTCCCAGGGACGGCCATGAGTGATGACGCGCCACGGGAGGAGGTGGGGCTGCGTAGGGTCGCGTGTGCGTGCGCCAGGCCACTGCCGTGCTCCTGCCTGCCTGCCTGCCTTCCGGTGGTCCTGGCCTGCCTTCCTTGGGAGCCAAGGGCACAGGATGCCAGAGGGGCTTAGCCGGCTTTAGGGGAGAAGTCCAAGGAGCAGCTGGAGAGGCCCGGCCCCCTTCTCTCACCCTAAAAATACCAGGCAGGAGAAGCAGGGAAGGCAGGCCTTGGAGATCTGGCCTTTCCCCACCCACCACAAGCAGTCCCCGAGTTACAAACATCCGGCTTGCGAACAGATCCTAGTTAAGAGCAAGAGGAATCCTATGTTATACATCTATGTAAACAAAAAGGCCATGTTCGTTGGTGGGGTTAACATCACTCCAAAACCACTGGACAAACCGCCGCCAAATTTGGCCACAAGACACCTGCTAACCCAAGGAGTGACCAACACTTAAAAAAAATGATTTTGTCATTTGGGAGTTGTAGTTGTTGGGATTTATAGTTCCCCTACAATCCAAGCGCATTCTGAACCCCACCAATGATGGAATTGACCCAAACTTGGCACACAGGACTCTCACGACCAACAGAAAACACTAGAAGGGTTTGGTAGGCATTGAACTTGAGTTTGGGAGTTGTAGTTCACCTACATCTAGAGAGCATTGTGGACTCAAACAATGGTGGATCTGGAGCAAACTTGGCACGGATATTCCAAATGCCCAAATATGAACACAGATGGAGTTTGGGGGAAATACACCTTTAAAATTGGGAGTTGTAGGTACTGGGATTTATAGTTCACCTACAATCAAAGAGCATTCTGAACCCCACTAATGGCAGAATTGGGGCACACAGAACCCCCATGACAAACAGAAAATGCTTAAGGCCATCCAGCCCAACTCCCTTCACCAGGGCAAGAAAGCGTCATCAAAGCCCTCCTGACAAAGAGCCATCCAGCCAGAGGTATACATATGATTCACACACACACACACACACACACACACACAGATAGTATCATAGATTTGAAAGGGACCCCTTAAAAAGGACAATAATAAGTTGCATGTTCCAAAGTGGGAAAGCCAGACAATCTCCACATCAACACTGACCAGACTTGGTCACAGCAATGTGCGGCAGGGGATGGATAGTTATTGTGTGTGTGTGTGTGTGTGTGTATATATATATATATATATATATACACACACACACATACATATATATCTATTATATAAAGGCGGTCCCGTCATGGAACGACTGTCCTAGGCAGAGAAACCTTACAAGGCAGACACACCAAACTTGGCAACAAAAATAGGCCTCAGGCAAGGTAGTTTTTAGCAAAGAAACGTTTCCCCCCCCCAAAACCTAGAATGCCCCCAAAACAACGATACAAAAAAACCTACATTTCCCAGCGTCCTCCGCAGCCGCCAACGAATCTCCCGGCCTCTACATTCTGACAACATGATTGGCTGCCAATGAGGGAGTAATTGCATAACGCCTCTATTGGCCAGCCAACATGAACATTCCGACCCATAATAAACTGGCAGAGGAGGATAAGGCAGAGGCCTGAGGCAGTCGCCAACACAAACACCCAATTCACTTCCCACAGAAAATTTAAACCCCTACAAATCACAAACCACGCCCAAAATTGACAGTAAGGCTTCATTAACTTGCTTTCCCTGACTAGGCCTCACTTAGTGGGATGCTGTTTAAGCTCTGAATTGACAGTAAGGCTTCATTAACTTGATTTTCCCGACTAGGCCTCAGCTCATGGGACATTGTGTATGGCCTGAATTGACAGTAAGGCTTCATTAACTTGATTCTCCCGACTAGGCCTCAGCTCATGGGACATTGTGTATGGCCTGAATTTACAGTAACCTACCTTGGCACACAGAGCCTCTATGACCCACGCTACGTTCTACTGCAGTTTGGAGGAGGGTGGACCATGGATGATGGGATTTGATGTACCTCCATGGATTATGGGATTTGTAGTACTTTCAAACCCTTCATTCCCCACAGACCACTGTGGCCCAGAACCAAGACCGATAAAGACCCAACTTGGCACACAGTGCCCCCATGACCCACACTCCATCCAACTGCAGTTTAGAGGAGGGCACTCCATGGATGATGGGATTTCATGTACCTCCACTCACTTCCAAAGTACCCCACCCACACAAGCATCAACCTCTACATCAACACAGCAGACGGAAAGACAAAAAACATTGTATATCCACAAGCTCTGCAGAACGCCAGCAACACCACACACCGACAACTCCACAGGACTTCAACATCCCACCCACCAGAACAACCCACAACGACACAGCCATGACCCCACCAAGACCATAAGTAACATCAATTCCAACCCTTACATACTCAGACTTTCTTGCATCTCCTAAATAGGGCACAGCAACGCGTGCCGGGTACAGCTAATATATATATAAGTTGTGTGTGTGTGTGTATATATATATATATATATGCACACACACACACACATATGAGGCTGAGATAACAGGAAGCAAGAGGAATCTTATATTATTTGTATTATTAAAAGGTCAAGGTTTTCCCTTGACATTAAGTCCAGTCGTGTCCGACTCTGGGCTGTGGTGCTCATCTCCATTCCTAAGCCGAAGAGCCAGCGTTGTCCATAGATACCTCCAAGGTCATGTGGCCTCTGGCATGACTGCATGGAGCGCCGTTACCTTCCCGCTGGAGTGGTACCTATTGATCTACTCACATGTACATGTTTTTGAACTGCTAGGTTGGCAGAAGCTGGGGCTGACAGCGGAAGCTCACGCCACTCCCCGGAATCGAACCTGAAACCTTTTGGTCAACAAGCGCGGCAGCTCAGCGCTTTAACCCACTGCGCCACCGCAATTCCATATTTGCATTATTATATTATACTATACTATATTTTATTCAACAAGCAGTCCACGCATTACAAAAATCCGACTTCAAAAAAAGCCTAGTTAGAGACGGGGCTGAGACCACAGGAAGGGAGAGCATCAGGACAGTACATCAAGAACGCCCCTCAGAAAGCGGAGAACTACCTTCACAAACGGACCTTGCAGCTTAATGACAACTCTGGCTAATTGCACCATTCCCATTTCCTTCCAACAGACAAGGGTTCTTCCTCCGATTCCACAGATATACACACATACACATGCTCCACAGGCCTCGCCACCAACAGACCTCTGAAGATCCCAGCCACAGATGCAGGCGAGGCATCAGGAGAGAATGCTATTGGAATATGGCCACACATCCCGAAAAACTCACAGCACCCAGCGATTCAGGCCACGAAAGCCTTCGACAACACATCCTTATTTACTATATATTACACATCATTAATATTAACATACTAATATATCAAGAAATTAGTATTAGTATTAATATCATAATTATTATATTATAATACATATATATAAATTATAATATAACATGATATTATATTATTTATTATATTATTATATTATTATAATAAAATTATTACAAAATAATATATCAAGAAATTAGTATTAGTATTAATATCATAATTATTATATTATAATACATATATATAAATTATAATATAACATGATATTATATTATTTATTATATTATTATTATAAAATTATTATAAAATAATAATAAAAACCAGTGAATTAAACATGATATCTTCCACAGTACATCCATGCATAAACCAGTGAATTAAACACAATATATACATCGAAAGATTGCCAGTTCAAATCTGGGGAGTGGGGGGAGCTCCCACTGTTAGCCCCAGCTTCTGCCAACCCACCAGTTCAAATACATGCTTTGTTTGGCCTTTTAGTCCCCTTGTGTTTACTAGGCATGCAGGGGGCATGCTTAGTAAACCACACACGCCACCCAGAAACCCAACCCGCCTTTACCTCCTCTTCCTCTTCTTTCGCGCGGCACGGCTTCCTGGGCGAAGAGAGGGAGGCGTGGTCGCGCGCGGCTTCCCGGGCGAAGAGAGGGAGGCGTGGTCAGCGCGGCCGTGTTTATCTCCTTAATTTAAGAAGATAAACACAGCCGCGCCGCACCGCACACAGCTCTCTCTCTTCGCCAGGGAACCCGCGATGACCACGGCTCCCTCTCTTCGCCAGGGAACCCTCGCCGCGAACGGCTCCCTCTCTTCGCCAGGGAAGCCGCGCTGCCCGCGGCTCCGTGGGCCGGATGGCATCGCCCAGGGGGCCTCATGTTCAGGCGGAATCTGAACTGAACCTGAAGAAAAGTACGATGCCCACCACCCACCCACCACCCACCCACGATGCCACTTCTACACACTGCCAGGCTGCCCACCTTGCAATTCCATGCTGCCCACATCCCTCACCAGCGCATCAGCATCCGAAAGAGCAGCAGGAAGCTCCACATCCCCACAGCAGATGGGGAAACCCTCCGGGCCAGCCATGCACGAGGAGGATGCGCACACTCGGTTCAGTCATTAGAACCACCCCACAGCCGGCTATTTATAGTCGGTGCAGAAAGGCCGGTCAAGTTCACCCTAGGACTCGACGGCAACCAAGCGCATTAAGACGCAAAACGGACGGGGAAGTGGCGCACACTCACCCTTCACGGCAAGGAACACGAAAAGGCACCTCCTGCTGCCCGAGGCCTACAAGGCATGTTCTCCTCAATGGAAAGAAGAGCTGGGCGCATGCCACTCTCAGTCATCACACTCCACTTCACAGAGTAGGTATAGAGTGTCCCTTCACTTAGAGTCCCTTTGGCCACCCCTTCCTCAGCTTTCGCATGGATCACAACATCTTCTCTCACCGCCTCCATTCGTATCTATTTTGAGCGCAAGCCTTGCAGGACCATGTTTCTCTCTCACATTATACACCAGTGTTTCCCAACCAGTGTGCCGTGGCACACTAGTGTGCCATGAGCGATCCTCAGGTGTGCCGTGGGAAATGGGAACCTCCAAGACCCTTCCTTCCCCCTCCTGCCAAACACTTTTCCCTCTCCCCTCGGGCTCCCTTCTTCCCAGCCTCGCTCTGCTCGCTTTGCCTGGCTCTGCTCTGAGGCGAGTCTGAGCAGTAGCGCCCCACGGGTCACGCCTCCCTCCTTCCCCCCCTGAACACACTCACGCTGCCCCCTCGGATCAAAATGGCGGCAGAAGCGGCAGTGGAGAAGAAAAAGTAAGTGTTGGGCAGGAGGGGGAAGAAAGGGCGCAAAAGGGGAGGAAGAGGTCTCTGTCGAAAGCTGGCATGGGCAAACTTGGACCTCCCAGGTGTTTTGGACTCCAACTCCCACCATTCCTCGCAGCCTCAGGCCCTTTCCCCCCTCAGCCACTTAAGCAGGAAAGGGCCTCAGGCTGTGAGGAATGGTGGGAGTTGGAGTCCAAAGCACCCAGAGCGCCGAAGTTTTCCCACGCCTGTTTGAGGGACCTTCAAGTGGTGAGCCTCCTTCCAACAAACAACAACCTAACATAACATTGTTTGAGTCCACAGTGCTCTCTGGGTGTAGGTGAACTACAACTTCCAAACTCAAGGTCAATTCCCAAGCAAACCCTTTCAGTACTTTCTGTTGGTAATGAGAGTTCAATAGGCCAAGTTTGGTTCAATTCCATTGCTGCAAGAGTTCAGGATGCTCTTTGATCGTGGGTTAACTATAAATCCCAGAAACTGTAACTCCCAAATGTCAAGCGTCTATTTCCCCTGAACTCCATCTGTGTTCACATTTGGGCATATTGAGTATTCATGCCAAGTTTGGTCCTGATCCAACATTGTTTTGAGTCCACAGTGCTCTCTGGATATAGGTGAACTACAACTCCAAAACCCAAGGTCAATGCCCACCAAACTCTTATATTTATTTATTTTATTTATTTCCAGTGTTTATACCCCGCTACTTCTCAACCCCCGAGGGGGGACTCAGTGCGGCCTAACAGACGGCAACAATTCGATGCCACACAATACATAGTAAACAACAGTTAAAATTAAAATACATTAAAATACACCTAGAATTCAATACATTAAAATACAGTTAATATTAAAAAAACATCATATACATTCATCACCATTAAAACAATGTTCCCTCCAAAGTCTTAGATCTCAACCACCAATTTGCCAGCTGACCAGTCTAGAGTGGCGTGTCGTGCTAGGGTGCAAACGCTTGGTCCCAAAGCCAGGATTTCACTCTTTTTCCGAATGTTAGGAGGGATGAAGCTGATCGAATATCAACAGGGAGTGCGTTGGGCCACCACCGCATTTGAGAGGTTGGCGGGAGCGAGAGCAGGGCCCCCCCGGATGATCTTAAGTTACGAGGTGGGACATAGCGGCTGATGCGTTCGGACAAGTAAGCTGGGCCAGAACCATATAGAGCTTTAAAGGTCAAAACCAGCACTTTGAATTGAGCCCGGAAGTGGACAGGCAGCCAGTGGAGCTGGCACAACAGGGGGGTGGTATGCTCCCTGTGTGTAGCTCCCGTTAGTAGTGTGGCTGCCGCCCGTTGGACTAGTTGCAGCTTCCGAACTGTCTTCAAAGGCAGCCCCACGTAGAGTGCGTTGCAGTAATCTATTCGGGATGTGACCAGCGCGTGGACGACCGTAGCCAGATCAGACTTTCTCTTGGTTATGGGAGTTCTGTGTGGGAAGTTTTATTCCATTCCATCATTGGTGGAGTTCAGAGTGCTCTTTGATTGCGGGTGAACTATAACTCCCAGCTGTTGAGCAAGACCTTTGTGTGCGTCTTTCTGCCATTCCTGCCAGGATATCTATGTTGTGTTCATCGAAACAGGCCCAGGTTCCACACTGAGTGTATAAATACATTTAAAAACATACTAACTCTATGTATGACTGTGTTAGAGTGTCATTTTGTGTCATTTGGGTTGGTGGTGTGCCCCAGGATTTTGTCAATGTAAAAAGTGTGCCGCGGCTCAAAAATGCTTTAAGGCACCCCACAGCTCCAGCGCCTTAGGGCTGAAGAGTGTTGGCATGCAACCCAAACCTTATTATGTCCCCCCCCCTGCACTCCACGGTTTCCGGAGCCACTGAAGATCAACAACGTGGCATCCCTCCACCTTTCACCTGACTCAAAATCACTCGGGCATTGTATTTCCTCGAGACCGACATGCCACCAAATCTAATGCACACCTCAATTTCAAAACCCTGAAAGCCAAGATAGCATTTGCCGCCCAAGGTAATGCAGAGTGGCGGAAAGCGCACTCTTTTGTCATTGGGCCAATAGAGTTGCTTCCTGCTTAGAATCCCCCCTTTGGAAACGGAAGTGTTGTAGCATCCAATCTTCCAGCAACGCAAAGGGAAAGCCTTGGGGTGCGCCTGGGGTGAATGCACTTGAAGGGCCTTGGTTCAATGCTATGGGGCCAGGGGGCTGGAGTCTGGCAAGGCCTTGACCCTTCTCTGCCAAAGAATGCAGGTGCCTCATTCAATTATTATTATTATTATAATTAGCCCTTTCTAATAACTAATGGAGTGAAACAAGGTTGTGCTCTTGCACCAACCCTATTTACAGTCTTCTTCAGCATGATGCTCCAAAGGGCTACGGCAGACCTCGAAGAAGAAGGCGGCATATATATATACGTTATTGTACTGATGGCAGCGTGTTCAACTTAAGCCGCCTGAGGGCTCGCACGAAGACTCCAAACTATCTAGTCCGTGAGCTGTTTTTTGACGATGCTGCCCTTGTCGCCCATTCGGAAGCAGCCCTGCAGCGCCTCACGTCCTGCTTTGCAACAGCTGCAGAGCTGTTTGGGCTGGAAGTCAGCCTGAAGAAAACGGAACTCCTCTACCAGCCCGCTCCATGGGAAGAACACCATCATCCCCACGTCAGCATAGGCACATCTGTGCTTAAGTCCATCCAGCAGTTCACCTCCCTGGGAAGCCTAATCTCTTCAGACGCCAAGATTGACAAAGAGATCGATCACAGGATAGCAAAGGCACAGAGTGCATTCAGAAGGTTTCACAAAAGAGTCTGGAGCAACAAGCACCTGAGCCAAAGCACCAAAATCAGTGTGTACAGAGCTATCGTACTGTCTATTCTCCTCTATGGGTCTGAAACATGGGTCACCTATCGCCAGCACCTACGACTCCTCTAATGCTTTCATCAGCGCTGTCTTCGCACAATCCTAAATGTACACTGGACTGACTATGTGACTAATGTTGCTGTCCTTGAGCAAGCAGGGGTCACCAGCATTGAGGCCACGCTATTGAGAACACAGCTGCGCTGGGCAGGGCACGAGGTCTCTAGGATGGAGGACCACCGCCTCCCAAAGATACTACTCTACGGTGAACTCGCCACGGGTCAGCGCAAGAGCGCCCCAAAAGAGATACAAGGACTCCCTGAAACAACATCTCAGGCTCGGCCAGATTAATCCCCAACAACGGTCCACCCTGGCCTCACACCGGGAGGCATGGAGACGCACTACCCACAATGCTGCGGCCTCTTTCGAGAAGACACACTGAATGGGTCTCGAAGAGAAACGACAACGCAGAAAGAACCGCAACTTGGAGACATCACCCAAGGAGACTTTCTGCTGTGCCTTCTGCAACCGGACTTGCCTATCTCAGATTGGCCTTTTTAGTCACCAACGCGCTTGTAGAAAGCCTGAGATGAGTCCTTCCTGAAGCTTTGTTCGCGAGGTAATGCCGAGAGAGATTATTATATTAGATACAGAACAAGACCACCCTGCAGGCTTTTGTATTCCACCACACACCGGGGAATTCCCAAGTATCTAAGACTGTGCGATGTATCGGCAAATACTGCATGCCGATCCGGGCAGGGTGGCCTTTTGCAGCCGACAAGTGGTAATTTGCAGCTGAGCAGGTCAGGTACCTTGCAAAACTACAACTCCCGGGAAATCCATAATATTGAGCGTTGGCAGCTAAAAGCGGTGCCAAACTGAATCAACTCTCCAGCGTGGGTGCATCCAGAAGTGGCGAAAGACCTTGCAAAACTACAACACCTCGGATGCCCATAATATTGAGCCTGGGCAGTTCAAAGTGGTGCCGAACGGCATCAATTCTCCAGTGCGGATGCATGAAGGGAAGGCCAGGTGCCTTGCAAAACTGCAACTCCTGGGATGCCCATAATATTGAGCAGTTAAAAGTGGTGTCAAACTGCTTCAGTTCTCCAGTGTGGACCCATGAAGGGAAGGCCAGATACCTTGCAAAACTGCAACTTTTGGGATGTCCATAATATTGCGCACTTAGATTCACTCAAATCTAAATGCTATGGAGTCCTGGGAGTTGTAGGCCTTCGGCTGCCGGTGCCCGAGTGCTGCTCTTTGCTAAAATACAACCTCTGGGATTTCTGGGGAGCCTGGGCAATAAAACGCGGGGCCAAACGATATCAACTGTCCAGTGTGGGTGCACCCCGGGGAGGCCAGGTACCTTGCAAAACTACAACTCCTGGGAAGGCCAAAATATTGAGCCTGGACTGTCCAAAGTGGTGCCAAACGGCATCAAATCTCCAGTGCGGATGCATAAAGAGAAGGCCAGGGACCTTGCCAAATTACAACTCCTGGGATTTCCAGGGAGCCTGGGCAGTTAAAAATTGGGTCAAACGGCACCAACTCTCCAGTGCGGATGCATGCAGAGGCAGCCAGGCACTTTGCAAAACTACAACTCCTAAAAATAGCTTAAATTACAACATTAAAATAAATTCTAAGTTAAATTAAATTACTGATTAAATTACTTGCTGCGTATTGGTGCAGGTATAAGTAATGATTGCTTACCTGCAACCATGTTTCCCCGAGGGGTCACTTGTGAAATTTGCACGTTTTCTGCGCAGGCACAGGAAATACTACATGTGTGTATTTCACAAAATCCACGATGGAGAAAAATGGTGTATATCACAACATGATATATTTGGAAAGCTCTGCCTTAGAGCAGGGGTGCTCATTAGGTAGATCGGGATCTACTGGTAGATCGCGTAGGGCGTCCTGGTAGATCGCAGGCAGGGCGGGAGGAAGGCTCAGTCCTGTCCCGCAGGCTCCCGACGCCGCCCAGGTGCAGAAGGAGGTTGGACTGGATGGCCCTTGGGGGTCTCCTCCTATTCTAGGAACCCATTGTTGTTATTATTATCATTAGAGGCTAAATGGCCGTCTGTGAGGAATGTTTTGATTGTGTTTTTCCCTTATGGCAGGAGGTTGGACTGGATGGCCCTTGGGGGGTCTCCCCCTATTCTAGGAACCCATTATTATTATTATTGTTATTATTATCAGAAGCTGAATGGCCATCTGTGAGGAATGCTTCGATTGTTTTTCCCTTATGGCAGGAGGTTGGACTGGAAGGCCCTTGTGGGGTCTCCCCCTATTCTAGGAAACCATTGTTGTTATTATTATTGTTATTATCAGAGGCTGAATGGCCATCTGTGAGGAATGCTTTGATTGTGTTTTTCCCTTATGGCAGGAGGTTGGACTGGATGGCCCTTGGGGGTCTCCTCCTATTCTAGGAACCCATTGTTATTATTATTATTATTATCAGAAGCTGAATGGCCATCAGTGAGGAATGCTTTGTTTTTCCCTTATGGCAGGAGCTTGGACTGGAAGGCCCTTGGAGGTCTCCTCCTACTCTAGGAACCTGCTGTTGTTGTTATTAGTGTTATTATTAGTAGCAGAGCTTGAATGAATATTATCATCATTATTATTATGAATAAATTCAGGGGCTTATTATACTCACATTTAGTTGAATTCAGTCTTAAAATATATTCTATGGCTCTCACTGAAATAAATTTCCAAATATTTTGCTTCTATGGCTCTCTGAGTCGTGGGGAGGGAGGTCATTTTGACTTGGTTGTTTTAGAAGTAGCTCGCATGCTGAAAAAGTGTGAGCACCCCTGCCTTAGAGCAATGTTTCCCAACCAGTGTGCCGTGAGCGATCCTCAGGTGTGCCGTGGGAAGTTGGAACCTCTAGGAGGGGAGGGGGGAGTCTAGTGTGTTGAAGTATAAAAACCCTAAGAAACCTACCTTGATAAAGGCACAAAACTACAACCACCCCCCTCCCCACCCGTTGTCTCCTTGGTCTCTCCCTCTCCATGCATTCGGAAGGCCCGCCTCCCTTTCCCCAAGTAGAGACCTCCTCTTGCCTCCCCCCCAGGCCTAATGCCGGATGGTTCAGTCCAGCACCGGCCCTGCCTCTCCCCAGTGCGCGTGAAACCGCTCTCAGCCTCCATCCGGCTTCCTGCCCGCCGCCGTCACCTTCCTTCCTGCCTGCTTCACCAGCCCCAAGATGCCCACCCAGGCCGCCCTGCTGACCCCCGAGGAGCTGCGCAGGTGGTGAGGCTCCTGCTCCCCACAACCCCAATTCAAGCCTGGCGGGGAGGGAGGGGGAAACCTAAGTGAGAGGAAGACTGCTGGTCTTTCGAGGGCCCCCCTCCAGAAACTGTAACTCCCAAATGTCAAGGTCTATTTTTCCCCAAACTCCATCTGTGTTCACATTTGGGCATATTGAGTATTCGTGCCAAGTTTGGTCCTGATCCAACATTGTTTGAGTCCACAGTGCTCTCTGGATATAGGTGAGCTACAACTCCAAAACCCAAGGTCAATGCCCACCAAACTCTTATAGCATGTTCTCTTGGTTGTGGGAGTTCTGTGTGGGAAGTTTGTGTCTTTCTGCCATTCCTGCCAGGATATCTATGTTGTGTTCATCAAAACAGGCCCAGGTTTCACACTGAGTGTATAAATACATTTAAAAACACATTAACTATATGTATGACTGTGCTAGAGTGTCATTTTGGTTGGTGGTGTGCCCCAGGATTCTGCAAATGGAAAAAATGTGCTGCGGCTCAAAAAAGGTTGAAAAACACTGCCTTAGAGGATGGGGGGAGGCATTTTTAGTTGTTTTAATGAAGGCTGTGGGGGCCAAATGCAGCCCACGCATCCCCCACCCCAGCATAAAATGTTTGCCATTCACTATAAACACCACTGACCTATATATATATATATATCCCCCCTTTTGTGCCAAAAGTTTAGGAGCCGTTCCATTATGCACTTGGGCCATCATGGAAATAGGTCCCAATTCCTTTATGCGTGCGCATAGTGAACAAACAGCAAATTCAAATTCAACATGAATTTTAATAAGGATGTAAACATTGTAACATAACAATTGGAAATCATGAAAACCGATCCCAATTTCTTTCTATCTGCATAGTTCAACCAGCAGATTTAATTTAAATATTTACTATAAAATATTAACACACAACCTTTGGCAATCTGTGTTGCCACTTAGAAACTGTTTGACAAACTTGTCACATCTGTGCCATGTTGCTAGGTAGGAGTCCATCCATTTTAATAACACAGCAAACATTTTGCATACATTGAACACTGGCATACACTACCGTTCAAAAGTTTGGGGTCGCATTGAAATGTCCTTATTTTTGATGGAAAAGCACTGTACTTTTTAATGAAGATCCCTTTAAACTAGTCCTAACTTTAAACAAATACACTCTATACATTGCTAATGTGGTAAATGACTATTCTGGCTGCAAATGTCTGGTTTTTGGTGCAAGATCTACATCGGTGTCTAGAGGCCCATGTCCAGCAACTCTCACGGCAGTGTTCTAATGGTACAATGTGTTTGCTCATTGGCTCAGAAGGCTAATTGATGATGAGAAAACCCTTGTGCAGTCATGTTCACACATCTGGAAACAGTCTAGCTCGTTCCAGAAGCTACAAAACTGACCTTCCTGTGAGCAGATTGAGTTTCTGGAGCATCACATTTGTGGGGTCAAGAGAACGCTCAAAAGGGCCAGAAAAAGAGAACTTTCACCTGAGACTCGGCAGTCTATTCTTGCACTTAGAAATGAAGGCTATTCCATGCGAGAAATTGAGGAGAAACTGAAGATTTCCTACAACGGTGTGTACGACTCCCTTCAGAGGAGAGCACAAACAGGCTCTAACCAGAGTAGGAAAAGAAGGGGGAGGCCGCGTTGCACAACTAAGCAAGAAGAGAAGCACATTAGAGCCTCTAGTTTGAGGAACAGACGCCCCCCTCACAGGGACCCAACTGGCATCTTCATTCAATAGTACCCGCCAAACACCAGTGTCAACATCTGGAGGCGGCTGCGGGATTTTGGCCTTCAGGGCAGAGTGGCCAAAAAAAAGCCACACCTGAGACCGGCCAATGAAAGAGAAAGATTAAGATGGGCAAAAGAACACAGACATTGGACAGAGGAAGACTGGGAAAAAGTGTTGTGGACGCATGAATCCAAGTTTGGGGTGTTTGGGTCACAAAGAAGAACGTTTGTGAGACGCAGAACAAATGAAAAGATGCTGGAAGCATGCCTGACGCCCTCTGTTAAGCATGGTGGAGGTCACGTGATGGCCGGGGGTGGCTTTGGTGCTGGTAAGGTGGGAGATTTGTACAGGGTTACAGGGATTCTGAATAAGGAAGGCTATCCCTCCATTTTGCAACGCCATGCCATACCCAGTGGGCAGCGCTTGATTGAGCCCATTTCATCCTACCACAGGACAATGACCCTAAACACACCTCCACATTGTGCATGAACTATTTGCAGAAGAAGCAGGCAGCTGGTCTTCTATCGGTAATGGAGTGGCCAGCGCAGTCACCAGATCTGAACCCCATTGAGCTGTTGTGGGAGCAGCTTGGCCGTATGGTACGCCAGAAGTGCCCACCCAACCCATCCCACTTGTGGGAGATGCTTCTAGAAGCGTGGGGTGCCATTTCTCAAGCTTACCTCAACACATTAACAGCTAGAATGCCAAAGGTGTGCAATGCTGTCATTGCTGCAAAAGGAGGATTCTTTCACGAAAGCAAAGTTTGATGTAAAAACAATGTTATTTCACATAAAAATCATTATTCCTAACCTTGTCAATGTCTTGACTCTATTTTCTATTCATTTCACAACGCATGGTGGTGAATAAGTGTGACTTTCCATGGAAAACACAAAATTGTTTGGGTGACCCCAAACTTTTGAACGGTAGTGTACATTTATGCACGTTGAGCACATTGAAATAGTTACCTGAGAATACACTAAATATGAAACATCTGTTGTCATCATCACTTTGGCAATGGCAGTTGAATGACCTTAAACATACCATCCAAAATTTCCTAATGTAAGATTGACTAAATGTACCCAAAGTCTTCGTGACTATAGGCCAGGCCTGGGCAAACTTCGGCCCTCCGGGTGTTTTGGACTGTTAGGAATTGTAACAGCCTAGTCCAAAAACACCTGAGGGCCGAAGTTTGCCCAGGCCTGGCCTATAGTCACGAAGACTTTGGGTACATTTAGTAAATCTTACATTAGGAAATTTTGGATGGTATGTTTAAGGTCATTCAACTGCCATTGCCAAAGTGATGATGACAACAGATGTTTCATATTTAGTAATATTTCAATGGCTCAAGGTGCATAAATGTGTGCCAGTGTTCAGATGGAAAAACTAACGATGATATAGGTACCAATTTCTTTAGCAATGATAAACAAACATCATAGTAAACAAAGAACAAACAACAAACAGACTCCTCCGTGAAGACTATTGGGGTCGTGGGTTGTTGAGAACGCATGCTGCCCACCCCACCAATGCTCGTGATAACTTCACAGAGCGCACTTGAGCGCGGAGTTCAGGTGTGGGAGGTCCGTAGGTCACGTGAGAACGGAGGACTCTCACACGCTCCCCTTCTCCAATTTGCAGGTGGAGACCTGCAGCAGGACCTCCTCCCGCTGCTCCCACTGCGTTCCCCTCACGTCCCTGTGGTGCCGGATGTTGTTGGTCCTGAGTCGCCGCCTCAGCCCGGCTCTTCTTGGGAGGCTTTATGAAGGAGAGCGCACGTTTCCGTTTCACGGCCGCCGCTTTCCCACCTGCAGCCGGAGGTCCTTCCGCTTCCCCACAGGCAGCCGGAGGTCCTTCCACTTCCACACAGGCAGCCGGAGGTCCTTCCACTTCCCCACAGGCAGCCGGAGGTCCTTCCACTTCCCCACAGGCAGCCGGAGGTCCTTCCACTTCCCCACAGGCAGCCGGAGGTCCTTCCACTTCCCCACAGGCAGCCGGAGGTCCTTCCACTTCCCCACAGGCAGGCAGCCCACAGGAGGTCCTTCCACTTCCACACCGGACGCCGGAGGTCCTTCCGCTTCCACACAGGCAGCCGGAGGTCCTTCCACTTCCCCACAGGCAGCCGGAGGTCCTTCCACTTCCACACAGGAAGCCGGAGGTCCTTCCGCTTCCACACAGGAAGCCGGAGACCCTTCCACTTCCCCACAGGCAGCCGGAGGTCCTTCCACTTCCCCACAGGCAGCCGGAGGTCCTTCCACTTCCACACAGGCAGCCGGAGGTCCTTCCACTTCCCCACAGGCAGCCGGAGGTCCTTCCAGTTCCCCACAGGCAGCCGGAGGTCCTTCCAGTTCCCCGCCTGCAGCCGGAGGTCCTTCCAGTTCCCCGCCTGCAGCCGGAGGTCCTTCCACTTCCCCGCCTGCAGCCGGGGGTCCTTCCGCTTCCCCGCCTGCAGCCGGAGGTCCTTCCACTTCCCCGCCTTGACACTGCCCTGGTGGGTTTGTGTGGCGAAGTGCTGCCAGGGCGTGAGGTGGGACTGTGAAAGCGTCCTCCTGGCGCAGCCTGCCTTGCCTGCGCTGCCATTGCCACCTGGTGCTAGGGTACACATGCCACTGCTGGCTGCCGAAACCGCAGAGGTCGAGGCAGTGCCTGGCCGTCTGCTTCAGGATCTGCAGGGCGTGCCTGGCCCAGCGCTCCTTCCGCTTCTCCATCACCGAGGGCTCCTGGTTGCAGTCCGGCCGGTGCGTCCCCGTCATGGTGGTGCCCGTCACCTGGAAGCGGTCGAGGGCCAGGTAGAACTCGCAGTCCTCCAGGCTGGCGGCCCCCTTGAAGCAGACGCGGTAGCCCTTGAGGACGACGAACTGCCCGTCCGCGATGGGGGGCCCCCCCGGGAGGGAGAGGAAGAAGGGCGACTCCAGCAGGGTGTGGTGCTCCACCGCGGCCCGGATGGCGTGGGCCCCGTCGGTGAGGTGCAGGACGCGGGAGGGGAGGGGGCTCTTCAGGTTGCGGTGCTGCCTCTCCTTCCAGACCTTCAGGACCTGCACCAGGCGCTCTGTGGTGCCGGGCGCCTCGGGCTCTGCCAGCAGGTGGGCCACAAGCCAAGGCTCCAGGCGGGTTGAGCTCCAGGCTAGGCCGCCCTGGCTGCCCTGGCTGCGGGAGGGCGCGGGGTCCATGGCGGGGGGAGAGCAGGAGGCACGCCTGGCCGCTCCGCTCGCTGGCTCGCTCCCGAGTGTGCCGCGCACGTGGACGCCCAGCCGGAAGGGCAACGAAAGCGAAAGCCGCGCATGCGCACTGCCCCTCCCCTTCTCCTGGAAGAGCGGGAAAACAAGGCCGCTCGGCTCGCATCCGTTGCGCATGCGCACTCGAGGCCTACCCTTTCCCGCGGAGGCGCTTTCCTCCCTCGCGCATGCGCGCTGCCCCCCCCTCCCGTCCCCCTGGAGGCGCGGGAAAACAAGGCAGTGCTGCTCGCGGCCGTTACGCATGCGCGCTGAAGGTCCCCCTTTTTCCCTCCCCCTCCCTTCGCGCATGCGCGCTGCTCCATCCCCTTCCCCTGGAGGCGCGGGAAAACAAGGCAGCGCTGCTCGCGGCTGTTACGCATGCGCGCTGGTAGTCCCCATTTTCCTCCAACCCCCTCCCTCGCGCATGCGCCCTGCTTTATCCCCTTCCTTTGTAGGAGCGGGAAAACAAGGCAGTGCTGCTCGCGGCCGTTGCGCATGCGCGCTGGAGGTCCCCCTCCCTCCCTTCGCGCATGCGCAGTGCTGCATCCCTTCCTTTGTAGGAGCGGGAAAAGAAGGCAGAGCTGCTCGCGGCCGTTGCGCATGCGCGCTGGAGGTCCCCCTTTCCCACCCCCTCCCTCGCGCATGCGCCGTGGCGCCCGGCCCCCTTTCCCCGCTCGCTCGCTGGCCTGGCTTTCCCAGCCGCCGCCTTCGCTCCGCCCCTTCCTTACCGGCGTCCTCGCCGTCGTCGTGGCCGCTGCCGCTCCCGGCGCCTCGTCCGGACGGAGCTCTCCCGCTCGCGCTCGCCGGCCTTCCTTCCTTCCTTCCTTCCCTCGCTCGCTCGGCGCCGCCTCGCTTCTCTCTCCTCAGGGCCGCCGAGCCGGGCGCGCACTGGTGGCGTCACGCACGGCGCCGGAAAAGGCCGCCCTGGCGCCGGAAGCGGGGGGAGCAGGCCTGGGCCCTTGGACTCCAACCCCCAGAATGCCTCGCGGCTGCTCAGCTGTGCTGGGGGTGGGCCCTCTCTCCCCACGTGTGCGCATGCGTGTCGTTCACTCAGTGGGTGTCTCTTTCTGCTCCCTGCCCAGGCTCAGGCTGATGTATGGTTATGTGTTGTTATATATATATATATAAATTATTATTATTATATGTGGTTATTATTAATATATACGTATTATTATATATGCTGAACATATATTATGAATATATAATGTATTGTTATATATGTAAATATTATTATTATAAAATGTAATAGTATTATATTAGCATTATATATATATTAGTATTATCTATACACAGCCTCATTATTATTATATATGCATATGTGTTATTATATATCATTATACTGTATATCATTAATATATAATGTATTATTATATATTTCCTCTCCATTGGCGCCCCCTTGCAGTGGGGGAGAGGCTTGCGTACCCTAGTGAAGTTGTGAGCTATGCTGGCGGTGGCATAATAGCCGGCGGTAGGGCCTCCCATACCAGACAGGTCACAACCGAAGGGTCTGACAAAGAGTGTCAATGGGCAGGATGACATCAGAACCATGCAAGATTCTGCAGATAGTGGACGTCCTGAGCGTCGTTCTGCTCTAATAGCCCATGAACTATCACGGCTTAACATTGACATCGCTGCTCTTAGTGAAGTTCGTCTCCATGAGGAAGGCAGCCTTAAAGAACACGGTGCCGGCTACACACTCTACTGGTCTGGCAAACCCAAAACTGAGAAACATCTTTCAGGAGTAGGCTTTATGATTAAAAACTCCATCGCCTCTAAACTCGAGACGTTGCCGACAGGTCACTCTGATCGCATTATCTCCTTACGCCTCCCACATGCTGTTCTCTTCAGTATATATGCCCCAACTATGCAAGCTGACCCTGTGGAGAAAGACAAATTCTACTCAGACCTACGCCACCTCATACAAAAGGTCCCTGCAGAAGATAAAATCATTATCCTTGGTGATTTCAATGCCAGAGTAGGAAAAAACTTTGAAGCCTGGAAAGGTGTATTAGGCAAGCACGGTGTTGGAAACTGTAATGATAATGGGCGCCTTCTGCTGAGTTTTGTGCAGAACAGCAGCTGACTATTACAAACACCATCTTTCAGCAGAAAGATAGCTTGAAGACCACCTGGATGCATCCCGATCCAAGCAGTGGCACCTCATTGACTATGTTTTAGTGCGCCAGAGAAACATTCGTGATGTCCGTCATACTCGAGTGATGCCCAGTGCAGAATGTCAAACAGACCATCGCCTTGTAAGATGTAAACTAAATCTACACCTTAAGCTCAAACCTAAGAGGGGTGGCATCTTAAAGGGAGACTCCAAGTCAACAGTCTTCAACAGGCTGTTGTGAGAGACAACTTCAGGTAAATCTGCAAGCAAAACTTGAAGTCCACCCTACAGATTCTTCTCCTACAGCGCTCTGGCAACACATCAAAAACAGTATCCTGCAGTCTGCTGAAGAATCCTAGGGATTCTTCCTGAAGAAAACCAAGACTGGTTTGTTGAAAACAACCAAGAGATCCAGGAGCTGTTGGCAAAGAAGAGAACCACTCACCAGGCATTCCTCGCCCAGCCATCTTGCCAGGTAAGAAACGCAGCCTTTAGTCTCGCATGTAGTAAACTCAACAAAAACTCAGAGACATCCAGAACAAGTGCTGGATTGATTTATCAGAAAAGACACAACGCTGTGCAGATCTCGGTGATCACAGAGGTTTTTATGAAGCTCTCAAAGCAGTGTTTGGACCTACTTATCAGGTCCAAAGCCCTTATACAGTACAGATGGTCAAACACTAATTACTGATAAAACCTCCATCCCCTGAACCGATGGGCTGAACATTTTCAGGGTCTCTTTAATGCCAGCCGAGTAGTCCAAGGTTCAGCTATCAACACATGATACAACAACCAATGAAAAATGAACTGGACACAGCTCCCACTCTGGAAGAGACCATTGAGGCCATACAGCAGTTGAAAAATGGCAAGGCAGCCGGGATCGATGGAATCCCACCTGAAGCTTGGAAACAGGAGGTCATGTACTGCATGCTAAATTCCACGAGCTCCTTGTGAGTTGCTGGGAAAAAGGTGAACTGCCATCAGATCTCCGAGATGCAGTTATCATCACCCTGTATAAGAAAAAGGGAACAAAATCCGATTGCTCAAACTATCGAGGTATAACACTGCTCTCCATTGCTGGAAAAATCCTTGCAAGGATACTCCTGAACAGATTAGTTCCGGCTATTGCAGAAGAACTTCTCCCTGAAAGCCAATGCGGCTTCAGAGCAAATAGGAGCACCACAGATATGGTTTTTGCCTTAGACAACTGCAAGAGAAATGTAGAGAGCAGAACAAAGGACTCTATGTAACATTTGTCGACCTCACCAAAGCCTTCGACACTGTGAGCAGGAAAGGTCTGTGGCAGATCCTGGAACGTCTAGGATGTCCCCCAAGTTCCTCAAAATGATTGTCCTGTTACATGAGGGCCAGCACGGTCAAGTCAGATATGGCGATGCTCTCTCGGGCCCTTTCTCATAACTAATGGAGTGAAACAAGGTTGTGTTCTTGCACCAACCCTATTTACAATCTTCTTCAGCATGATGCTCCAAGGGCTATGGCAGACCTACAAGAAGAAGACGGCATATATATACGCTATCGTACTGATGGTAGCTTGTTCAACTTAAGCCGTCTGAGGGCTCGCACTAAGACTCTAAACTATCTAGTCCGTGAGCTACTTTTTGCTGACGATGCTGCCCTTGTCGCCCATTCAGAAGCAGCCCTGCAGCGCCTCACATCCTGCTTTGCAACAGCTGCAGAGCTGTTTGGGCTGGAAGTCAGCCTGAAGAAAACAGAAGTCCTCCACCAGCCCGCACCACAGGAAGAACACCACCATCCTCACGTCAGCATAGGCACATCTGTGCTTAAGTCCGTTCAGCAGTTCACCTACCTGGGAAGCATCATCTCTTCAGACGCCAAGATTGACAAAGAGATAGATCACAGATTATCAAAGGCATATTGCATTCGGAAGGCTTCACAAAAGAGTCTGGAGCAACAAGCACCTGAGACAAAGCACCAAAATCAGTGTGTACAGAGCTATCATACTGTCCATTCTCCTCTATGGGTCTGAAACATGGGTCACCTATCGCCAACACCTACGACTCCTCGAGCGCTTTCATCAGCGCTGTCTTCGCACAATCCTAAATATACACTGGACCGACTATGTGACGAATGTTGCTGTCCTTGAGCAAGCAGGGATCACCAGCATTGAGGCCATGCTGTTGAGAACACAGCTGCGCTGGGCAGGACACGTCTCTAGGATGGAGGACCACCGCCTCCCAAAGATACTACTCTACGGTGAACTCGCCACGGGTCAGCGCAAGAGCGCCCCCAAAAGAGATATAAGGACTCCCTGAAACAACATCTCAGGCTTGGCCAGATTGATCACCAACAATGGTCCACCCTGGCCTCACATCGGGAGGCATGGAGAAGCACTATCCACAATGCTGCGGCCTCTTTCGAGAAGACACGCCGAATGGGTCTCGAAGAGAAACGACAACGCAGAAAGAACCGCAACTTGGAAAAACATCACCCAAGGAGACTTTCTGCTGCGCTTTCTGCAACCGAACTTGCCTATCTCAGATTGGCCTTTTTAGTCATCAACGCGCTTGTAAAAAGTGTGGGATGAGTCCTTCCTGAATCTTCGTTCGCGAAGTAATGCCGAGAGAGATATATTTAAATTTTATTATTGTTATAAAATGTACATTCGGATGTGAAATACTGAGCGGGAGAGCGCACGTGAGTGCGTATGTCTCTGTATTTAACATCCAAATGTATAGATTACTATTATATATACCATACACACAGCAATTTACTATATGTCTTTATGCTTATGTCTGCAGATACATGCAAGTGTGCGTGTGTGTATGTATGTAACATCCGTATGTACATCTAGGTTGGCAGAATGTATATATTTATGCACACAGCCATTTCACAATCTATGCTTGTGTGTGTTCTATATTTAACATCCAGATGCACGTATAGTAAGGGGTGTGTGCACCCAAGCTCTTCTTCCTGACGTAGAGGGGAAAGCACCATCAAAGCACCCCCAACAGAGGGCCACGCGGCCTTTGCAATGGTAAAAATAGGGGCAACTCCAGGGGCCACCCAGCCCCTGTCGCCATGCAGGGACAACCAAAGCACCCCCCACGGATGGCCACGTGGCCTTTGCAATAATGATGATGATGATGATGATAGGAGAAACAAATAGTGCAAAAAGCTTACAGTGTAAACCCAAGACAGTATCAAACAGTATGCCATCCTCTTTTCCATGTGAGGCACTCTTGGGTCATTAGGTGAGGGATACATCCTGATATACTTACTCAGTGTATACCCAAAGTCTAAATTTACCAAGGACAATAACTCAAATAAATAGTACACAAAAGTATAAAGTGTGTGTTGCCATCTTATCATTTTTACTCATGACATTATACCTGTTACTCATTGTTATGTGTAACACCAATAATTAATCTAATGTTCAATTTAAATCATGCATCAAAATACATTTTAACTCCACATCTGGGCAGATAATCCTGTGCATGGATTCTAGAGGAAATACTATGCATTTACACCCAAACAAACACACTTTATACTTTTGTGTACTATTTATTTGAGTTATTGTCCTTGGTAAATTTAGACTTTGGGTATACACTGAGTATATCAGGATGTATTCCTCACCTAATGACCCAAGAGTGCCTCACATGGAAAAGAGGATGGCATACTGTTTGATACTGTCTTGGATGATAGGAGAAACCCCAGAAACCATCCAGCCCAACCCTCATCTCTCTGCCATGCAGGAAAAGCACAATCAAAGCACCCCAACAAATGGCCACTCAGCCTTTGCAATGCTAGCGATAGGGGCAACTCCAGGGGCCACCCATTCCCAGCTCCTGTCACCAGGGGTGGTCCTACAAGGTAGGCCAAGTAGGCGGCCGCCTAGGGCGCCATCTGGGAAGGGGGCGCCATCCTGGCCGCATGGGGCACCATCCTGGCCCTGCCGATGTTCCTCAGGCAGCGCCGCAGCTGCCTGCTTTTGGGCCCCGGCCTTGTGCGCTCTGATGCCGCTTCTGGGCATGCGCGGAGGTTTTCGTGCAGGCGCAGTTGCTCCGGAGCTGAAGTTGAGCGCAGGAGCAACTGCACATGCGCGAAAACCTCCGCGCATGCCCAGTAGCTCCCTTGCGCAGAAGCCTGTAAGCAAAGCACTCCCTATCGGGCAGGCAGGGAGTGCTTCCCTCTCCCTTTGTCTCCGCCGCGCGTGCGTTTGCAGGGAAGGAGAAAAGACTCAGTGAAGGAAGTGTAAGTGAAGGAATGAAGGAAGGGCTTTCCTCCTCCTCCTCCGCTGTGACCTCTTCTCTCCCTCCTTCCTTTCTTCGGCTCTATTTCTGTCTAGACCTGAGGGGCCTGAGGCTATGAGGAGTTGTGGGAGTTGGAGGCCAAAACACCTAGAGGGAGGGAGGGGAGGGCCCAAGTTTGCCCAGGCCGCTGCCTGTATTCGACCTCATTTGAACATTTTGGCTGTTTTTCTATTTACATTTACATTGGGATCCTAATTTTGGACTTATGGGAGACTCCTATGAGTTATGAGTCGGGTGGTAGGTAATATATTCTGATTTTGATGCATTTACATTGCATTTCTTGTTGCTTATTATACAGTTCTGCTTAATATTGCCATACAATATAATAAAAATACAATATAACAATAGAATAATGATATATTTTATATTACATGTAATATTACAAACAATATTGCAGTATAGTGGTATTGTACAAAATAGTGATATATACAATATTTTATTTTACTTTATTTTGGGTTATTTGAGTTTTATAGGAGTAATGAAAATATTTAGTAGAGGATAATTTCATTTAAATAAATAATTTTATTTATTATTTTATAATAATAATATAGAACGTTATATTGTATTATGTCAATATATTATAATATAATTATATTGTAATGTAGTATAATATAATTATGATATAATATAGTATGAGTATGGTACAATATATTGTATATACAGTACATTGATACAATATAATACTACTAATGGTATTGTGATATTATAATTGTATATTAGTTTTAAATGGTGGGGGCAAAATAATGGTTTTTTGGGGGGGCACCAAAATAATGTTCGCCTACCATTTAAAATTATCTTAGACCGCCCCTGCCTGTCACCATGCAGGAACAATCAGATCACCCCCAACGGACGTCTGGTCTGGCTACAGTCGTCCACGCTCTAGTCACATCCCAAATAGATTACTGCAATGCACTTTACGTGGGGCTGCCTTTGAAGACAGTTCGGAAATTGAAATTAGTCCAATGGGCAGCAGCCAGACTACTAACGGGAGCGACATACGGGGAGCATACCACCCCCCTGTTGTGTCAGCTCCACTGGCTGCCGGTCCACTTCCGAGCTCAATTCAAAGTGCTGGTTTTGACCTTTAAAGCTCTATACGGTTCTGGCCCAGCTTACTTGTCCGAACGCATCAGCCGCTACGTCCCACCTCGTAATCTAAGGTCATCCGGGGAGGCCCTGCTCTCGCTCCCGCCAACTTCTCAAAGTCGGTGGGGACGAGGGAGAGGGCCTTCTCGGTGGTGGCGGCTCCCCATCTGTGGAACGCGCTCCCAATTGATACACGATCGACCCCATCCCTCCTGGTATTCAGGAAAGGAGTGAAGTCCTGGCTGTGGGACCAGGCGCTTGCACATTAGCACAATACAGCACTTTGGAGTGGATTGAAATGGAAAACTGGTGGACATAGCTCAATGCTTCTATTATGGACGGAATACTGTTTTTAACATGTGAATGTATATGATGCATTTTGATGCTAAAATTGTATTTTAATGCTAACTGTATTTTAATTTTGACTGTTTTTGGTTTTCTATTATATGTATACTGTGTTTTTGGCTTCAAATTGTTGCTGTTGTTAGGCCGTTCTGAGACCCCCCTCCCTCGGGGGCTGAGAAGAAGTGGGGTAGAAATGATGGTGAAAATAAATAAATGGCCTTTGCAATAATAATAATAATAATAATAATGATAATAATAATGATAATAGGAGAAACCCCAGAAACCATCCAGTCCAACGCCCTTCTTTCTGCCATGCAGGAAAAGCACAATCAAAGCACCCCCAACAGATGGCCACTCGGCCTTTGCAGTAATAACAACAACAATAATAGGGGCAACCCCTGGGGCCACGCAGTCCAACCCCTTTATTCAAGGCACCCCCAACAGAGGGCCACCTTTCAATAATAATAGTAATAATTAATAATAGGAGAAACCCTAGAAGTCATCCCGCCCAACCCGCCTTATTCTGCCATGCAAGAAAAGCACAAAGCACCCCCGACAGATGGCCATTCAGCCTTTGCAATACTACTATTACTACTACTACTACTACTTTATTTATTTATTTCTCCAACTTTGATGCCGCCACTCCCCGAGGGCTCGGAGCGGATTACATAGTTTGAACAACAGGAAATAGCAGCATATCGCAGAATGTACATACAACGGGGAAAGGGAGTGGGGACCAAGACATTGGACAGGACAGGGTCTGGACAGACTCCGCGTCCACACAAGTTGGCATAATGCCAGGAGGTCACCTGACGGTGGGTTGGGAACAAGCAGTCAAAGGGAGGTAGTTGGGGGATTCTCAGAAGATCGTAAGGAATCTCAGGCTTGGGGGGAGGAACCTCAACTCGACCCCCTTGTCCCCGTGGTTAAAAATTAGATCTCCAATCCATGGGAATGTCCTGTTTTCCGTGGTGGGAACTGACCGATGCAGGCTCCCAGCGCCTAAAGTTTGAATTCCAGAAGGTCCTGGCGTGGAACCTTCTCCAAGTCCTGGAATTAAACTTCCTGGGGTTCTTCCACTCCGGGGCTCTGGTGGATGTCACACTAGCCTCGGGGACTCTGGACTCAAAGCGGAGCGCTGGCTTGCTCCTATGCTGGGAAGCCTGGGAGGTCGCCTGGTGTTCCTCAGCGGGGCCGACCCTTCTTACGGCACCGCTTCCTGGGATGCCCGTTGCAGAGTTCTTCTGGGGTTCCGGTTCTCGGCGGGAGAAGGCATCCGGTCTTATCTGGCGTCTCCAAGATCGACCGCCATCTTTGGCCGACCCTCGCCCAGCCACCCCGCCCACACCGCAAGGCTTCGCCATCTTTCCCGAGATGACAGAATCTCCGAGATACCCAGCAGCGACACTGATCCAAGGAGATCCGGCTGATTAAGGCCATCTCCTGCTGGGTGGGGTGTCCCGGACCCGGCAGAATCCCGGGTTATTTGAGCAGGCCTTGTGTGCCAAGGTTGGTTCCTATTAGGTGTTTATGTGGCCAGTGGTCCAGCTACTTATTGATTAATACTGCAAGTCCCATTGGCCATGGTTCATCCCCCCTCCAAACGGCACCAGGATGTAGCGTGGGTCATGGGGGGCTCTGTGTGCCAAGTGTGGTCTTGATCAGTCATTGGATGAGGGTTGCAGTGGTCTCAGGAACTGAGTGAAGGTACTGCAAGTCCCATCGGCCATGGTCCACCCCCCTCCAAACGGCACCAGGATGTAGAGTGGGTCATGGGTGCTCTGTGTGCCAAGTTTGGGCCTGGTCTGGTCCTGTAGGGGCTGCAATGTTCTGTGGGAAATGTATTGGGTGAAGGTACTGCAAATCCCATCATTTGTGAGCCATCCTGCTGTAAACCGCACCAGGTGTGTAAGGTGGGCCATTGGGCCTCTGTGTGCCAAGTTTGTTCCTCATTCGTCATTGGTGTGGGCCACAGTGCTCTAAGGAAGTGAATTAAAGTACTGCAAGTCCCATCATCCATGGTCCATCCTCCCTCAAACTGCACCAGGATGTAGGGTGCACATTGGGGGGGTCTGTGTGCCAAGTTTGGTCTTGTTCTGTCATTGTTGGGGGCCTAGTCAGGAAAATTAAGTAGAAAAAGCCTAACATTATCCCATGAGCTGAGGCCTAGTCTGGAAAATCAAGTTGAAGAAGCCTAGCTGTCAATTTTGGGCCTGGTCTGTGATGTATAGGGGCTACGGTGTTGTTTGAGAAGTGAATGAGATGAAGGTATTGCAAATCCCATCATTCGTGGCCCATCCTGCCCTAAACCACACCAGGTTGTGAAGTGGGCCATTGGGCCCCTGTTTGCCAAGTTTTGTCCTGATCCGTCATTGCTGTGGGCCGCAGTGGCCTTTCCTTTTCCCTCTGAGTCACTTTAGAATGTTGGAATGTGGTTGGCCAATCGGAGTCCTTTATGCAAATACCACTGTAGTGGCAACCAATCCCCTCTGTCTGGGGCCGTAGAATGTTGGAGTTCCGAGGCTGGCCAATGAGAGTCCTTTATGGAAATAATCCCACAGTGGCAGCCAATCGAAATGCTGCCACATATTCCTCCGCACCTCCCGCCGCCTGCACCTCCCACCGCAAGCACTGACTTTTATTATATACATAGATAGATAGATAGATAGATAGATAGATAGATAGATAGATAGATGTAACAATCCAGGGGCCACCCAGTCCAACCCCCTTCTTTGTGTCATGCAGGAAAAGCACAATCAAAGCACCTCCCACAGATGGCCACTCAGCCTTTGCAATAATAATAATAATAATAGGGGCAACCCCTAGGGCCACCCAGTCCAGCCCTGCCGCCTTCCTCATAATAAGAGCTCTCCCTGGGCTGTGTTGTCTTCAGGTTGGCTGCCTGCTTCTCTCCTTCTCCCCGCCAGCAGGTTCCAGAGCTCGTGTAGAGGCCCTTTGTCCCGTGGAGCCACAGCCATCCCAACCGACAGAGGAGGAGGTTGCCATGGTTTGCAGGCCACGAGGCCTCCTCCTCCCCCCCCCTCTCTTCCCAGGCCAGGCGGCCTTTCTGCCCGGCCTCATTGGCATTCCCTTGGGCCGGCTTTCCAGGGACGCGGGGCTGGCGCAGCAGCCGGCCCTAATCCGAGCAAGGAAGGAGGGGAGAGCGGAGAGGCTGCGGCCCCAAACTAATTGGGATTCACCCGCCATCCCTCCATCCCTCCATCCGGGATCAGCATGGAAACAACGTCCCTGAGACAGATTGTGCGCCTCAGCTGCCTTCACCACTTTCCCTGTAAATAATGGTGTGTAATTCGCCACCTGGCACCAGGGACTCTCTCTCTCACACACACACACACATACACACACACACACACTCTTGGCGTGTCTTCTCGAAAGAGGCCGCAGCATTGTGGAGAGTGCGTCTCCATGCCTCTCGATGTGAGGCCAGGGCGGACCATTGTTGGGGATCAATCTGGCCGAGCCTGAGATGTTGTTTCAGGGAGTCCTTGTATCTCTTTTTGGGGCACCTCTCTTGCGCTGACCCATGGCGAGTTCACCGTAGAGTAGTATCTTTGGGAGGCGGTGGTCCTCCATCCTATGGATGTGCCCTGCCCAGCGCAGCTGTGTTCTCAATAGCATGGCCTCAATGCTGGTGACCCCTGCTTGCTCAAGGACAGCAACATTCGTCACGTAGTCGGTCCAGTGTATGTTTAGGATTGTGTGAAGACAGCGCTGATGAAAGTTTTCGAGGAGTCGTAGGCGTTGGCGATAGGTGACCCATGTTTCAGACCCATAGAGGACAATAGACAGTACAATAGCTCTGTACGCACTGATTTTGGTGCTTTGCCTCAGGTGCTTGTTGCTCCAGACTCTTGTGAAGCCTTCCGAACGCACTCTATGCCTTTGCTAATCTGTGATCTCTCTCTTTGTCCATCTTGGCGCCTGAAGAGATTATGCTTCCCAGGGAGGTGAACTGCTGAACGGACTTAAGCACAGACGTGCCTCTGCTGACGTGGGGATGATGATGTTCTTCCTGTGGTGCGGGCTGGTAGAGGACTTCCGTTTCCTTCAGGCTGAGTTCCAGCCCAAACAGCTCTGCAGCTGCTGCAAAGCAGGATGTGAGGCGCTGCAGGGCTGCTTCTGATTGGGCGACAAGGGCAGCATCGTCAGGAAAAAGCAGCTCACGGACTAGAAAGTTGAGAGTCTTAGTGCGAGCCCTCAGGCGGCTGAAGTTGAACAAGCTGCCATCAGTACGATAGCTTGTATATCTATGCCGCCTTCTTCTTCTTCAAGGCCTGCCGTAGCCCTTTGGAGCCTCATGCGGAAGAAGGCTGTAAATAGGGTTGGTGCAAGAACACCGCCTTGCTTCACCCCGTCAGTTATGGGAAAGGGCTCCGAGAGAGCATGGCCGTCTCTGACTTGACCGCGCTGGCCCTCGTGTAACAGGGTAACCATTTTGAGGAGTTTGGGGGGACACCCTAGACGTTCCAGGATCTGCCACAGACCTTTTCTGCTCACAGTGTCGAAGGCTTATTACCATTAGTATTATTGGGTTGCTGAGAGTTTTCCAGGCTGCCTGGCCATGCTCCAGCAGCATTCTCCCCTGACGCTTGGCCTGCATCTACGGCTAACGGCATCCTCAGAGGTCCTTTTGGCAGTGGAGCCAGTGGCGTGTGTGTGTGTCCCTGTGGAATGAGATCCAGGCTGGGAGAAACAACCCCTGTCTGTGTAAAGCAAGTGTGCATATTGGGGTGAGAAAGCCTGAATAGCATTGAACAGCCTTGTGGCTGCAAAGTCAATCAGTGAGGGTGTGTGCATAGAAGTGGCTTGGCCTCTGTTGCCTGGAGGCACCCTCTGTGGAATTATGTCCAGGGTGAGAGAAAGGACCCTCACCTGTTTGAAGCAAGTGTGAATGCTGCAATTAGCAAGCTTGAATAGCACTGAGTCGCCTTGCAGCTGCAAAGTCAATCAGTGAGGGCATCTGCATGGAGGTAGCAGGTGGCGTGTATGTAGATATACCTGTGGAATGATGCCCAGGGTGGGAGAAAAAACCCTCGCCTGCTTGAAGCAAGTGTGAACGTTGCAATGAGCAAGTCTGATTAGTCCTGAGTGGCCATGAAGTTTGCAAAGTCAATCAATGAGGGGGATCTGCATAGCGAGCCTGGCAGCTGTTGCCTGGAGGCACCCTCTGCTTGGGAGGTGTCAACTGGCACCATAATAACCATGGGGCTGATGCGGTCGATGATCCAGGGCAATGTTCTGAATCAGTGTCCCAAAGAACCCCAGGGAGAGGCCGGAGACACCCAGGAAAATGTATTTTTGTTGTTGGGCTGTGTTGTTGTTATTGTTTTTGGTTAGAATTATATTATCATGACGCTGATTTAGACGGTTTGTTTTCCCTCCACAAAGGAAGGAGGCGTAGAGCGGCCTTGGGCTCGGATCCTCACTCGTGAGTCTGGACGTCCTCCCTTCTCTGTCCTCCTGGGAAGCCACCCATGCTGGCAGGGATCGGGGACCTAGGGCTCGGGAGCCAGGGGTGGCTCTTTGCGGGATTGCACCTGGCTCTCCAGAGCAGCCTGGGCCTCGGTTTCCCAGCGTGCAGCGGGGAGGAGTGACGCAAATGCGCCGCGACTGCCGCTTCCGCGCCGCCATCGCCGCCTCTTCTTCATCCCCCGCTGCTCTCGGGGGCCCCTTCCTTCCTTCCTTCCTTCCTTCCCCTTCACACTTTCCTTCTCCTTGCTTTCCCCTTCCTCTCTCCCCTTCCTTCTTTCCTCCATTCTCCCTCTTCCTTCCTTTCTTTCTCCTTCACCCTTTCCTTCTCCTTCTCTCCTTCCTTTTCTCTCCCTCTCTCCCCTTCCTTCTTTCCTCCATTCTCCCTCTTCCTTCCTTCCCTTCTTCACCCTTTCCTTCTCCTTCTCTCCTTCCTTTTCCCTCCCTCTCTCCCCTTCCTTCTTTCCTCCATTCTCCCTCTTCCTTCCTTCCTCTTCCATTCTATTCCTTCTCTCCTTCCTTTTCCCTCCCTCTCTCCCTTCCTTCTTTCCTCCATTCTCCCTCTTCCTTCCTTTCTTTCTCCTTCACCCTTTCCTTCTCTCCTTCCTTTTCCCTCTCCCCTTCCTTCTTTCCTCCATTCTCCCTCTTCCTTTCTCCCCTTCACCCTTTCCTTCTCCTTCCTTTTCTCTTCTCCCCCTTCTTTCCTCCATTCTCCCTCTTCCTTCCTTTCTTTCTCCTTCACCCTTTCCTTCTCCTTCTCTCCTTCCTTTTCCCTCCCTCTCTCCCCTTCCTTCTTTCCTCCATTCTCCCTCTTCCCTTCCTTTCTTTCTTCACCCTTTCCTTCTCCTTCTCTCCTTCCTTTCCCCCTCTCTCCCCTTCCTTCTTTCCTCCATTCTCCCTCTTCCTTCCTTCCTCTTCCATTCTTTCCTTCTCTCCTTCCTTTTCCCTCCCTCTCTCCCCTTCCTTCTTTCCTCCATTCTCCCTCTTCCTTCCTTTCTTTCTCCTTCACCCTTTCCTTCTCTCCTTCCTTTTCCCTCCCCTTCCTTCTTTCCTCCATTCTCCCTCTTCCTTTCTCCCCTTCACCCTTTCCTTCTCCTTCCTTTTCTCTTCTCCCCTTCCTTCTTTCCTCCATTCTCCCTCTTCCTTCCTTTCTTTCTCCTTCACCCTTTCCTTCTCTTTCTCTCCTTCCTTTTCCCTCCCTCTCCCCCTTCCTTCTTTCCTCCATTCTCCCTCTTCCTTTCTCCTTCCTTTTCCCTCTCTCCCTTTCTTCTTTCCTCCATTCTCCCTCTTCCTTCCTTTCTTTCTCCTTCACCCTTTCCTTCTCTCCTTCCTTTTCCCTCTCTCTCCCATTCCTTCTTTCCTCCATTCTCCCTCTTCCTTCCTTCCTTTTCCATTCTTTCCTTCTCCTTCCTTTTCTCTTCTCCCCTTCCTTCTTTCCTCCATTCTCCCTCTTTCTTCCTTTCTTTCTCCTTCACCCTTTCCTTCTCCTTCTCTCCTTCCTTTTCCCTCCCTCTCTCCCCTTCCTTCTTTCCTCCATTCTCCCTCTTCCTTCCTTCCTTTCTCCTTCACCCTTTCCTTCTCCTTCTCTCCTTCCTTTTCCCTCCCTCTCCCCTTCCTTCTTTCCTCCATTCTCCCTCTCCCTTCCTTCCTCTTCCATTCTTTCCTTCTCCTTCTCTCCTTCCTTTTCCCTCCCTCTCTCCCCTTCCTTCTTTCCTCCATTCTCCTTCCTTCCTTCCTTCCATTCTTTCCTTCTCTCCTTCCTTTTCCCTCCCTCTCCCTTCCTTCTTTCCTCCATTCTCCCTCTTCCTTCCTTCCTTCCCATTCTTTCCTTCTCTCCTTCCTTTTCCCTCCCTCTCTCCTTCCTTCTTTCCTCCATTCTCCCTCTTCCTTCCTTTCTTCTCCTTCACCCTTTCCTTCTCTCTTCCTTTTCCCTCCCTCTCCCCTTCCTTCTTTCCTCCATTCTCCTCTCCCTTCCTTCCTTCCTTCCTTTCTTCTCCTTCCTTTTCCCTCTCTCTCTTTCCTTCTTTCCTCCATTCTCCCTCTTCCTTCCTTTTCCATTCTCCTTCTCCCTTCCTTCCCTCCCTCTCCCCTTCCTTTCCTCCATTCCTCTTCCTTCCTTTCTTCTCCCTTCACCCTTTCCTTCTTTCTCCCTTTCCCTCCCTTCCTTCTTTCCTCCATTCTCCCTCTTCCTTTCTCCCCTTCACCCTTTCCTTCTCCTTCCTTTTCTCTTCTCCCCTTCCTTCTTTCCTCCATTCTCCTCTTCCTTCCTTCCTTTCTCCTTCCTTTCTCCCCTCCCCCCCTTCCTTCTTTCCTCCATTCTCTCTCCCTTCCTTCCTCCCTTCCCCTCCTTCTCTCCTTCCTTTTCCCTCCCTCTCCCCTTTTTTCCATTCTCCCTCTTCCTTCCTTTCTTTCTCCTTCACCCTTTCCTTCCTTCCTTCCTTCCTTCCTTCCTCCTCCCCTTCCTTCTTCTCTTCTCCATTCTCCCAGAGTCCTGAGCCTGCCCTTTTCCTTCTCCAGGTCTCCTCTTTTTCCCTCCTCTCTGCCTTTTTTTCCCTTCATCCTTTTCTCATCCTTCCTTTCCTTTCCATTCTTCTCATCACCTTCTTTCTTTTCCCCTCAGTCTTCCCCTTCTTTTCTTCCTTTTCCATTTATTCCATTCTCTTCTCCCTCACCCTTTCTTTCCCAGGTCTTTCTTTCCTTCCCTGGCTCTCCCCTTCCTTCAAAAGGTCCCCTCCCTCTTCCGGCCTTCCTTTGGAGACCAGGGCCGCAGTTCCTCCTGCAGCCACGCGGTGGCAGCACTTGACTAGCTATTTGGACCCTCAGCACCCATGTGTGCTTTATCATCACCACCACCACCACCACCCTCTCCCCCTGCCTTTGGTCTCCCCTCCCTCCCTCCAAGGCCCAGCATTGTGCTGAATGAGGCTGATGGGAACTGCAGTCCCCCTCTGTGCTGTGCTGTCTCCAGGGCCGCCTGGGGAGCTTGCTGAGCTCTTTTGCTCCTCTGCTTGTGTCTGTGGCTGGCCACCCAATAGACGGCAACGAGAACTCGGGTACGCAGGCGTGGGTATTGACTCCCCAGCCTTGCAAAACGCCCGCCTTCCTCGTGACTGGGCTGGGAAGAAAAGGAGGAAGCAGCAGCAGGAAAGGGCCCTTGACGGTGAACGTGGCCCACTCCAAAGCCCATCGTCCACTGCAGGAACGATGGGAGGCCGAGTCCCGCCTTCACGGCCCTGTGAAGCTGTTTCCCTTCCAGAGGAGGATGATTCCCTGGCTGCAGAGGAAGAAAGGCCCATGCTTTCCTTTGGCCTTGCGAGGCCAGCGGAGCTTCGGGCCCGGATCCAGGGAAGTCCTGCCCCCCACGCTCCATTCCGCCTTGGTCAGACCACTCCCCCTGGAATCGCACGGTGTCCGGTTCTGGGCCCCACAATGGAAGAGAGAGGCTGGCTCTAAGCTGGAAGGCTGTGTCCAGAGCAGGGGTGCCCATGAGGTCGCTCGGGAGCTACTAGTAGATCTTCGGCCCTCTTCCAGGTGATCTTCGGGCCTCGCCAGCCAGGTGGGGCGCTCCTGCCATGCGCGCACACACCCTCTGCGCATGCGCGCTCCTGCTGCTGGCTTCTGCTCTCGCGGAGCTTCTTCCGCCTGCGGGGCATTGCAGGAAGGAGGAAGCACAAGGCGGGGCCTCTGGAGGGAGCGCCCTGCCCAGGGGCGGTCCAACGTATACGCGAAGTAAGCGGCTGCTTAGGGCGCCAACTTCTGGGAAGGGCGCCGCCACGCCGGCCGCGCCGCCGTAGCAAACCTCCCTGCTGCTGTGTCGGCTTCAGCGCCTGGCCTGCAGGAGCTTCTGGGCATGTGCGGAGATTTTTGCGCATGTGCAGTGGCTCCGCAGCTGAAGTTGAGCTCCGGAGCCACTGCGCATGCCCAGAAGCTCCTGCAGGCGCCGAAGCCTGTAAGCATGTCACGTCAGCACTCCGCCCGTATTCGGCATGCAGGGGTCGGAGACAAAGGGAAAGGGGGCAGAGACAAAGGGGGGCGCCAAAGTAATGTTCGCTTACCATATAAAATAACCTTAGGCCGCCCCTGGCCCTGCCTCTCTCTCGCCCAGGAGCAGCTGCGCAGCCTCCGTTGCCGGCAAGGCAGGCAGGGCGGAGCGCTCCCTCTGGGCGCCCCGCCTCGTGCTCTCTCCTTCCTGCCATGCCCCGCG
Organism: Anolis apletophallus; assembly: GCA_030556195.1. Taxonomy (NCBI): domain Eukaryota; kingdom Metazoa; phylum Chordata; class Lepidosauria; order Squamata; family Anolidae; genus Anolis; species Anolis apletophallus. The sequence goes on from JARBWK010000019.1 coordinate 22,039,766, forward strand.
GGCGGGAGAAGCGCTGCGCGAGCGGAAAACAGCAGCAGGAGCGCGCGGTGGAAGGAGCGCATGGCGGCAGGAGCGCATGGCGGCAGGAGCAGGTAGATCTTTTGGACTTGGTTGCTTTAAGAGTAGCTCACATGCTGAAAAGGTGTGAGCACCCCTGGTCCAGAGGAAGAGGGCGACTCAAATGATGACGAGCCTGGAGAACAAGCCCTATGAGGAGCGGCTGGAAGAGCTGTGGGCATGTCTAGCCTGAAGAAGAGAGGGCTGAGAGGAAACATGAGAAGGGCCATGTATAAATATGTGAGAGGAAGTCATGAGTAGGGAGCAGGCTTCCTTTCTGCTGGCCTGGAGATTAGAACGCAATGGAACAAGGAGATTCCACCAGAACATAAGAACTGTGCCAGCTGTTCAGCAGTGGAACTCTCTGCCCTGGAGGGAGTGTGGTGGAGGCTGGAGGTGAAGCAGAGGCTGGGTGGCCATCTCCCGGGGCTGCTTTGAACGCGATAGTCCTGCTTCTTGGCAGGACGGCCCACCAGGTCTCTTCCAACGTGGTGCGCCTATGCTTCTCCGTGGGCAGTTTCAGCGTACAGAGAGGTGGGTCAGGGGAAATCTGTAGGGAAGGCCCCTGCTGGGCTTGCATGGAGGTTGGGGGCTGTGTTCCGTCCGAGGGGCCTCTTCCCTGCCCGCCAGGGACCCCGTCTCCTCTCCTGCAAAAGTGCCGGACACCAGGCTCGCCTGCACACCAGCCCAGAGGGTTTGCCAACGCGAAAGGGAAGAATCAGGACGGAAGGAGAGAAAGAACGACAGACAGAGCGGGAGTCAGAGGTTTTCAACGCCTTTATCATCTCACCCGGGCAGGCGGCCTTCCTGCCTGTCGGCCACAGGGCTTCCCGCGCGCGCACCCCGGAGGCACATCCCGGGCACAGCACGAACGCGGCCGCGCGCCCACACCTCTGGAGAGTAAAACCCAAGGCACTTTTTTTTGTGGTTTTGTACGGTTTTGTATCTTTTACAGTGAACAGGTTAAAGCCATTGAAAAGGTTCGGAGTCGGGCCGCGGTTGTTTCTGGGGGGAAACGGGTCCCTCCCTCCCTCCCTGCCTCCCTGCTGCTGTTTTTCGGGGTAGGGCTATACATCCGCTCCGGATTTCGGTCCGAACTCTGTATACATACCTATACAGAAGGGGAGCCGGTTCCCGAGGCCAGACTAGATGACCTCTGGGGGCCCCTTCTGCGGGAATAACTGTGGCCCCTTTCGGCTCCCTAGGCCTTGCTTATTCAAAGAGAGGCCACATCCGGAGACAGTGCGGACTGCGTCTCCCAAAAGCCCGGAAGGGAGTTGTAGTTCCCCCAGAAACAATCGCGGCGCAGGAGGCCGGGTTGCGCCCTCGCGGCTCTCCTCCTCGGATACAAAAAGAGAAGTACTTGAAAGTTCCTTTATAATCTAGCAATATATTTTCATAGGTAAAATAAAACTATGGTTATGCTTTTCTCTCTAAGTCAACTTAATTAAGTAATTAGTGTTTTTTCTTCTTTTCCCTTTAAAAAAAATTTAAAAAACCAAACCCCGACGGAAGGACGGAAAGCAGCGTTTGGCGCGGAGCTCACTGTCGTCGTTAAAGTGCCGCTTTGGCCCCGAAACGCATTACGGGACAGGACGGGGACGGGGGGGTCGGAGGTCAAGAAAACGGGGGTCAAGGATCACCCAAATAGGGGTCAAGGCTGTAAGGGCAAAAGGAGTTCCTCCCTGTCTTTTGATCGAGGGGCATCTGCACTCCCAAATTAATGCAGTTCGGCACCACTTGGACGGCCCTTGGCTCCCTTGCTTGGGGTCAGCCTGGCCTTCGGTTGCACGAGGAAGCCGGGCCTGTGGCCGAGTTCCTTTCCTGGGGACGCACGCTTTGGAAGCCGGCGGTTGAGCGAGTGCTTGGTTGATTTTTCCTAATTGACTTTTATTTAATGACCTGGGGCAGGGGTGCTCAGGAGGGCGGTCGCGATCGGCCAGTCGATCCCAAGGCCCTTTGAGGTAGCTCACAGCCGGATGAAGCGATCCTGCGCGTGCGCATGCTGCGTGCGCTCCCCCCATTGCCTTCCACCTGGACTGGGGCTTTTTTAAAACGCCAAACCCATTGGTTGCTGCTGGGGGGGGGGGAGCAAGGCGAATGCGCGCTACGGGAGGGAGTGTGTGTGTGTGAGAGAGAGAGAGAAGGCCTCACCGGAGGAGGATGGTCCCCGCGGTGGGGCTGCAGCTGGCGAACGCGCCCTCGCAGGGATAGGATGGGCCGGTGAGTGAAGCCTTGCACTCCGCCTTGTCTGTCACTCGCCTCGGCGCCGAGGTGAGTGAGAGACAGGGCGGAGCGCCAGGCAGGGCCCGGTCCAGGCTGCAGCCCCACCGCGAGGACCATCCTCCCCCCTCCCTCAGCCTATCCCTGCGCGCGCCTTCGACTTCCTCCCCCCCCCAAGCAACCAATGGGCGATCACGTCACCACACCGTGCATGGCCAGGGCCCGCCCACTAAAGCCTCATTTTGGTGAAAGAAGCCCCGCGCAGGTGGAAGGCGGCGGGGGGGGGGGGGGGGGAGCGCGTCGGCGGACCGGGAGAGTGCCAGGTAGATCTTTTTGACTTGTTTGTTAGAAAGGTCGCTCGCAAGCTGAAAAAGCGTGGGCACCCCTGACCGAGGGCGTAGATGTCGAGCACCCCAAAAACCCGTGCGAGGGCCCCTTTCCAGGGAAGCCACGGAGGTTCAAGTGGTGCCAAACCTGCGTTAATGCGACAGCGTAGAGGCTTTGCGGCAAGGCAGTGGCAGAGCCGTGGGAAACCGAGGTAGAACTGGGAGGGAGGAGGAGGAGGAGGGGGGCTTGCTTCCCAGCCCCGGAGGGAGAGAGGCCCACTCTTGTGCTTTTCCTCCGCCTTGGGCCCACCTGCCCCGTTTCCCCTCTATTTGGCAAAAGGCAATGGCTTGTTTGGGGGAGGTCTGCCCCCAGGACCCGTCTTGGGAGGCCAAGCGCTTGGGGCCTCGTCCGGGATCTGTAGCAGCCTCGGCGGCCCAGTCGGATCCTGCAAGAACTTCGCTGAAAGGCAGAGACCGGGACGGGTGTCCAGCGAGGAGAAAGGACGCCACTTGAACTCTAGGAAAAACGTCCCGGCGGCGAGAGTGGTTTGGTCGTGGAAAATGCCGCAGCCGTGGGGCCCGGTGGCATCTCTTTTGGCCGGGAAGGCCCGTGCTGGGTTTTCCTGCCTGGCGGAAAGAAGGCGGGTTGGACTCGATGGCCTTTGGGGGCCCTTTCACGTTAATTCCCTCACAAACCAGGACTTTGGCAGAGTCTCCCCTCTTCTGGGGAGGTTATGAAGCAGAGTCAGGGTGGCCATCTGTCGGGAGGGATCGAATGGTGTCTTCTTGGAGTTGGACTGGATGTCCCTCTTTGGGGTCTCTTCCAACTCTAGGATGCTATGAGTGATTCTTTCTGCCATTCATTGCGTCTTCCTGCAGAGCGGGGTTGGACTGGAGGACCTTTGGGGGCCCTTTGGACTCTAGGGCTGAGTGCCCATCAGAGTCTCCGTCTGTTGTCCTTCAGCAGAAGCTGTACGGTCATCTGTCGGGAGGGCTTGGGTGGTGTCTTCCTGCCTGGATTGTCTTTGGGGTCCGCTTCCAACTCCATCGTTCTATGTTGTTGTTGTTGAGATACGCCGCTTCGTGATGCCAATGGGACAAACCATGTGCTGTGATGCAAGAGGCGGGCCTTGCGCCCCGGTGTCGAAGACTCCCTGGAAATGGCGTCCGAGCGTCCGGTCCCTTTTGGGTGTTGCACTCTCGGACGAAGCGGATCCCAAGGAGTTGCAATTTCGGGGAGGCCTGGTCAGCGCCAAACCCAAGGGCCCCCAAACAGCGGCAAGGAAAAAAACAAAGCCAAGCCAGGAAAGCGGTGGGCGTCGAGGAGGATCCTTCTTCCCGAAAGCGGGTTTCCTAAGCAACTGCGAGCCGAGGGAGCGCACAATGCGGCAGCGAGGAGCCAAACCCGTGGCAGGTCTCCTTCTTTTGTGCCGCTTCGGGGAGGCGGAACGCAGAGCGCTCCCTTCTGAAAGCAGCACACAAAGGAAGAGCGAGCGAATGAACGAACGAAAGAAAAGCCTTCCTCCGCCAACGCGCTTCTATCCTGTGGCGACGACGACGGGTTGCGCGGCTTTGGTTTCAGAAGGCCTCTTTTGCTGGCACGGCGGGGCGGCACGTAATTAATCTCGCCCGGCAATTACACGCTCGCTTTCCTCCTTCGGGAGAGGCGCAAAGTGGCACCTGCGCGGCGCCGGGCCCGGGTTGCGTGCCAAGAGAGGCCTGGGCGGGCGACAGCGCAAGGGGAAAGCGTTGCGCAGAAACAGAAGAAGGTTCAAAACAAGGGGTGGCTTCCCCCCAAAAAATACGAATTTGTTTCGGGGCTGGACCGGGATGCTGGATCTCCTGCGTTTTGCCCCCAAACCAGGCAATGCGTGGAAACAAGTGCTGGGAAGGGGGCTCAAAACAAGGGTGGCGTGCCCCAAAATATGGAATGGTTTTGGGGCCCAAAGCAAACTCCGAACGGGCTGCCGAGGGCCCGATGGGGACGCTGAATCTCTTGCACTGTCCTCCAAAACAAAGCGTCCAGAAGGGAACACAAGGTCCAAACCCAGAGGTGGCTGGGACTACATCTCCCAGCACTCCTCGTTGTTCAGTTATTGACACCGAAAGCACGCGCGTTCCGTTTACGTTGGGGGCTCTCCGCAGCAGGGTCCCATCCATATTCCTTCTGCAAAAAGGGCCGCTTAAAACAGCGGAAAAATCTGCTTCCGGAAACGAGTGTTCATCCTGCCGTGCGCCCTTCTCCCCGTGCGCCCGAGGGGAGCGTCCCTGGGGCCTTGCGCGCCTGCCTGCCGTGCAAACGTGCATCCATCTCCGGCCAGTGTAATGACCGAGGCGCTCATTAAAGCCGCTCTTTCCTTCCCCAGGCCGGGGGCTTTCCTCCGACCCGATGACAGCAGCCGAGGCAGGAGGCGGGCGCCCTCGGGGATCCAAAGGGACGAAGGCCAAAGGAAGGAATGGCGGTGCAGGGCCAAACTCCCACACGTTGGCGACGTTCCAGCCCGAGCACCGGACTGCAAATGGGGATCCGTTGAATGCGGCTCATTCAGGCGCCTCGTTGGGATGCCCGGAGGAGGAGTGTCCCGCTTCCCTGGCTCTTCCCGTCAACGCCGCGTCCCCTTGCGAGGCTCTCTTTGCTTTGGCTCCCCAAGGAGGCCGGAGATGGCTTTTCCTCCCAGGCTTGGTGTGGGCCTCCAAGGGGGGCACCCCCCCCCCTAGGAAGGGACTCAATGGGATGGAAAAGGGTGGCCGGCCACACCAGCACCCAAAGGAATGGAAGGGAGGCTCAAAGGGACGAAGGAGAGGAGCCAAACCGCCGTCTCGGCATTCTCTCCCAGCCAGACTCTTGGCCCTCCGGCGCGGGAATGGCCCTCCTGAGCCCCCCAAGGAATGGATGGACGCGGGAGGCCTTCCAGGGGGAAAAACCCTTGGGGGTGGAACCCGCGGCATGGGAGACCTCGGAGAAGGGGCCGGGCCCCACGGAAAGGCCGGAAACTGGCTCTCGGGGGTCCAGGGTTTGCGGGAAGGAAGGAGCATTGGCCAAGGGGGCCAGAGCCTTGACCCCAGGAAGGGAAAAGGGACCCCCACCCACCCTCTGGGGACCTCCTTCCTCTTGGGCCGTCACCAGGCAGAGATGGAATGGGAGGGAGGGAGGGAGGGAGGGAGGGAGGGAGGGAGGAAGGAAGGGAAGGAAGGAAGGAAGGAAGGAAGGAAGGAAGGAAGGACAAAAGGAAGGAAGGAAGGAAGGAAGGAAGGAAAGGAAGGAAGGAAGGAAGGGAAGGAAGGAAGGAAGGAAGGAAGGATAGACGGAAGGAAGGAAGGAAGGACGGACGAAAAGGAAGGAAGGAAGGAAGGACAGACAAAAGGAAGGAAGGATGGACAAAAGGAAGGAAGGATAGACGGAAGGAAGGAAGGAAGGAAGGAAGGACAGACGAAAGGAAGGACGGACAAAAGGAAGGAAGGATAGACGAAAGGAAGGAAGGACGGACGAAAGGAAGGAAGGACGGACAAAAGGAAGTAAGGACAGACGGAAGGAAGGACGGAAGGAAGGAAGGACGGAAGGAAGGACAGACAAAAGGAAGGAAGGACAGACGAAAGGAAGGACAGACAAAAGGAAGGAAGGAAGGACGGAAGGAATAGTGTCCCAAAACAGAAGAATAGAAGAATGGACGTGTGGTTGAAAGGAAGGAAAGAGCCCCCCAGGTGTCAAGGAAAGGAAGAAAGGAAAAGCAAAAGGAAAAACGTGTGTGCCAAAACATAAGGAAGAAAGAAAGATGGAAGGAAGGAAAAGAAAATAGAAGAAGAAGAAAAAGAGTGTTGCAAAACAGAAGAACGATCGAATGGCCGAGTAGAAGGGAAGAGGGTCCCACTAGAAGAATAGATGATGGGCGGGGGGATGGACGTGTGGGTGGAAGAAAGGAAAGTAAGGGATTGAAGACTTTCCCAGGTGTCATTAAAATGAAGGAAGGAAGGAAGGAAAAGGGAGAACGAGTGTCCAGAAACCTTAGGAACGGAGGGAGGGAGAGAAAACAATTAGAAGAATGGGTGGGAGGGACGGAGGGAGGGAGGCTGTCCCAGGATCCGTAAGAAGGGGCGTGGGGGGAGGGGGTGGGAAATGGTCCACTTTGCCCGTGGCTGGCTCCGGGGTGCACACAGTGTCCCGGTCCCACCGCGACCTCCCTCCCCCCGTCCCCCCCTGCCGCTCGGCCACACCCGGGTTGGCTTTGTTTCTCCATTTGAAGACCTGAGATTGAACGTACATTCCCAACCGTTGGCTGGACGGGCGCAGGGCCGGGGGGGGGGCACGCGTCGGAGGAGCCCCCCTTCCACCTCTCTCTCTCTTTGAGGCACCAATCTGGCGGCTGAGAGGGTCCAGGTCAGGCGGCGGAGGCCTGTGTGGGCTCGAAGGAACCCCACGCAGCTTGGGGTGGTGGGCCCGGCGCTTGCGGGCCGTGGCGTCCTGTTTCAGCAGCTGCTGGAGCTGGTGTAGGGCGTGGGGAAGGAGGCCGAGCTGAGTCCCAGGGGGCTGTCCGAGAGCGAGGGGGCCGCCGGGGGGTCCGCGGGGGTGGGGGCCAGGGGCCCAGTCCCAGTCGCAGTGCCGCCTCCGCCGCCGAGGGATCCGCGCTGGAGGCCGTCCAGGATGGCGGCCAGGAGCTGCTGCTGCTGCTGGCGCAAGGCGTCGGCGATGACCAGGGGCAAGGAGCCCAGGCTGGCCGCCAGGTGCTCCATCTTGGCCTCCAGGCCCCCAATCTGCTTCTCCAGGTCCTCGCTCCGGTCGTTCAGCTCCGTGATCAGGTCGTACATCACGCTCTGCATCTGCAAGGACAACCAGGCCCACGTCAGCACACCCCCCCCCCCCGGGGGGGTGAATAGAATCCATGGGCCCGAGGGAACCCCACGCCTGGGGGCCTCTCTAGGGAGTTCTGGCAAGGCCAAAACCATAGAGAGAGAGAGAGAGCCCCAAAATGGCATGACGGAGAGCAAGGCAGGGGAGGACTCCGTAACCCTGGCATCCGAGGAAGGAAGGAAGGAAGGAGACAGAGAGAGAGAGAGAGAGAGAGAAATGGGAAAGAAGGAAGGATGGGTGGATGGATGGACAGACAGACAGACGGAAGGAGAGAAACAAAGGAGGGAAGAAAGAAAGATGGAAGAGGAGGGCAAGAGTGGGAAGAGAGAAAGAGGGTGATAGGAAAGAAAGGAAGGAGAGAAAGGACAAGAGAGGAATGGGAAATAAGGTAGGATGGGTGGAAGGAGACGGGGGGAAGGAGGGAAATGGGAAAGGAGAGAAAGAGTGGGAAGAAAGGTTGACAGGAAAGAAGGCAAGGGGAGAGAAAGGAAAGAAGGAGAAATGGGAAAGAAGGATGGATGGATGGAAGAGATGGGTGGATGGGACGGACGGAATGAAGGAAGGAGACAGAAAGAAAGAAGAAAGGGAAAAGGAAAAGAAAGGATGGGTGGGTGGATGGAAGAGAAGGAGGGCAAGAGTGGGAAGAAAGAGGGTGATAGGAAAGAAGGGAAGGCAAGAGGAGGGAAGGGAGGAATGGGAAAGAAGGAAGGATGGAAGGGAAGGAAGGAAGGAGGAAAAGAATGGAAGGGAGAGAAATGGGAAAGAAGGATGGAAGAAGAGATGGATGGATGTAAGGAAGGAAGGAGACAGAAGAAGGAAGGAGGGAAATGGGAAAGAAGGAAGGATGGGTGGATGGACAGACAGACGGAAGGAAACAAAGAAAGGAGGGTAAAGGATGGAAGAGGAGGGCAAGAGTGGGAAGAGGGGGTGATAGGAAAGAAGGGAAGGAGAGAGAAAGGACAGAAGGGAGGATGGGTGGAAGAAGACGGGGGGAGGAGAGAAAGTGCGAAGAAAGGTCAGGAAAGAAGGGAGGAATGGGAAAGAAGGATGGGTGGATGGATGGATGGATGGAAGATATGGGTGGATGGGATGGACAGTGAATGAAGGAGACAGAAAGAAAGAAGAAAGGGAAAAGGAAAAGGATGGAAGAGAAGGGGGGAAGAGTGGGAAGAAAGAGAAAGAGGGTGATAGGAAATAAGGGAAGGGAGGGAGGAATGGGAAAGAAGGAAGGACGGAAGAGATGGATGAAAGGAAGGGGAGGGAAAGAGAGAATGGAAGGGAGAGAAATGGAAACGAAGGATGGAAGAAGAGATGACGGAAAGAAGGAAGGAAAGAGATAGCAAGAGTGGAAAGAAAGAGAGGAAGAGGGAGATTGAAAAAGCCAAGAGAGAGGGAGAGAGGAAGCGACAGGACAGGGAGCGGAAGGATGGAAAGAGGGATGAATAGAAGGAAGGGAGTGAAACGGCGACGGCGGCGCTGACCTTGGAGAGATCCACCAGAGTGTTGGCTTGGTCGCTGAGCTTCCTCTGCTCCATTTTGACGCCCCTCAACCTGGGAAAAGGAGGGGAGCAGCTGAGGGAGGGGCCTGGAAGGCAGGGTGGCCGTCTGCCAGGAGGGATTGGGTGGTAGACATGGAAGGGACCCCCAAAGGCCGCACAGCCCACCCCCAACCAGGAGTGGTTTAGTAAGTCGGGTGTTTGTATCTCAGGGAGAGCCTTTCTCCTATTCAGGGCACGGGGGTCTGGACTAGGTGGCCTCTGGGGCCCCCTCCCCCGGCCAGGGTCAAGAAGGGGAAGCCCCGGGGGCGGTCCGGCCGGCCTTACTGGTGAATGGCTTGGAGGAACTTGCGCTGGTGCTTCCGGACTTTGGCGTGGTCAATCTTCTTGAGCAGCTTGGTGTGCTTGTAGATGAGCCAGGTCTCCCGCAGGACGTTGGCCGCCGCGTTCTTGATCTAAGCCAAGCCAAGCAGAGGAGGCCCCCTCAGTCCCTGCCGCCCATCTGTCCACACGGTGGAGTTAATCCAGTTCCACCCCCTTTGAACTGCAACCGCATTTGGCACCTTGTGGCCAAAATGCAACTCCCGGGATCTATGATTGTTATTGTTGTTATTGGAAGCTTTGAGCCTTCTGCGGGATACAGGGTCAGACTAGATGGCCTTTAGGGGTCCCTCCAAATCCATGTGACCGACCCCCCAATGCTCTTGGGCTGAGCCTCCCAGGGCAATGCTAGGTGACACTGCTGGAACGTGTAGTACGAACCCCAGCGAAGAACTAGACATCCCGGGTTTGCAGGTGCCAAGTACCAAGGAAGAACTAGGCGTCCCGTTCCCTGGCTTACCCGCTTGGTGAGCTGCGTGTCCATCATGAAGTTGTGCACGTGCTTCTCGGCTTTGGTGAGTTCTAGTTTCCTGGCCACGACGGCCACCACCAGCGCGGTGCAGCCGGCCCCCTGCGGAAGGGAAACGGGGTGGTTAAAAGGGCCCCCCAAATGGTTGGGTAGCATTCATGCCCCTTCGGCACCCGTCAAAGGTCGTCTCGGCAAGGCCGGCTCTGAGGATGCCTTTAGCCACAGATGCAGGCGAAACGTCAGGAGGGAATGCTACTAGAACTTGGCCAGATAGCCTGGAAAACCTACAACGACCCGAATAAATAAATAATGGTAATGCCATATCACAAGAAGTCCATATTAATAATATATTGTTAGTATTATTAATAATAATGTGTACTTAATAATGATATATTTATATAAATAATAAATTAGTAACAATAATTATTAACTTATGATTCTTAATAACTTAATATATTGTATAAGTAATAATATATTACTAATGATATATCGATGACATAATATATCATATATGATATATTATTATATCTATATATATAAAAAGAGAGCTGTCGTCCTACGTAGCCTATAGACAGCAAAACCACAGAGGGAAGACACACCAAATCAGCCCACAAAACCCCACGAGGTATGTTTACCACCCAAAAAAAAATAAACAACATGACCAAAAATACAAAAAAACAATTGGACTTGGTGGTGCTGGCCAATCATGATCATGCAAATAATTCCTCAGAATGTAGAGGCCACCCCCTCTGACAGTTTAGAGTGTCGGAATGTTGGTGGTGCTGGCCAATCAGAGGCATCATGCAAATAATCCCCAGTGGCAACCAATCAGAATGGAAGGAGGGGGAGCTAGGAAAGGAAGGATCTGGCAGGATTTAGGAAGGAAGTAGCAGGAATGTTGGGAGGTGCTGAAAGCCAAAAAAAGGAAGGACAGGGAAGGAGGGGGGAGGAAAATCCCACAGTGGCAACCAAGGAGAAGGGAAGGAAAAGGAAGGGGAAGGGGGAAAAGGAAGGAGGGAAGGGAAGGAAGGAGGGAAGGAAGGAAGGATTGGAAGGGAAGGAGGGAGGAGGGGAAGGAGAAGGAAGGAGAAAGGACAGGGAAGGAGGGGAAGGAGAGGGAGGACAGGGAAGGAGGGAAGGAAAGGATAGAAGGAAGGAAGGAAGAAGAAAGGAAGGAAAAAGGAAGGAAGGAAGGGAGGGGAAAGGAAGGAAAGGATAGAAGGATGGAGGGAAGGAAGGAAGGAGAGGAGAAGAAAGGAACACATACACACATACATACACACATATATACATGCACAGAAATATACAAATATACCCATACACACATCTGTACTTACACACATATACACGCATATACATATACAAACACACATATACATAAGTACACACATATACACGCATACACATATACATAACTACACACACAGTTCCCAAGTTACAAACATCCCACAGCAACGCGTGGCCGGGTCAGCTAGTTATTATTATATCATAAATAATATATTACTAATGATACATTACTATTCATAACAATAGATTATTACTAATGATATTATAATATAATAATAATAATAGCTCTCTGAGCGATGGGAAAGAGTGTCTGCCTTCCCAATTGCAAAACTCCGGCAACATTTGGGTTTCCTCCGGAGATGTCCAATTTGGATAAACAACCCAAGGATGGCTCTCCAGGCCACGGGGTTAATGGAGTGGACGGCCGAGTGAGCGGCCAAAACGCATCCCGGCTGGACCCCCAAACCCAGGAAACAGCTGGAAGGGCTTTGGGAGGATTGCACAACCCTTTGCAAGGCCAACTTGGACCGGACCGGGGCTCCTCCGGACATCTGTTTTCCCACGAAAGGGGCTGCCGGCTGAGTCTGCGGCCGCTGACCACTAGCCCCCCAGGTGACCCTCCTTCAAAGGGGGGCCCAGGACCAGGACCCTGCTTACCATGATGCCGGTGAGGAGGCAGACGCCCTTCCCGCAGTAGGTGTTGGGCACCATGTCTCCGTAGCCGATGGAGAGGAAGGTGATGGAGATCAGCCACATGGCGCCCAGGAAGTTGCTGGTCACGTCCTGCTGGTCGTGGTACCTGCGGAGGGACACACAAGGGCGGCGGCAGCATTGGTCAAGCCGGGCGTCCTTCCCAAAGGGGGTGTCGTCCACACGGGGATGTGATGGGAACGAAGGCGGGGTGGATTCACCGCAACATATAGGAAAGGGTGAAGGGAAGGGCAGTGGGCGGGGTTATGCAAATTCCACACCAATGGGGAGAGAAAGGAACACTGGGATGTGGCGGGAATGAAGCCGAGAGCGCATTCACCGCACCATCAACACAGGAAGTCAACACTGTTAAGGCTGCCAGGGCTCAATGCTTATGCTATGGACTCAATGGGGTTTGTAGTTTTCCAAGGTCCTTCGCCGTGGGTACGGAGCCCTGGGAGTTCAAACGGGGTCGAGCTGTATCCGTTCCAAACGCAACCCTTACGAATCAATGGCTCCTAATTGCCTTCTTAATTGCCGGAAGGAGCGTTGCAGAGGGGAGCGTGTTCATGCCTCCGCTGCAGGAATTGCCATTACGTGGGCGCCGCATGCGCTGGAAGCGTGCGCTCGCATCTCTTGCTCGTATTTAGCTTCCATGCGCCAATATTTCCTAAGCGCCTGGGTGCTTCCTCCAGGTGCTTTGGACTCCAACTCCCACCATTCCTAACAGCGAGGCCCTTGGAACCAAGACCGCGGATACCGAGGGCCCGAATGGGCCCTCGGTATCCGCGGTCTTGGTTCCAAGGGCCTCGCTGTTAGGAATGGCGGGAATTGGAGTCCAAAGCACCTGGAGGGCCAAAGTTGGGCCATGCCTGCCGTAGAGGATATAAGCGGGAAAGGCGTAAAAGGATCCCAAAGGGGAAAGAGAGGAAGAGCGAAGGGTGGGAACGGCCTCGGGATCCACCCGGTTTCCTTCCAAAAGCAAACAGGATCCACCTGATGCCGGGCGGACGCAGCCAACTTGGAGGCCAGCCTTTGCACTCCCGGGAGATCCAAGTTTCCACGGCTCTTGATGGCTTTTTGGAAGGAAGAAGGCGAAGGGAGGAAGGCTGACCTCACAGAGGGCGGGGGGGTCAGACCCAGACCTGGACTCAAGGAAGGACACACTGAAAAGAGACGTATGTCTTGTTGTCAAAGGCTTTCCTGGCCCGAATCACTGGGTCGCTGTGAGTATTCCAGGCTGCCTAGCCGTGTCCCAGCAGCATTCTTTCCTGACGTTTCGCCTGCATCTGTGGCTAATGGCATCTTCAGGGGTTCTGTTGGCAGTGAAGCAAGTGGAGTGTGTGTGTGGTTGTGTGTGTGTGTGTATCTCCCTGTGGAATAATGTCCAGGGTGGGAGTGAGGATGTTGCAATGAGTAAGCCTGAAATAGCCTTTGAGTGGCCATGAAGTTTGCAAAGTCAGTCAGTGAGGGTCTCTACTTTATGCAGAGGCCCTCACTGACTGACTTTGCAGAGACCCTCGCTGACTGACTTTGCAGGGGCCCTCGCTGACTGACTTTGCAGAGACCCTCACTGACTGACTTTGCAGAGACCCTCACTGACTTTGCAGAGACCCCCACAGACTGACTTTGCAGAGACCCCCACTGACTGACTTTGCAGAGACCCCCACTGACTGACTTTGCAGAGACCCTCACTGACTGACTTTGCAGAGACCCTCACAGACTGACTTTGCAGAGACCCTCACTGACTGACTTTGCAGAGACCCCCACAGACTGACTTTGCAGAGACCCCCACTGACTGACTTTGCAGAGACCCCCACTGACTGACTTTGCAGAGACCCCACTGACTGACTTTGCAGAGACCCCCACTGACTGACTTTGCAGAGACCCTCACTGACTGACTTTGCAGAGACCCTCACTGACTGACTTTGCAGAGACCCCCACTGACTGACTTTGCAGAGACCCCCACTGACTGACTTTGCAGAGACCCCCACAGACTGACTTTGCAGAGACCCCCACTGACTGACTTTGCAGAGACCCTCACTGACTGACTTTGCAGAGACCCCCACAGACTGACTTTGCAGAGACCCTCACTGACTGACTTTGCAGAGCCCTGCAGACTGACATTGCAGAGACCCCCACACTGACTGACTTTGCAGAGACCCCACAACTGACTTTGAGGGTCCACTGACTGACTTTGCAGAGCCCTCACAAACTGACTTTGCAGAGACCCCACAGACTGACTTTGCAGAGACCCTCACTGACTGACTTTGCAGAGACCCTCACTGACTGACTTTGCAGAGACCCTCACTGACTGACTTTGCAGAGACCCTCACTGACTGACTTTGCAGAGACCCTCACTGACTGACTTTGCAGAGACCCCCACAGACTGACTTTGCAGAGACCCCCACTGACTGACTTTGCAGAGACCCCCACTGACTGACTTTGCAGAGACCCTCACAGACTGACTTTGCAGAGACCCTCACTGACTGACTTTGCAGAGACCCTCACAGACTGACTTTGCAGAGACCCTCACTGACTGACTTTGCAGAGAACCTCACTTGCAGACCCTCACTGACTGACTTTGCAGAGACCCTCACAGACTGACTTTGCAGAGACCCTCACTGACTGACTTTGCAGAGAACCTCACTTGCAGACCCTCACTGACTGACTTTGCAGAGACCCTCACAGACTGACTTTGCAGAGACCCCCACTGACTGACTTTGCAGAGACCCTCACTGACTGACTTTGCAGAGACCCTCACTGACTGACTTTGCAGAGACCCTCACTGACTGACTTTGCAGAGACCCTCACTTGCAGAGACCCTCACTGACTGACTTTGCAGAGACCCCCACAGACTGACTTTGCAGAGACCCTCACTGACTGACTTTGCAGAGAACCTCACTTGCAGACCCTCACTGACTGACTTTGCAGAGACCCTCACTGACTGACTTTGCAGAGACCCTCACTGACTGACTTTGCAGAGACCCTCACTGACTGACTTTGCACAGAGACCCTCACTGACCCTCACAGACTTTGCAGAACGACCCAAAGTCACTGACTGACTTTGCAGAGACCCTCACTGACTGACTTTGCTCAGAAACAACCAGGCCACTCTTGCAGAGACCCTCACTGACTGACTTTGCAGAGACCCACACCCAGAGACCCTCACTGACTGACTTTTGCAGAGACCCTGACTGACTTTGCAGACCTCACAGACACTGACTGACTTTGCAGAGACCCTCACTGACTGACTTTGCAGAGAACCTCACTTGCAGACCCTCACTGACTGACTTTGCAGAGAACCTCACTTGCAGACCCTCACTGACTGACTTTGCAGAGACCCTCACAGACTGACTTGCAGAGACCCTCACTTGAGACCCTGAGACTTTGCAGAGACCCTCACTGACTGACTTTGCAGAGACCCTCACTGACTGACTTTGCAGAACTCATGGCGACTGAGCAGAGACCCTGAGGGTCTCTGTACCTGACTGACTTTGCAGAGACCCTCACTGACTGACTTTGCAGAGACCCTCACTGACTGACTTTGCAGAGACCCTCACTGTCTTTGCAGAGACCCTCACTGATTGACTTCGCAGAGACCCTCACTTTTTGCAGAGACTGACCTCACTGAGACTGACTTTTGCAGAGACCCCACTCTGACTTTTTGCAGAGACCCTCACTGACTGACTTTGCAGAGACCCTCACTTGCAGAGACCCTCACTGACTGACTTTGCAGAGACCCTCACTGACTGACTTTGCAGAGACCCTCACTGTCTTTGCAGAGACCCTCACTGATTGACTTCGCAGAGACCCTCACTGACTGACTTCGCAGAGACCCTCACTGACTGACTTTGCAGAGACCCTCACTGACTGACATTTTGCAGAGACCCTCACTGACTGACTTTTGCAGAGACCCTCACTGACTGACTTTGCAGAGACTCTCACTGACTGACTCTGCAGAGACCCTCACTGACTGACTTTGCAGAGACCCTCACTTGACTAGAGACCCTCACAGACTGACTTTGCAGAGACCCTCTGACTTTGCAGAGACCCCACAGACTGACTTTGCAGAGACCCTCACTGACTGACTTTGCAGAGACCCCCACTGACTGACTTTGCAGAGACCCTCACTGACTGACTTTGCACCTTTGCAGAGACCCCACTGACTGACTTTGCAGAGACCCCCACCCTCAGAGACCCTCACTGACTTTGCAGAGACCCCACTGACTGCTGACCCTTGACAGAGACCCTCACTGAGAGACTTTGACTTTGCAGAGACCCTCACAGACTGACTTTGCAGAGACCCCCACTGACTGACTTTGCAGAGACCCTCACTGACTGACTTTGCAGAGACCCTCACTGACTGACTTTGCAGAGACCCCCACTGACTGACTTTGCAGAGACCCTCACTTGCAGACCCTCACTGACTTTGCAGAGACCCTCACTGACTGACTTTGCAGAGACCCTCACTGACTGACTTTGCAGAGACCCCCCCCACAGACTGACTTTGCAGAGACCCCCACTGACTGACTTTGCAGAGGCCCTCACAGACTGACTTTGCAGAGACCCCCACTGACTGACTTTGCAGAGACCCTCACAGACTGACTTTGCAGAGACCCTCACTGACTGACTTTGCAGAGACCCTCACAGACTGACTTTGACTGACTTTGCAGAGACCCTCACAGACTGACTTTGCACTGACTGACTTTGCAGAGGCCCTCACAGACTGACTTTGCAGAGACCCTCACAGACTGACTTTGCAGAGACCCTCACTGACTGACTTTGCAGAGACCCTCACTGACTGACTTTGCAGAGACCCTCACTGACTGACTTCGCAGAGACCCTCACTGACTGACTTTGCAAACGTCATGGCGACTCAAAGTCTATTCAAGCTTGCTCATTGAAACATCCACACTTGCTTTAAACCTTAAACAGTGAGGGTCTCTGTATAGAGGTAGCCTCCCAAACCGAGGGCGCCTCCAGGCAAACAACAGCCAGGCCACCTCTATGCAGAGACCCTCACTGACTGACTTTGCAGCTGCAAAGCTACTCCAGCTTGCCAATTGCAACCTCCACACTGGCTTCACACAGACAAGGCCTCTTTCTTAACGATGCAGCCAATGAGGAAGGGACACTCATAACCCGTTGTGCTGCAAAGTGCGCCTGGAAAAGGCTGCTGAAGACGTGAGACCCTTACAAGGTGCCAAGGCAGGCACGGGCCAACCAAGCACGCCTCCCTCCAGGTGCTTGGAGTCCGACTCCCACCATTTGGGCCCTCGGTATCCGCGGCCTTGGTTCCAAGGGCCTTGCTGTTAGGAATGGTGGGAGTCGGACTCCAAAGCACCGGGGGAGGGAGGGAGGGAGGGCGTGAGGGCGGGCCCACCTGTGGACCCATGGGGGGGGGCTCACCTCTCGCAGACACGCACCGTCCAGGCGGCGATGATCCAGAGGGAGATGCTGAAGACGAGGAGGACGGTGCCCGGGCAGATGGTCATGAGGGTCTTCATGACGAAGCGGGTGTTGAAGTTGATCTTGTTGAGGGCGCCGATGCTGCGCGAGGAGGCGTCGGTGAAGAGCTTGCTGTGCAGGAGCATCACGCGGGCGATCAGGTAGAGGCGCAGGAACATGGGGATGGAGAGGATGATGTCCACGTCGGCCTCCGCCTGCGAGGGCGCGTACGAGAAGGCCAGCCGCGCCGTCCAGAAGAAGCGGTACTCCCCCGGCACCGGGTGCACCGCGCACACCAGCAGCTCCAGCCCGATGTACAGCAGCCGCTCCGAGGTCATGGCAATGCGCCAGTCGTCCGCCCCGTTGTCAATCACAAAGAGCTGCCGCCCGGGGGGGGGGGGGGAGGGGGGGAGCAGATGCACAGAGAGACAGAAATTGACCTTGGGAGCTGTAGTTTGCCCAGTTTGCACTCTTTAGTTGACCTGCTGTAATGCCCCTGATGTGGGATCCTGGGAGTTGTAGTATGCCTGGTCTGCACTCTGGGTGACCAGCCATGAGACCCTGCTATAAGACCCTGGGAGTTATAGTTTGCCCAGTTTGCCCTCTTTAGGTGAACTGCCATGAGGCCTCTCTTATGGAACCCTGGGAGTTGTAGTTTGCCCAGTTTTCACTCTTTAGTTGACTTGCCATAATGTCCCTCATGTGGGACCCTGGGAGTTATAGTTTGCCCGGTCTGCACTCTTTGAGTGACCAGCCATGAGACCCTGCTATAAGACCCTGGGAGCTATAGTTTGCCCAGTTTGCCCTCTTTAGGTGAACTACCATGAGGCCACTCTTATGGAACCCTGGGAGTTATAGTTTGCCCAGTTTGCACTCTTTAGTTGACTTGCCATAATGTCCCTTATGTGGGACCCTGAGAGTTATAGTTTGCCCAGTCTGCACTCTTTGAGTGACCAGCCATGAGACCCTGCTATAAGACCCTGGGAGTTATAGTTTTCCCAGTTTACACTCTTTAGGTGAACTGTTATGATGGCCCTGCTATGGGATCCTGGGAGTTATAGTTTTTTTTAAAGTTTGCACTCCTTATGTGACTGAAAGCCGAGAGAACAACGGACCCTGGGAGTCAACGTTTACCCGGCTTGCCCTCTTTGCATCGAGCATGTGACCGGCCACGGCTCCCTGCTATGGCATCCCGGGAGTTATAGTTTGGTGAGATAGCGACCCTTCTCTGGGTGGGTCTGTTTTCACTGTGGAACGAAGGTGCCCCTTCCAACCCCTTGGCTCAATGCTCATGGGAGATGTAGTAGCTTCACCAGGTCTTCAGGGTGAATGCTGACAAGGGCGACAAACTACAACTCCCAGGCTTCCATAGCACTGAGACATGGTCCTTGTTAATGGGGTGAGTTTGTCCTGGATTCACCCACACGGTAGTGTTAATCATCTTGCTATGCTGAATTTAGGGGATCCTGGGAGTTGTAGTTTTCTTCTTTGAGGGGGGTACACTAGCCCTGTTGGTAACGGGGCCTCCTCCTCGTTATCATTCTCATTAGCTCCTGCCACCCGCTCGTTAGCCACTTCCTTTGGCAGCTGCCCCCCCCCCCCCCACCCGTCCTCGGCCACCTGGCAACCGCTGCAAGTGCCAGCATCACGGAGCGGCTTCAAAGCAGCAGCAGCTGCATCCCGTTGCCATGGCGACCGACAGCAGCATCCTGGCAGGAGGAGAGGGAGGCAAGGCCAGGCCAGGCGGCCGTGGAAACACACCGGGCCACCGGGCGCACTCTCTCAGCCTCAGGGCCCATCAGGACGCCAAACGGCACTTGCTCCCAGGGGCAGAGAAGGGTGAACATGCCCAGAAACTACAAGGGTCCCAGGGTCCCATCACCATCCGCCCTGGCAGTCGTCAAAGCGGGACCCAAAGCCACCCGTTCCCCAGCATAGGGAAACGTAAACATCTCAGGGAAACTACAGCTCCCAGGATCTCTGAGCAATGATCCAGGGCAGTCTCCTATCTCCAGTGTGGAGAAGAGTAAATATATCCCCACAAACTACACATCCCACGATCCACAATGTCATTGTACCCTCTCAACGGAGTCTAATCAGAACTCTACGTATCCTGACTGAAACCTCTCCCCAAAGGCCCAATCAGAGGCAGAAAGACATTGGCCGGCCTGCCCCTCACTAGCCATCTCTCTCTCTCTCTCCATCTGTCTATTTCGCTGTGGCCATCCATTCATCCATCCATCTTTCCATATATGCAGCCACCCATCTAGCTGTTCATCCATATAGCTCTCCGTTTATATATCCATCCATCGGTCTTTCCATCCATCCATTGGTCTTTCCATCCATCCATCAATCGGTCTTTCCATCCATCCATCCATCGGTCTTTCCATCCATCCATCCATCAATCGGTCTTTCCATCCATCCATCCATCCATCGGTCTTTCCATCCATCAATCGGTCTTTCCATCCATCCATCCATCGGTCTTTCCATCCATCCATCCATCGGTCTTTCCATCCATCCATCCATCGGTCTTTCCATCCATCCATCCATCAATCGGTCTTTCCATCCATCCATCCATCCATCGGTCTTTCCATCCATCCATCCATCCATCCATCAGTCTTTCCATCCATCCATCCATCCATCGGTCTTTCCATCCATCCATCCATCCATCGGTCTTTCCATCCATCCATCCATCGGTCTTTCCATCCATCCATCCATCCATCGGTCTTTCCATCCATCCATCCATCGGTCTTTCCATCCATCCATCCATCGGTCTTTCCATCCATCCATCCATCGGTCTTTCCATCCATCCATCCATCAATCGGTCTTTCCATCCATCCATCGGTCTTTCCATCCATCCATCCATCCATCCATCTTTCCATCCATCCATCCATCCATCCATCCATCTTTCCATCCATCCATCCATCGGTCTTTCCATCCATCCATCGGTCTTTCCATCCATCCATCCATCCATCCATCGGTCTTTCCATCCATCCATCCATCGATCTTTCCATCCATCCATCGGTCTTTCCATCCATCCATCGGTCTTTCCATCCATCCATCAGTCTTTCCATCCATCCATCCATCAATCGGTCTTTCCATCCATCCATCCATCTCCATCCCTCCATCCATCAATCGGTCTTTCCATCCATCCATCCATCAATTGGTCTTTCCATCCATCCATCCATCGGTCTTTCCATCCATCCATCCATCCATCGGTCTTTCCATCCATCCATCAATTGGTCTTTCCATCCATCCATCCATCGGTCTTTCCATCCATCCATCAATCGGTCTATCCATCCATCCATCCATCAATCGGTCTTTCCATCCATCCATCCATCAATCGGTCTTTCCATCCATCCATCCATCCATTGGTCTTTCCATCCATCCATCAATCGGTCTTTCCATCCATCCATCGGTCTTTCCATCCATCCATCCATCCATCCATCCATTGGTCTTTCCATCCATCCATCCATCGGTCTTTCCATCCATCCATCAATCGGTCTTTCCATCCATCCATCATCCATCCATCGGTCTTTCCATCCATCCATCCATCGGTCTTTCCATCCATCCATCCATCAATCGGTCTTTCCATCCATCCATCAGTCTTTCCATCCCTCCATCCATCAATCGGTCTTTCCATCCATCCATCCATCCATCGGTCTTTCCATCCATCCATCAATTGGTCTTTCCATCCATCCATCCATCC
Organism: Anolis apletophallus; assembly: GCA_030556195.1. Classification (NCBI taxonomy): domain Eukaryota; kingdom Metazoa; phylum Chordata; class Lepidosauria; order Squamata; family Anolidae; genus Anolis; species Anolis apletophallus. The sequence continues at coordinate 22,060,701 of JARBWK010000019.1, forward strand.
ATCGGTCTTTCCATCCATCCATCCATCAGTCCATCCATCCATCCATCGGTCTTTCCATCCATCCATTGGTCTTTCCATCCATCCATCCATCCATCGGTCTTTCCATCCATCCATCGGTCTTTCCATCCATCCATCCATCCATCGGTCTTTCCATCCATCCATCCATCCATCGGTCTTTCCATCCATCCATCCATCTTTCCATCCATCCATCCATCCATCGGTCTTTCCATCCATCCATCCATCCATTCATTGGTCTTTCCATCCATCCATCCATCGGTCTTTCCATCCATCCATCGGTCTTTCCATCCATCCATCCATCCATTGGTCTTTCCATCCATCCATTGGTCTTTCCATCCATCCATCCATCCATCCATCGGTCTTTCCATCCATCCATTGGTCTTTCCATCCATCCACCTCTCTCTCTCTCTCAATCAATCAATCAATCAATCCGTCTGTCCATTTGTCTATCCGTCTATATATCCATCCATCCATCCATCCATCAGTCTTTCCATTCATTCATCCTTCTATCTTTCTATTTTTCTATCTATCTAATCTATTCATCCATTCACCTATTTCTGTCTGTCTGTCCATGCATCCATCCACCTCTGTATCCATCCATTTATAAATCCTGCTATTCGCCGGGACGTCTTTCCTACGGCGGCTTTATCGCCCTGTCCAGAACGCTTGGCCCCACAGCCAAGTCTTGACCCTCCTTCTGAAGGGCAAGGGGGGGAGGGGCATCTGATCCCGCCAGGAAGGGAGTTCCATAGCCGGGGGCCACCACCGAGAAGGAAGGCCCCCCACTTCTCTCTCGTCCCCACCAATGTGACGACAATGGTGGGCCAGAGAGCAGCAGGCCCTCCCCAGAGGACCTCAGTCTCTGTAAGGGACCAGAGGGGGAGATGCCTTCGGACACCAATCAAATTTCATCCATCCACCTGACTGCCTATACCTCCACCTCTTTCTCCACCCATCTACCCATCTGTGTGTGTGTGTGTGGGGGGGGGATGTTCGTTAAGGCTGGCCGGGGTAACCATGGCAACCCAAAGGAGGAGAGAAAGGGCTGCTCCTCCTTCCGGCCACTGAGGCCGCTTGGCCAGGAAGGAGAAGGGCCCGAGGGCATCCCGTTAGTGGCAGGAGGACCACGGGAGGGATGCGGTTGCCATGGCAGCCACCTCCCCCCCCCCCCCAAATCAGCATCCTTGGCTCTGAAGGCAAAACCTGGGCAGGAAGGAAAAGCCTCCCGCCTCCCCATTGGCCTTGGGGCACGCAGCTGAGTAGTTGCTTAAAATAGGCCCTGGGGCAGCATTATTGTTATTATTATTATTGTTGTTGTTATTATTATGAGCTCTAAGCAGCTGGGATCGATCCTTAAAATGGGCCAATTACTATAATTGTTGTTGTTGTTAGAATGACGTGCTCTAGGCCCCGGGTATCCACCGCTGTTATCGTTTTGCCAGCTGGGCACAACCATGGTTCCAACGCAAGAGATCCATCACATATCAAAGCGTGGCGCATACCATGGGTTGCGGTGAGTTTTCCAGGCTGCCTGGCCCTAATGTACCGGCAGCATTCTCTCCTGACGTTTCGCCCACCACCTCTATGGCAGGCATCCTCAGAGGTGGTGAGGACTCTTGGAATGTTGCCACTGGCCACCTTGTTTTAGCATTTAATGGCCTTGCAGCTTCAAAGCCTGGCTGATTGCTGCCTGGGGGAGGAGGACCCTTTGTTGGGAGGTGTTAGCCGGCCCTGATTGTTTCCTGCCTGTCTTAATTATTTATTTATGGCATTTCTATGCCGCCCTTCCCACCCCGAAGGGGACTCAGAGTAGCGTGTATGCGGGCCCCCTTCCTCCTTTTTGGTCTTCCTCAGCCGCCGCCAGCCATTCCCCTGTGACGGTGCTGGCTGATGAAGAGCTAAAAGGAGGAGGAAGGCCCGCTGTCTTCAGCAAAGCCATGGCCTCGCTTGGTGTGGCGGCCCGGCACCACCAACATTCCGACACTCTAAACTGCCAGAGGGGGGTGGCTCCCAGCCTCTACATTCCAACTGAGGGAGTATTTGCATAATGCCTCCAATTGGCCAGCACCACCAACATTCCGACACGCTAAACTGCCAGAGGGGGGTGGCTCCCGGCCTCTACATTCTAACTGAGGGAGTATTTGCATGATGCCTCTAATTGGCCAGCACCACCAACATTCCGACACTCTAAACTGCCAGAGGGGGGTGGCTCCCGGCCTCTACATTCTAACTGAGGGAGTATTTGCATGATGCCTCTAATTGGCCAGCACCACCAACATTCCGACACTCTAAACTGCCAGAGGGGGGTGGCTCCCGGCCTCTACATTCTAACTGAGGAGTATTTGCATGATGCCTCTAATTGGCCAGCACCACCAACATTCCGACACTCTAAACTGCCAGGGGGGTGGCTCCCGGCCTCTACATTCTAACTGAGGGAGTATTTGCATGATGCCTCTAATTGGCCAGCACCACCAACATTCCGACACTCTAAACTGCCAGAGGGGGGTGGCTCCCGGCCTCTACATTCTAATTGAGGGAGTATTTGCATAATGCCTCCAATTGGCCAGCACCACCAACATTCCGACACGCTAAACTGCCAGAGGGGGGTGGCTCCCAGCCTCTACATTCTAACTGAGGGAGTATTTGCATAATGCCTCCAATTGGCCAGCACCACCAACATTCCGACACTCTAAACTGCCAGAGGGGGGTGGCTCCCAGCCTCTACATTCTAACTGAGGGAGTATTTGCATGATGCCTCTAATTGGCCAGCACCACCAACATTCCGACACTCTAAACTGCAAGAGGGGGGTGGGTGGCTCCCTGCCTCTACATTCTAACTGAGGGAGTATTTGCATAATGCCTCCAATTGGCCAGCACCACCAACATTCCGACACTCTAAACTGCCAGAGGGGGGTGGCTCCCAGCCTCTACATTCTAACTGAGGGAGTATTTGCATAATGCCTCCAATTGGCCAGCACCACCAACATTCCGACACTCTAAACTGCCAGAGGGGTGGCTCCCAGCCTCTACATTGTAACTGAGGAGTATTTGCATAATGCCTCCAATTGGCCAGCACCACCAACATTCCGACACTCTAAACTGCCAGAGGGGGGTGGCTCCCAGCCTCTACATTGTAACTGAGGGAGTATTTGCATAATGCCTCCAATTGGCCAGCACCACCAACATTCCGACACTCTAAACTGCCAGAGGGCGGTGGCACCCAGCCTCTACATTCTAACTGAGGAGTATTTGCATGATGCCTCTAATTGGCCAGCACCACCAACATTCCGACACTCTAAACTGCAAGAGGGGGGTGGCTCGCGGCCTCTACATTCTAACTGAGGGAGTATTTGCATAATGCCTCCAATTGGCCAGCACCCCCAACATTCCGACACGCTAAACTGCCAGAGGGGGGGTGGCTCCCAGCCTCTACATTCTAACTGAGGGAGTATTTGCATAATGCCTCCAATTGGCCAGCACCACCAACATTCCGACACTCTAAACTGCCAGAGGGGGGTGGCTCCCAGCCTCTACATTCTAACTGAGGGAGTATTTGCATGATGCCTCTAATTGGCCAGCACCACCAACATTCCGACACTCTAAACTGCCAGAGGGGGGTGGCTCCCGGCCTCTACATTCTAACTGAGGGAGTATTTGCATAATGCCTCCAATTGGCCAGCACCACCAACATTCCGACACTCTAAACTGCCAGAGGGGGGTGGCTCCCAGCCTCTACATTGTAACTGAGGGAGTATTTGCATAATGCCTCCAATTGGCCAGCACCACCAACATTCCGACACTCTAAACTGCCAGAGGGGGGTGGCACCCAGCCTCTACATTGTAACTGAGGGAGTATTTGCATAATGCCTCCAATTGGCCAGCACCACCAACATTCCGACACTCTAAACTGCCAGAGGGGGGTGGCACCCAGCCTCTACATTGTAACTGAGGGAGTATTTGCATAATGCCTCAATTGGCCAGAACCACCAACATTCCGACACTCTAAACTGCCAGAGGGGGGAGGCACCCAGCCTCTACATTGTAACTGAGGGAGTATTTGCATAATGCCTCCAATTGGCCAGCACCACCAACATTCCGACACGCTAAACTGCCAGAGGGGGGTGGCGTGGGGGATCATGGGAGTTGTAGTCCAATTGTGTTTTTTTGTATTTTTGGTCGTGTTGTTTAATTTTTGGGGGGTGGGGTGGTAAACATACCTCGTGGGGTTTTGTGTGTATGTGGGCTGATTTGGTGTGTCTGCCTTGCGTGGTTTTGCTGTCTATAGGCTACTTAGGATGTCAGCTCTCTTTATATATATATATATATAGATTACATTAGGAATTCCCCCTCACCCAGGCAGCAGGCAGCCAGGCTTTGAAGCTGCAAGGCCATTAAATGTGCATTAATTTTAATTTCAAATTTTAACGTCAATGTACATTGTCCAAAGGCATTGCGAACAGTGCCTATATATATGTAAAGCCACCTTGAGTCCCATTCGGGGTAGAGAAACGCGGGATATCAATAGGGTCAACAGATCAATAACTGCTAATCAAGGTGGCCAATGGCAACACGCACGCTCGCCCACCTCAAAAAGGGTTTTTTTCTCCCGCTCTATACATTATTCCACAGGGATATGAACCCCATTTTCCTTGTTTCCAATAGATCTCTCAACCTCTGAGGATGCCTTTAGCCATAGGTGTGGGCGAAATGTCAGGAGAGAGTGCTGCTGGAACACGAAAACTCACGGAAACCCAGTGATTCCAGCCATGAAAGCCTTCAACAACACATTACTAATATAATACAATATAATAGTATGATAATATTCAAGCGGGAATGTCTACACTGTGGTTTTAATGCAGTTTGGCGCCGCTTTCACTGCCCAGCAATGGAGTCTATCATTATCATTGCGGGCGAGTCACCTGTACTCTGAAGACCCTGTTGCCAAACTGCAGCTCCCATGACGCCATGGCCGTGACAGTGGTGTGAAACTGCACTAAACCTGCACTGTAGACGCACCCCTCATTGAATGTGGGGTGAAGGGGGGATGCCTGCTTGGGGGCAAAAGGGGGGGTTACCTGGACTTCCCGGGTGTGATAGGCGATGATGAGTCCCAGCAAGATGACCGTCGAGAGGCTAATAAGGCATTTCAAGGCCAGCGAAAACATGGAGCCCTGCAGAAACACGGGGGAGGGGCAGGGGGAAAGGAAGAGCGCGGTCAAGGGTCGGGCCAGAGAGTGTCGCCCCGAAGGGAGCCCAGGCCCCCCACATTGGGAAGCAAAAGGAGATGACCCACACGGGCCTCCCCTTCCTCTTCTCCAAGGAATACATCTGAAAAAAGTAGCAAGCCTCAGCATTTTATTGTTAAAGTTTGGACTATAACCCGGAGCGGACTGAGCACTGTCACTCCCACCAGCAATGGATCTGGACCTAACTTGGCACATAGACTCCCAACAGAACACACTGGAGGGATTAGGGGCGGGCGGGCCCTTGTTTTGGGAGTTATAGTTCACCTACATCCAGAGAGCGGCGTGAACCCAAAAGACAATGCGCCTGGGCGACCACGACTACCTCGAAGCAGAGGCCTGCACTGCATGGCTACTCAAGGCGAATGAAGCGTGCTCATTGCAACATCCTTGCTTCAAGCAGCCAAGGGTTATTCCTCCCATCCTGGACATCATTCCACAGAGGGTGCCTCCAGGCAACAGCAGCCAGGCCACCTCCATGCAGAGACCCTCACTGATTGACTTTGCAGCTTCCTGGCTACTCAGTGCCACTCAAGCTTGCTCATTGCAACATCCACGCTTGCTGCAAGCAGGCAAGGGTCCTTCCTCCCACCTGGATATCATTCCACAGAGGGTGCCTCCAGGCAACAAGAGCCAGGCCACCCCCATGCAGAGACCCTCACTGATTGACTTTGCAGCTTCCTGGCTACTCAGTGCTACTCAAGCTTTGCTCATTGCAACATCCACGCTTGCTTCAAGCAGGCAAGGGTCCTTCCTCCCACCTGGATATCATTCCACAGAGGGTGCCTCCAGGCAACAAGAGCCAGGCCACCCCCATGCAGAGACCCTCACTGATTGACTTTGCAGCTTCCTGGCTACTCAGTGCTACTCAAGCTTTGCTCATTGCAACATCCATGCTTGCTTCAAGCAGGCAAGGGTTCTTCCACCTGGACATCATTCCACAGAGGGTGCCTCCAAGCAACAGCAGCCAGGCCATCTCCATGCAGAGACCCTCACTGATTGACTTTGCAGCTTCCTGGCTACTCAGTGCTACTCAAGCTTGCTCATTGCAACATCCACGCCTTGCTTCAAGCAGGCAAGGGTCCTTCTCCCCACCTGGACATCATTCCACAGAGGGTGCCTCCAGGCAACAAGAGCCAGGCCACCCCCATGCAGAGACCCTCACTGATTGACTTTGCAGCTTCCTGGCTACTCAGTGCTACTCAAGCTTGCTCATTGCAACATCCACGCTTGCTGCAAGCAGGCAAGGGTTCTTCCTCCCACCTGGACATCATTCCACAGAGGGTGCCTCCATTCAACAACAGCCAGGCCACCCCATGCAGAGACCCTCACTGATTGACTTCGCAGCTTCATGGCTACTCAGTGCTACTCAAGCTTGCTCATTGCAACATCCACGCTTGCTGCAAGCAGGCAAGGGTTCTTCCTCCCACCTGGACACCATTCCACAGAGGGTGCTTCCATTCAACAACAGCCAGGCCACCCCATGCAGAGACCCTCACTGATTGACTTTGTAGCTGGCTACTCAGTGCTACTCAAGCTTGCTCATTGCAACATCCACGCTTGCTGCAAGCAGGCTTCCTCCCACCTGGACACCATTCCACAGTGCCTCCATTCAACAACAGCCAGGCCACCCCATGCAGAGACCCTCACTGATTGACTTGCAACATCTCAGTGCTACTCAAGCTTGCTCATTGCAACATCCACGCTTGCTTCAAGCAGGCAAGGGTTCTTCCACCTGGACATCATTCCACAGAGGGTGCCTCCAAGCAACAGCAGCCAGGCCATCTCCATGCAGAGACCCTCACTGATTGACTTTGCAGCTTCCTGGCTACTCAGTGCTACTCAAGCTTGCTCATTGCAACATCCACGCTTGCTTCAAGCAGGCAAGGGTCCTTCCTCCCACCTGGAAATCATTCCACAGAGGGTGCCTCCAGGCAACAAGAGCCAGGCCACCCCCATGCAGAGACCCTCACTGATTGACTTTGCAACTTCCTGGCTACTCAGTGCTATTCAAGCTTGCTCATTGCAACATCCACGCTTGCTTTAAAACACAAGGCGTCTTCCTCGCACCCTGGACATCATTCCGCAGGCGCATATACACGCCTCTGGCCTCACCGCCAACAGACCTCTGAAGATGCCATGAGCTACAGGTGCAGGCGAAACATCAGGAGAGAATGCTGCTGGAACATGGCCAGGCAGCCCGAGACACTCCCAGGAAGCCAGGGATTCCGGCCACAAAAGCCTTCGACAAGGAGCGCCGGGTACGTTTCGTAAGTGTAACTCCAGCCAGAGTTACGATCGATTGATCCATTGATCGACCAGATCGATCGATTGATCCACTGATCGATCTATCTATCGATGTAAGCTTTGGTGTGCCTAGGGAAGGGTCAACACCCCCGAGGGGAAGAAAGCGTCGTTCGTTAGTCGGGTGTTTGTAATTAAATAATAATATAATAAAATCAATAATCTATAGTAGAATAGTAATATAATACTAATCGTATAGAGAAGATTCCTCTGAGCATGTGCCAAGCGCCCTTTGCCGTCTGTTGTCTCTGGCCAAGCAGCAGCGGGAAAGGAGGCAAGGCCGGGCCAGGCCAGGCGGGCGCCCCACCCTCACCCTGACCTTGGGGGGGGGGCGGGAAAGTGCCAGGCCGAGAGCCAAGGGAGGGCGCCTACGCTGTGGACATTCTTTCGGAACAAGATGGACGCAGGTGGCCTTCCTCAGTTCCCTGTTGCCACAGCCCCCCCAGATCTAGACCAATGAAAACCAAGAATGGGGTGGTGAGACGGATCTAGACCCATGCAAAGTCATGGTGGGACTGGAACCAGGATCTAGACCAGGCCTGGGCAAACTTGGGCCTTTCAGGTGTTTTGGACTTCAACTCCCACAATTCCTCACAGCCTCAGGCCCCTTCCTTTGGAAGGGGCCTGAGGCTGTGAGGAATTGTGGGAGTTGAAGTCCAAAACACCTGAAAGGCCCAAGTTTGCCCAGGCGTGATCTAGACCCATGCAAATGAAGGATGGGATCAGAACCCGGATCTAGACCAGTGTGAATTAGTGGTGGGACTGGAACCCGGACCTAGGCCAAGTGGAGGGTGGGACGGGAACCTGGGCCGAGGCCCCTGCCAAGGGTGGGCACGGTCCCAGCTACGAAGGCGTTCGTTTGCTCCGGTGAGTTCTGACCCAGGCTCCAGCTGGCCTGGCTCCATGCTCTGGGATCCCCGGGAGCCATAGTTCACCAAGCTCTTTCGCCCTCGCTGCAAATCCCTGGCTCCTCCTGCAGTGGTTAGAGTGGCGCCAAACTGGGTTAACTCTGCAGTGTAGACGCGCCCTTCCTTAGGAAGAAGGGGGAGGCGTACACGGGAGGCTGTTTTTCCGAACATGCTTTCGGAGTCGGCTCCTCCGTCAGGGAAGGTGGCCCGCCCGCCCGTGGGAGGCGGGAGAGGAGCCGCAGGAGCCACTTATTTTGATTGATGGGTGTCACTTATAGCCCGGCAGCCGCTTCCTCCCAAGGGGCCCATTCCCGTGGCTGCAACAAGAGGCCATGTTTGAGGAGCACTCTCTCCTGACGTTTCGCCCACACACATGGCAGGCACCCTCAGAGTTGAGGGGTGTGTTGGAAAGTAGGAAAGCGTGTGTGTGTGATCTATACATCTCACTAGGGAATGATGCCCAGGGTGGGAGAAAGAACTCTGGTCTGTTGGAGGCAAGTGCGGATGTTGCAGCTGGCCAGCATGATTGGCATTGAATAGCCTTGCAGCTCCAAAGCCTGGATGGTTGCTGCCTGGGGGAATGGCATTGAATAGCCTTGCAGCGCCAAAGCCTGGATGGTTGCTGCCTGGGGGATGGCATTGAAGCCTTGCAGCTGGATGGTTGCTGCCTGGGGGAATGGCATTGAATAGCCTTGCAGCTCCAAAGCCTGGCTGGTTGCTGCCTGGGGGGATGGCATTGAATAGCCTTGCAGCTCCAAAGCTTGGCTGGTTGCTGCCTGGGGGAATGGCATTGAATAGCCTTGCAGCTCCAAAGCCTGGCTGGTTGCTGCCTGGGGGAATCCTTTGTTGGGAAGTGTTAGCTGGCCCTGATTGTGTTTTGTCTGGAATCCTCCAGTTTTGGGGAGGGGGGGGTTGGTGTTGACCATGGAAAAAGTAAACAAAGGGAAACCGCCATGTCTAGGTGTCCTAGTCACCCGCAAACCGGGTCGGCGATTGGGCCACACACCCCACGGGAAACCCACGCACACGGAGAGAGGCCTCGCCAAGAACTCCAACCGTCACTCGAGTCCAAAAAGAAGCGCCAATCAAGCCCAGGCAGCCCACCTCCTCCCAACCAGAGTGGCCGGGCAGAGCAGGGCGTAGTATTGTTATTGTTATTGTTGTTATTATTATTGGGGAATGCAGAAATGCTGGGCCCCCCGACCACCCCCATGCCAGGCGACACAGAGGAGAATCCCCTGGAATCCACGGGAAGCAGGTGGGCCACGTCAACAGAGAGGAGGAAGCCACGACAAGGGGGGCCACCGTCCGCCACGCAGCTTTCCACAGAACTCCAAAATCAGGAAAGTAAATCAAGGACAACACTGTGAAACCAGGGGAAGGCCAGACAGGAAACAATCAGGGCCAGCTAACCACCCCCAACAAGGGATTCCCCCAGGCAGGAAGCAGCCAGGCTTTGAAGCTGCAAGGCCCCTACAATCGAAGGCTCCCCCTTCCCTCATTGGAAGACCCCCCCCCCCCAATTCCTTCCCTGTGCCTGGGTCGGCTGAACATGATCACCCCCCCCCCCCTGGAGCCTCCAGCCGAGATTTGCAGGGGAAGGGGCTTCTTGGATACCTTTTGGAGAGGGGCTGAAGGAGTGCTCCCCCTTTGGAAGCCCCCCCCCCAAATCCATACATCAATCCCTATAGGTCACCCCTTCCTTTCCCTTGGAGTAGGGGCCCCTCCCTCCCTCCCAGGGAGCCTCAAGCCTAGCTTTCGGAGGGGCTTTGGGAAAGGAGGGCCCCCTCCCACAATTGAAGGCTCCCCCTTTTCCCTGCTCTTTTATGTGTGTGGGGGGGGTCCCCTCTTTGGCAGCCCCTCCCCATTCCTATAGGTTAACCCTCCTTGTACCTTAGAGTAGAGCTTCTCCCAATCCCCTATTGTCCCCCCCCCCACACACATATCCATCCCTAGAGACCCCCCTCCCTCCCAGAGAGCTTCAAGGATGACTTTTGGAGGGTCTTTTGGGAGGGGGGGGGGAAAGGGCGGTGGTGGCCTACAATAGAGGGTTCCCCCTTTTCCCTGCTCTTTTGTGGGGGGGGGGGCCTCTTTGGTGGGCCCTCCCCATAGGCTGACCCCTCCTTTAGTTTTTGGAGAGGCTTTTATTGGGGGGGGGGCAAAGGAGGGGTCCCCCATGAGAGAAGGCCTTTGGGAGGGGGGCAGGGAGAGAGGGGCACCCGGCAATAGAGGGCTCCCCCCACTTTGGCAGCCCAACATTCCTACAGGTGACCCCTTCCTGTGCCTTGGAATATACACCTCCATTTCCCCCCTTGTGTGGTGTGTGTCCCCCCCCCAAAAAAGGCCTCTTCCGGGGAGTTTTTGGAGGGTCTTTGGGAGGGGAGGTGGGGCCCACAATAGAAGGCAGGCAGGCCCTCCCTTTCCCTTTCTCCCCCCCCCCCTAGAGCAATAGAGGGTCTTTCAAAGGGGGGGTCCCTTTGAGAGCCCCCCATTCCTGTGCCTGTGGGCGCCTCCTCTCTCCCAGGCTTGACTGCAGGGGATCATGGTGCCTCCTGTGCCTGGGTGGGGGTCCGGCTTTCTCGGGGGCCTCTTTTGGGAGGGGGGCTTTAGAGAAGGAGGCAGGGAGAGGCGCTCTGGTGATGGTGGGCTCCCCATTGGGCAACACCCATTGGGCAGCCCCCGGGTGGGCCCTCCTGGTGACCCTTCTGTTGACCTTAGAGTGTGCCCCCCCCCTCAAAATGAGGCTACCTTGGAGAGGAGCCCCTTTTCCCAGGGAACTTCCAGCCTCTCTTTTGGGGGGGCTTTAGAGGGGGAGGCTCTTGGAGGGCCTTCCTTGGGGAGAGGTGGTGCCCGGGAGCCCCCCCCCTTTTGGGGTGGCTTTAGAGAGGGAGGCAGGGAGAGGCGCCCTGGTGATGGTGGGCTCCCTGTTGGGCAACACCCAGCCTTCCTGGTGACCCTGGAACTGGAGGCTATCTTGGAGGCTCCCAGCCTCTCTTTGGCAAAGGGGGCATCCCCTGGTGATGGTGGTGGGCTCCCATTGGGCAGCCCCGAGTGGGCCCTCCCGGTGACTGTTGACCTTAGAGTGCTCCTCCCGCCCCCCAAAATGAGGCTACCTTGGAGTGGAGCCCTTTCCCAGGGAACTTCCAGCCTCTCTTGGGGGGCTTTAAAGGGGGAGGCTCTTGGAGGGCCTTCCTTGGGGAGAGGTGGTGCCCGGGAGCCCCCCCCCCCTTTGGGGTGGCTTTAGAGAGGGAGGCAGGGAGAGGCGCCCTGGTGATGGTGGTGGGCTCCCTGTTGGGCAACACCCAGGGGGGCCTTCCTGGTGACCCTTCCGTTGAACTTCGAGTGCACACCCCCCCCCCCCCAAAGAGGCTATCTTGGAGTAGAGCTCTCCCAGGGAGCTTCCAGCCTCTCTTTGGGAAAGGGGGGGGGGCAGGGAGAGGCGCCCTGGTGATGGTGGTGGGCTCCCCATTGGGCAGCCCCCGAGTGGGCCCTCCCGGTGACCCTTCTGTTGACCTTAGAGTGCTCCTCCCGCCCCCCCAAAATGAGGTTACCTTGGAGTGGAGCCCCTTTTCCCTGGGAACTTCCAGCCTCTCTTTTGGGGGGGCTTTAGAGCAGGCCTGGGCAAACTTGGGCCCTCCCTCCCTCCCTCCAGGTGTTTTTGACTACAACTCCCACCATTCCTAACAGCAAGGCCCTTGGAACCAAGACCGCGGATACCAAGGGCCCAAATGGGCCCTCGGTATCCGTGGTCTTGGTTCCAGGGTCCCCTCTGTTAGGAATGGTGGGAGTAGGACTCCAAAGGCTGTTAGGAATGGTGGGAGTTGTAGTCCAAAACACCTGGAGGGAGGGTCCAAGTTTGCCCAGGCCTGCTTTAGAGGGAGAGGCTGGGAAGGGGCGCCCTGGTGGTGGTGGTGGTCTCCCCCTTGGGCAGCCCCTCCCGGTGACCCTTCTGCTGACCTTTCCATTGACCTTAGAGTGCCCCTGCTCCCCCAAAATGAGGCCACCTTGGAGAAGAGCCCCTTTTTCCAGGGAGCTTCCAGCCTCTCTTTGGGGGGCTTTAGAGAGGGAGGCAGGGAGAGGTGCCCTGGTGATGGTGGGCTCCCCGTTGGGCAACCCCCCCTTGGGCAGCCCCCAGGGGGGCCTTCCTGGTGACCCTTCTGTTGAACTTCAAGTGTACCCCCCCCCCAAATGAGGCTATCTTGGAGTAGAGCTGGGGGGGGCAGGGAGAGGCGCCCTGGGGATGGTGGTGGTCTCCCCCTTGGGCAGCCCCCGGGTGGGCCCTCCCAGCGACCCTTCTGTTGACCTTAGAGTACACCCCCCCCCCCCCCAATGAGGCTACCTTGGAGAGGAGCCCCTTATTCCTGGGGAGCTCCCAGCCAGCCTGCCTTTTAGGGGGGCTTGAGAGGGTGGCTCTGGAGGGCCTTCCCTGGGGTGATGGTGGGCTCCCAATTGGGCAACCCCAAGAGGGGCCTTCCTGGTGACCCTTCCGTTGAACTTTGAATGCACACCCCCCCCCCCCCCGCCAAATGAGGCTATCTTGGAGTAGAGCCCCTTTTTCCCAGGGAGCTTCCAGCCTCTCTTTGGGGGGGGGGGGGGGCTGAGTTTAGAAAGGGAGGCAGGGAGAGGCACCCTAATGATGGTGGGCTCCCCGTTGGGCAACCCCTGGGTGGGCCCGGGCCCTCCCGGTGACCGTTCTGTTGACCTTTCCGTTGACCTTAGAGTGCTTCCCCCCCCCCAAATGAGGCCACCTTGGAGAGGAGCCCCTTTTCCTGGGGAGCTCCCAGCCTGTCTTTGGGGGGGGGGGGCTTCAGAGAGGGCGGCTCTGGAGGGCCCCCTGGGAGCCCCCCACCCCTCCCCGCTCTTTACCTTGGAGTAACTTGCTGTTAGGAATGGTGGGAGTTGAAGTCCAAAACACCGGGAGGGAGGGAGGGCCCAGGTTTGCCCAGGCCTGCTTGAGAGGCCGGGAGGGGCGCCCTGGTGGGGGTGGAGGTCTCCCCTTTGGCCAGACCCCGGGTGGGCCCCCCCGGTGACCCTTCTGTTGACCTTAGAGTGCAGCCCCCCCCTCAAAAGGAGGCTACCTTGGAGAAGAGCCCCTTTTTCCAGGGAGCTTCCAGCCTCTCTTTTGGGGGGGCTTTAGAGAGGGAGGCAGGGAGAGGTGCCCTGGTGATGGTGGGCTCCCTGTTGGGCAACCCCCCCCCCCCTTGGGCAGCCCCCAGGGGGGCCTTCCTGGTGACCCTTCCGTTGAACTTCAAGTGTACCCCCCCCCCCAAATGAGGCTATCTTGGAGTAGAGCTGGGGGGGGCAGGGAGAGGCGCCCCGGTGATGGTGGTGGTCTCCCCCTTGGGCAGCCCCCGGGTGGGCCCTCCCAGTGACCCTTCTGTTGACCTTAGAGTGCAGCCCCCCTCAAAGTGAGGCCACCTTGGAGAGGAGCCCCTTTTCCCGGGGGGGCTCCCAGCCTATCTTTTGGGGGGCTAGGTACCCCCCCCCCCGCTGTACCTTGGAGTAGAGCCTGTCTTTGGGGGGGCCTTGAGAGAGGAAGGCGCCCTGGTGCTGGTGGTGGTCTCCCGCTTGGGCAGCCCCCGGGTGACCCTTCTGTTGACCTTAGAGTGCAGCCCCCCCCTCCTCAAAGTGAGGCCACCTTGGAGAGGAGCCCCTCTTCCCGGGGGGGGGGCTCCCAGGCTGTCCTGTGGGGGGGGGTCGGGTACCTTGGAGTAGAGCCCCCAGGAGAGCTCGGTCTCGATGACCATGACGACGATGCCGAACATGCCGAAGATGAGCGCGTAGTCGCTGAGCCGCTTCCGCTTCTCGAAGAGCGCCCGCCGGTGGCCCAGCCGGTACCCGATGCTGGGCGCCTTCCTCTTGGCCGCCGGGGGGCCCTTCTTCGGGGGGGCGGCGCCGGGGCCCCCCTTGAGGGCGTTGGGGGAGGGGTGCTGGTGGTGCTGGTGGTGGTGGTTGTCCCCCTCGCGGGAGATGACGATCTCGGGGGGCCAGGCCGGGGCGCTTCCCCCCTCAGGGCCCGCGGGGGGGGGGGGGGGCGGCGGGTGCGGGTGGGGCTCGTCGAGGAGGTTCCTGCGGGAGGCGGAGAGGCGGCTGAGGGGCTTCATGACGCCCCCGCCGTACTTGCAGGAGCTCATGGCGATCTCCGTGAAGGGGTTGCTGTCCCTGCGGTGCGCCAGCGGGCTGGCCTGCCGGAGCTTCCCCGCCTGCGACGGCGCGCCCATGGCCGCCGGGCCGGGCCCCCGCTCCCCTCCTCCGCTGGAGCTGCTGGGCGAGGGCCGGGGCTCCGGGGCGGCGGCCGAGGAGGGCGCAGCGAGGGCGGGGCCGCCGGGGAGGGAGTTCGAGGACAGCAGGGAGACCCCCGGCCGCCCCCGCCTCGCCCCGCCGGCCCCGAGGGCGCCTCCATCCCGGGCACGCTCCCGACGCCCCCGACGCCGCCGCCGCCGGCCCCGCTCGGGCATCCAGGGCTCCGGAGCGAGTGCGCCGCCCGCTTCCCCGCCTGCCTGCCTCCCCGGCGCTCCCCTCGCTCGCTCGCTCGCCTCTCCCACGCCCCCGGATTGGACGCGCCCCGCTGACGTCACCCGCCCCGCCCTCCCGCCCTCCCCTTGCAGCAACAGGTGGGCGCCCCCCTCCCCTCCCTCACCTGTGGAGCTGGGAGGGGAAAGGGGCGGGGCCCGGCTGTAATGAGAGCCCCGCCCCTGCCTTGGGCCAGGTTCTGCCTCCCCCCCCCCCCCAGGAGAGAGGGAGAGAGGGAGAGGGAGGAAGGGACTCCAACTCCCAGCATTCCTCAGAGAGAGAGAAGCACAGACTGAGACCCATCACTAGAGGAATGGAAGCAGAGGTGGAATACACACACACACACACACACACACACGCGCAGAGGGAGGAGGGTGGAGGGACAGGTGCAGGTGGGCAGGGGGTGCCTCACCCACCCCTGCGCCAGGCACCCATTTCTGTAGGCAGGTAGGAGGTAGGAATCCAGGTGGAAGGGGGTGGTTGTAATTTTGTGCCTTTGTCGAGGTACGTCTCTTAGGGTTTTCATACTTCAACACACTTGACTCCCCCCCCCCCCTTCCTGGGGTTCCCATTTCCCACGGCACACCTCATGATCGCTCACGGCACACTCGTGTGCCCCGGCACACTGGTTGGGAAACACTGCCCTAGACACACAACACACATAGACAGGCACTCAGAGGCTACTGAACATTCCAGCCAATGGGAGGCCCGCCCCTCCCTGGGGCCAGGAGAGGGAGGGAGGGAGGAATTAATACATGGGGAGGGGAATCCAGGGGGAGGGGCTGGCAGGGCAGGCCTGGCCCGACTTGGGCCCTCCCTCCTGCTTTGGACTCCAACTCCCAGCATTCCTCAGAGAGGGGGGGAGGGGGGGAGGGAGAAGCAGCACAGGCTGAGACCTATCCCTGGAGGGATGGAAGCAGAGGGAGGGAGGGAGACATGTAAGTAGATGGCAGGAAAGATTCTCCAATGGGAAGGGGCCCCCAAAGACCACCCAGTCCAAACCCTGGGTAGACACAGTTGGTTATATGGATGCTTAGAGAGAGGGAGGGAGGGAGAAGCACAGGCTGAGACCTATCCCTGGAGGGATGGAAGCAGAGGGGGACACACACACACACAGAGGGAGGAGGGAGAGGGGCAGGGGGCGCCTCGCCCACCCACCCACCCCTGGACCAGGCACCCATTCCTCTATGTACTGAAAACTCTCCCATCTTTCCATCCATCCATCCAAGGACAGGCAGGACAGGCCTGGCCCGACTTGGGCCCTCCCTCCGGGTGTTTTGGACTACAAATCCCAGCATTCCTCACACACACACACAGAGAGAGAGAGAGAAGCACAGAGTGAGACCTATCCCTGGGGCCCTGGACCAGGCACCCCTTCCTCTATGTCTGGAAAACCCTCCATCTTTCCGTCCATCCCACAAGAGATTCCTCGTCCACCTGTCCACCCGTGCATCCAGCTATCTTCACCTCTATCTGTGCATTCACCCTTCCATCAAATTCTTTATCTCTCCACCCAGCTCTCCATCCATTTGTCCATCCAGTTTTCCGTCCATCCATCCATCCGTCCACCTCTCCAACTGTCCGTCCATCCATCCAGGCCTGGACTGGCACCCCAGGCCACACTTTGGAATCACGCACCCCCCCACCTCCTCCTCCTCATGGCGCCACACACCCTCCTTCCTTGAGTCAAGGAAAGAGGGCACGAGGAGTTGGAGGGAAGCCCCGCCCCCAGGGCCACTGCCGGCCATGCGCAGCAGGAGGGCACGAGCACCTCTCCCTCCTCCGCCAGGTTCCTGGGTGCCGCGCATGCCCGGCAGCGGCCCCGAGGGCTTCTCTCCGCCTCCTCCTCCTCGCACCCTCCTTCCTTGACAAAGGGGCGGGGGCGATGGCAAGGGGGGGCGCCATTCCCTCCCCCCCCGCCCCCTCGCAGCGCTCTCCCCCCGCCCTCCCCCAAGAGTCATCTCCATGCCGCACATTGCGGTTTAGTTTCAACATTTTCGTGGTCTGTGTGAATTGCCCCCCCTTGGCTTGCGCCCCTAGGCCATGGCCTACGGTGGCCTTACGGGTAATCCGGGCCTGCATCCATCCTCCCTCCTCCTATCCCTCTCTTCCTCTCCATCTACCCAACCATCCCATTCTCCACCCGTCCACACTTACCCACCTTTCTATCCGTCCGCCCGTCGACTTCTCTGCCCGGCTGTCCTCCAATCCATTCATGTATCTCTGCGGACAGTGCTTCTCCTCCACCCTTGCCCTCGCCCGGCCACAGCAGGGGGCTCAAGGCGCATCACAATCTACACGCACAGCACACATTCAATGCCATAGACCAGGGTTTCCCAACCAGTGTGCCGTGAGTGAAAATCAGGTGTGCCGTGGGAATTTGGAACTTCTTGAGTCTTGAATAAGCCACGCCCCTTTATTCCCCATGGGCCAATCCCATGGCGGCGGCCTTGAACTCCCGCCCGGCACCAAGATGGCGGCGGCAGAGGCAGTGGGACTGGAAGCGCCTTCCCCGAGGGGACGCCGGTGGAGCGGAAGTGCCTCATCTGAGGCGATGCGGCGGCGGGTGTGCCTGGCGGTGCTGGGCTTGGCGGCGGGCCTGGCGCTGGTCCAGCCAGCCGGGGCGGTGGAGCCCTTGAGCCTGGCCGGCGCTTCCGCCTTCACGGGCTTCCTCTCCTACCCGTAGCTCTACTGCCTCTTCGCCCACTGCTGCCATGACGCGGGGAACAGGGCCTGCCTCCGGGGACGTACGCGAGCGGCCTACCATGATGTGGAAGGGGCCTCATAGGCTATGTTATTATTATTTATCATTATTGTTATTATGAACTATGTATTAACATATTATTATCTTCCCTTAGTAAATGTAAAAAATGTGCCGCGGTTCAAAAAAGGTTGAAAAAACACTGCCATAGACACAGAACACACATAGACAGACACTCAGAGGCTATTTGACATTCCAGCTTCCGGCCACCAGGGGAGCTGCCGCTTCCTCATTCTTTGCATACTTCCTGGAGATGTTTGTGGCCTCATAGATAAGTTAGCCTCCCCACAAGGAAGTGGCACCTCAATTTCGTACTTGACAGATGCAGCTGTCTTTCGGGCTGCAAAGGCCGACAGCAAGCTACACAATTTGGGTCAGGAGCTCACTCCGACCCGGGCTGGCTTCGAACTCATGACCTTTCGGTCAGTAGTGATCTGAATGCAGCTGTGCCAATCCACCCACCTCCCTGTCTCTCTCTCCGACCAAGCACCCCATTTCCCCAGGCGCTTGTGGACGTCCCTTGAGCCTTGGGCGTCGTAGGCCAACCAACCTGCAGCAAACTGAGTTCACATCACAACAACAACACTAGCAGTAATAATAATAATGCAGAAGGGAGCCCATGTTGCCAGGCCTCCTCCTCCTCCTCCGAGCATGAATCCAGGAGGATGAATCAGGGGAAGCGGGCTCTCCCCCCCCCCCCAATTGCCTTTGCAGCACCCTCCCATGCAGGCCTCCCCCCTTTTGTTATTTTCACTCTCTCCCCCTTTTCTTTGCAAGCCTCCCCCCTCTCTCTCCTCGCTCTGCTCACAGGTTCGCCTGCCGCCTCCAAAGGTGGAAGCCGGCAGGCAGCCGGGGTTGCCATGGCAACCGCATCCAGGTACCACTCAGCGCCTCTCAGAGAGAGAGAGAGAGAGAGAGAGAGGGAGGGGACACTGGCTTGCACGCATTCCCTGGGAAAGCAAAGGACGGAGGGGAGGCAGCAAGGGACTGAGTGGCCCCCAAGGGGGAAGTGGCCTTGGCGGACTGCAGCTCCCACCATCCCCCCCCCTGCTCATCTGCTCAGAGAGAGGGAGACATAGAGGGGTGGAGAGAGAGATAGGTATCCCTATCCACATAGATGGAGAGACAGCCGTATCAATCACTGGATAGACAGATAGAGATGAGAAATGGACAAATGGATGGTTGAAAGAGGGATGGGCGGATAGAGGGATAGGTAGCTGGGCCAATGGAGGGACAGATAAATACATAGGCAGATGGACTGATGGATGGACAGACAGATATATAGATCAGTGTTTCCCAACCTTTTTTGAGCCGCGGCACATTTTATACATTTCCAAAACCCTGGGGCAGACCACCAACCAAAACGACACAAAACGACACTCGAACACAGTCATACAGATAGTTAATGTGTTTCTAAATGTATTTATACACTCAGTGTGAAACCTGGGCCTGTTTCGATGAACACAACATAGATATCCCGGCAGGAATGGCAGAAAGACACAGACTTCCCACACAGAACTCCCATAACCAAGAGAAAATACTAGAAGAGTTTGGTGGGCACTGACCTTGGGCTTTGGAGTTGTAGTTCACCTACATCCAGAGAGCACTGTGGACTCAAACAATGTTGGATCAGGACCAAACTTGGCATGAAGACTCAGTATGCCCAAATGTGAACACAGATGGAGTTTGGGGAAAATAGACCTTGACGTTTGGGAGTTACAGTTTCTGGGATTTATAGTTAACACACAATCAAAGAGCATCCTGAACTCTTGCAACAACGGAATTGAACCAAACTTGGCATATTGAACTCTCATTCCCAACAGAAAGTACTGAAAGGGTTTGCTTGGGAATTGACCTTGAGTTTGGAAGTTGTAGTTCACCTACACCCAGACAGCACTGTGGGCAGGAGGGGGAAGAAAGGGTGCCACAGCACGCCGGTTGGGAAACACTGATATAGATGGACGAATGGATAAATGGATGGAGAGAAGGATATGTAGAGGGATGGATGGAGAGCTGGATAAATGGATGGATAGAAAGACACATGGACAGATGGAGGGTTGGACTGATCGTTGGATAACAGGATGGATAGATGGACATATAGATAGCTGGGTAAATTAATAGATGGATGGACAGGAAAACAGAAAGCGGCCAATGGCCACGCAGAGGGGGACAGGCCAAGCGCCCCACGGCCCCTTGTGCCCCAGCACCCGCGGCCAGGCCAAGGAGGCCGCAGGACACGCCCTTGCAAGGCCCAAGGATGGTGGCCAGGCTCCTTTTGCAGGAAATCCCTGTTGACACGGAGGAGGGGCCCGGGAGCCTAATCCAGATGAATCAGCCCCTGGCCAAAGCCTCCTCTTTGTGGCGTGGGAGGGAGGGAGGGAGGGGGCCAAGCCCAGCCAGGGGGGATGGCGGGGAGTGGGGGGCCGCCCGAGCAGGAGCAACCCACCCCATCGCCCCCTTGGCATGGCCTGCCCTCCCAATTCAGGAGCGGTGTGGTCATTTGTGGTTGCTGTGGTTTGCAGAAGGCTGCAAGGGAGCCTTGACCCTCAAAACCCCGGCGGGGGCCGTGGCCGTTATGTAAGACCTTCTCCCCCTTAATCTCCTGAGCCGCCAGCGAGGATTAGGCCGCAACATCTGGACTCCCGGGACAGAGCCGCACGGACGGGCAGATGGGTGGACAGGCGGCCCCCATTCTTTCCAGGGAGCAGAGGGACACTGGTGGGGGCCGGCAGTCCACCTTTCCAGGAATTCATACATCCATATATATAGATATATATCACACACACACACTCATGAGCACACATGCAGAGCCAATGCCAAGGCTGGGATTAGTAGTTTGTTGGGTGCCGGCCCTCTTTGACAGGAAAGGCCTTGCAAAACAACCACAATAATAGCCATAGCAAATAATAAGAAGGTATTACAAGAATCTCAGGTTATGAACTAATGCACAGGTTTATATTATTAATATATTAATAATATAATATTAATCTCGGGTTAGTAAACAATGCACATGTTAATATTACTATAATAATAATAAATATATTAATCTTGGGTTATTAAACAATGCACAGGTTATCCCAGGCATTGGGCCCTCCCTCCAATGGTTTTGGATTCCTAGTACCACAATTCCTAACAGCGGGACCCTGGAACCAAGACCGCGGATTCCGAAGGCCCAAATGTGTCCTCAGTATCCGCGGTCTTGGTTCCAGGGTCCTTGGTATCCGCAGTCTTGGTTCCAAGGTCCTTGGTATCCACGGTCTTGGTTCCAGGGTCCTTGGTACCCACGGTCCTTGGTATCCGTGGTCTTGGTTCCAGGGTCCTGGTATCTGCGGTCCTGGTTCCAGGGTTCTTGGTATCCAGTCTTGGTTCCAGGGTCCTTGGTATCCACGGTCTTGGTTCCAGGGTCCTTGGTATCCGCAGTCTTGGTTCCAAGGTCCTTGGTGTCCACGGTCTTGGTTCCAGGGTCCTTGGTATCCACAGTCTTGGTTCCAAGGTCCTTGGTATCCACGGTCTTGGTTCCAGGGTCCTTGGTATCCACGGTCTTGGTTCCAGGGTCCTTGGTATCCGCAGTCTTGGTTCCAAGGTCCTTGGTATCCACGGTCTTGGTTCCAGGGTCCTTGGTATCCGCAGTCTTGGTTCCAAGGTCCTTGGTATCCACGGTCTTGGTTCCAGGGTCCTTGGTATCCGCAGTCTTGGTTCCAGGGTCCTTGGTATCCGCAGTCTTGGTTCCAGGGTCCTTGGTACCCACGGTCTTGGTTCCAGGGTCCTTGGTACCCGTAGTCTTGGTTCCAGGGTCTTTGGTATCTGCGGTCTAGGTTCCAGGGTCATTGGTATCCGTGGTCTTGATTCCAGGGTCCTTGGTATCCGCTGTCTTGGTTCCAGGGTCCTTGGTATCCGCAGTCTTGGTTCCAGGGTCCTTGGTATCCGCGGTCTTGGTTCCAGGGTCCTTGGTATCCACAGTCTTGGTTCCAAGGGTCCTTGGTATCCTTGGTATCCAGTCTTGGTTCCAGGGTCTTGGTCTTGGTTCCAGGGTCCTTGGTATCTTGGTTCCAGGGTCCTTGGTAGCGGTCTTGGTTCCAGGGTCCTTGGTATCCGGTTCAGTCTTGGCTTCCAGGGTCCTGGTATCCACCTTGGTAGTCTTGGTTCCAGGGTCCTTGGTATCCGCAGTCTTGGTTCCAAGGTCCTTGGTATCCACGGTCTTGGTTCCAGGGTCCTTGGTACCCACGGTCTTGGTTCCAGGGTCCTTGGTATCCGCAGTCTTGGTTCCAGGTCCTTGGTATCTTTGGTATCACGGTCTTGGTTCCCGTAGGGTCCTTGGTATCTGCGGTCTAGGTTCCTGTGGTCTTGAGGGTCCTTGGTATCCAGGGTCCTTGGTTTCAGTCTTGGTTCCAGGGTCCTTGGTATCCGCGGTCTTGGTTCCAGGGTCCTTGGTATCCACAGTCTTGGTTCC
Source organism: Anolis apletophallus (assembly GCA_030556195.1). Classification (NCBI taxonomy): domain Eukaryota; kingdom Metazoa; phylum Chordata; class Lepidosauria; order Squamata; family Anolidae; genus Anolis; species Anolis apletophallus. The sequence continues at coordinate 22,082,898 of JARBWK010000019.1, forward strand.
AGGGTCCTTGGTATCCGTGGTCTTGGTTCCCAAGGGTCCTTGGTATCCACGGTCTTGGTTCCAGGGTCCTTGGTACCCACGGTCCTTGGTATCCGTGGTCTTGGTTCCAGGGTCCTTGGTATCCGCAGTCTTGGTTCCAGGGTCCTTGGTTTCCGTGGTCTTGGTTTCCGTGGTCTTGGTTCCAGGGTCCTTGGTATCCGCAGTCTTGGTTCCAGGGTCCTTGGTATCCATGGTCTTGGTTCCAGGGTCCTTGGTATCCACGGTCTTGGTTCCAGGGTCCTTGGTATCCGCGGTCTTGGTTCCAGGGTCCTTGGTATCCGCGGTCTTGGTTCCAGGGTCCTTGGTATCCGCAGTCTTGGTTCCAGGGTCCTTGGTATCCATGGTCTTGGTTCCAGGGTCCTTGGTATCCACGGTCTTGGTTCCAGGGTCCTTGGTATCCACGGTCCTTGGTATCTGCCGTCTTGGTTCCAGGGTCCTTGGTATCCGCGGTCTTGGTTCCAGGGTCCTTGGTATCCACGGTCTTGGTTCCAGGGTCCTTGGTATCCGCGGTCTTGGTTCCAAGGTCCTTGGTATCCGCGGTCTTGGTTCCAGGGTCCTTGGTATCCGCAGTCTTGGTTCCAGGGTCCTTGGTTTCCGTGGTCTTGGTTTCCGTGGTCTTGGTTCCAGGGTCCTTGGTATCCGCAGTCTTGGTTCCAGGGTCCTTGGTTTCCACGGTCTTGGTATCCGCGGTCTTGGTTCCAGGGTCCTTGGTATCCGCGGTCTTGGTTCCAGGGTCCTTGGTATCCGTGGTCTTGGTTCCAGGGTCCTTGGTATCCGCGGTCTTGGTTCCAGGGTCCTTGGTATCCGCAGTCTTGGTTCCAGGGTCCTTGGTATCCATGGTCTTGGTTCCAGGGTCCTTGGTATCCACGGTCTTGGTTCCAGGGTCCTTGGTATCCACGGTCTTGGTTCCAGGGTCCTTGGTATCTGCCGTCTTGGTTCCAGGGTCCGTGGTATCCGCGGTCTTGGTTCCAGGGTCCTTGGTATCCACGGACTTGGTTCCAGGGTCCTTGGTATGCGCGGTCTAGGGTCCAGGGTCCTTGGTACCCTTGCTCCAGGTCTTGGTTCCAGGGTCCTTGGTATCCGCGGTCTTGGTTCCAGGGTCCTTGGTATCCGCGGTCTTGGTTCCAGGGTCCTTGGTATCCGCGGTCTTGGTTCCAGGGTCCTTGGTACCCGCGGTCTTGGTTCCAGGGTCCTTGGTATCCGCGGTCTTGGTTCCAGGGTCCTTGGTATCCGCAGTCTTGGTTCCAGGGTCCTTGGTATCCGCGGTCTTGGTTCCAGGGTCCTTGGTATCCGCGGTCTTGGTTCCAGGGTCCTTGGTATCCGCAGTCTTGGTTCCAGGGTCCTTGGTATCCGCGGTCTTGGTTCCAGGGTCCTTGGTATCCGCGGTCTTGGTTCCAGGGTCCTTGGTATCCGCAGTCTTGGTTCCAGGGTCCTTGGTATCCATGGTCTTGGTTCCAGGGTCCTTGGTATCCACGGTCTTGGTTCCAGGGTCCTTGGTATCCACGGTCTTGGTTCCAGGGTCCTTGGTATCTGCCGTCTTGGTTCCAGGGTCCTTGGTATCCGCGGTCTTGGTTCCAGGGTCCTTGGTATCCACGGACTTGGTTCCAGGGTCCTTGGTATTCGCGGTCTTGGTTCCAAGGTCCTTGGTACCCGCGGTCTTGGTTCCAGGGTCCTTGGTATCCGCGGTCTTGGTTCCAGGGGCCCCACTGTTAGGAATTGTGGGATTCAGAGTCCAAAACCAGTGGAGGGAGGGCGCAAGCTTGTCCATGCCTGGGTTATCCCCCACAAGAAGAAAGGAATAGGTCGGAACCCTAATTCTGGAAGTGGATCTCGGAGGTGCCAGAAATGTTACTCTTTTGGACTACAAGTCCCAGAATGCTGCAGAAAAGATGGCTGCTGGGTGGGGAATTTGCAGAGTTTGAGAGCTGGGAAAAAATCTTCGGGAGTGTTTCCAATGTCTGGGCTCCCTTCTGTGGCGGAACAGCGCCCCCGCCCTCTCCACTGGACAAAAGGGGCACTGCAGCTTCACATGTGAACAACACATTGGAGAAGTGGGAGGTGTGCCTGCCTACCTTTGAGCAAAGGGATACACCTCAATACTTCTGCAGAAAGTCACATTGATAGATCTGCACATGGCGAGGAGACAGTGAAGGAAGCTAGAGGGAAAACACAATTAATGCAAAACGGGGTTCGAAATCATATATCTGAAAGCCAAAGATGGCTAAAATTAGAAATAATAATAACAACAACAGGGGGTAATAATAATAGAGAAATAATCATCAGAAAAAGGGAATAACAGCAATGATTATAATAATAGAAAAGCAGGAAATAATAATAATTATAATAAATAATAATAATAAAAAACCATGGAATAATAATAATGATAATAATAGAAGAACAGGGAGTAATAATAATAATGGGGTAATAATAAGAAGGGAATAATAATGCAGGGAATTATAATGCTAATAACTATGATATAATAATAATAACAGAAAAAGCAGGGAATAATAATGATAATAGAAAAAGGAAGGACTAATTAATATTTTGTGTGTGTCAGGAGCGACATAATAATAATCATAATAACAACAGAGGATAATAATAATAGAGAAATAATCATCTGAAAAAGAAAGGAATAACAACAATGATTATAATAGAAAAGCAGGGAATAATAATAATCATAACATAATAATAATCAGAAAAAGCAGGGAATAATAATGATTATTATAATAAATAATATTAGAGAACAATGGAATAATAATGATAATAGAAGAACCGGGAGTAATAATAATGAGGTAATAATAAGAAGGGAATAATTATAATAACTATGATATAATAACAATAACAGAAAAAGCAGGAAATAACAACAATGATAATGATAATAGAAAAAGAAAGGAATAATTAATAATATTTTGTGACATAATAACAATCATAATAATAATAGAGAAATAATCCTCAGAAAAAAGAAGGGAATAATAACAATGATTATAATAGAAAAGCAGGGAATAATAATAGCATAATAATAATCAGAAAAAGCAGGGAATTATAATGATTATTATAATAAATAATAATAGAAAACAATGGAATAATAATGATAATAGAAGAACAGGGAGTAATAATAATAATAATGGGGTAATAATAATAATGGGGTAATAATAATAATGGGGTAATAATAAGAAGGGGACAATAATAATGCAGGGAAAGATAATAATAACTATGATATAATAATAACAACAGAAAAAGGAGGGAATAATAACAATGATAACGATGATAATAGAAAAAGGAAGGAATAATTAATAATATTTTTTGTGTGTTGGGAGCGACATAATAATAATAATAACAGGGGATAATAGAGAAATAATCATCAGAAAAAGGGAATAATAACAATGATTATAATAGAACAGCAGGGAATAATAATATTATAATAATCAGAAAAAGCAGGGAATAATTATTATAATAATAAATAATAGAAAACCATGGAATAATAATAATGATAATAATAATAGAAGAACAGGGAGTAATAATAATAATAATAATGGGGTAATAATAAGGGAATAATAACAACGCAGGAAATGATAAAATAATAGTAATAACGGAAAAAGCAGGGACTAATAACAACGATAATAGAAAAAGCAAGGAATAATTAATAATAATATTTTCAGTGTGTCAGGAGCGACATAATAATAATAATAATAATAATAATGGGTATCACTCAAAGCCATCCCCAGTTTGGAACATTTTCCGTTTTGGCGTCCTTGCTTATCCCCAATGGGAGTCCTTGGCGCAAAAGGGGTCACGCTCTCTCAGCCACCCACGGAAGCCATTTAGGAATACATTTGGGGGTTCCGGATACGGCACGTCGTTCAGCTTGCCCTGAGCCACGACGTGGACTTTTTTTTTTCTCCCATTGACACAAACAAGACCAGAGCAGCAAACTATCCAAAGCTTTTATTGTGAGGGAAACAACCTCTAGAGTGCGGACGGGGCGTCGTTTTGCAGCCAGAGAAAGGTTGGGTGGGTGGGTTGCTTGCTCGGGGCAAAAGGATTGGGGGAAAAAAACAGGAAATGGACCCATTTTGGGGGGGGGGGGAGAGAAACATTGGACCCAGTGCATAGTCATCACGCCCCCCCACCCCCTTCAACACATATTTCAATTCGCATTTCACTATTGATACATAAGTATGACTTTAAACCTTCCATGTGTTTTGGAGTCCCACCATTCCCAACAGCGGGACCCTGGAACCAAGACCGCGGATACCGAGGGCCCGAATGGGCCCGATATCCGCGGTCTTGGTTCCAGGGTCCCGCTGTTGGGAATGGTGGGACTTGGAATCCAAAACACATGGAAGGAGGCATGCTTGGGATGCTTTGTGCTTGAGGTGGCCAACTTCCTCTGCGCGTTGAGGCTCCTGTGCAGTCTACCTTTCATCACAGGAAGGGGAAAACTACCTCCCACTCTCCGTATTTAAGGCGCAGGAGCCTGAAACAGCGGGGAAACTGGCGCTCCCCTTTTCGTCCCTGATCCTTAGCAATAAGGCACTGCAATCCCCCACCACCCACTTCCACCCACGACAACGGGGACGGCGGCAAAGCACATTTCAAACGCCACGTGCTCGACTATGTGAGGTGCTTCCTACAGTAGCTCAAAATGCAAGCGGCGTTGCATTGGGGGAAATACGGCGGCGTTGGAAGCAGCGGCAAGGAAATCCGATGTCGGGGTGGAGGCAAGAGAGAGACCCCGCTTCCCACCCGGAATGGCTCCTTCCGGGGCGCAAAACGGAACGAGGGCCTCTTAAGAAGGTCGGCGCGGACCCAATTCCAGGGAAGGGGAGACTGGCCTGGGGTCCCGGGACGGAGAGCCAATCCCATCGTCCTCGGTAGCGGAAGCAGCGGCGGCTACAGCTTGCTCTGGGAAAATTGGAGCAGGGCCTCCATCTGGGCTTCCAGGGCGAGTGGGTCTCCCTCGTTGGACAGGACCCAGTCGAAGGTCAGGCCCTGGTCCAGGCCGCACTCTGACTCCGCGTCGTCGATCCCTGGAGAAGAGAGAAAGGCGGTTAGCACATGCAGCGTCCACGGCAGCTGCCACAGCCTCAAAAACAACCAGAGAAACTGCCTTGTCCCTTCTGGTGTGAGAGAATAGATGTTGCCCAGGGGACGCCTGGATGTGTTACCATCCTGTGAGAGACTTCTCTCATGTTCCCGCTCACCCTGTCTCGCGATTTCGAACTGCCATGCTTCAGGTCAGCAGTTCAGCCGGCACAAGGGTTTCATGCACTGCACCACTGTGGCTCTTACATCTATGATGATGACTGTGGTGGTGATAATAATAATAATAAGGTGTGTCTACAACTGGTCCTCTCCACTGGTGCCCCCTTGCAGTGGGGGAGGCGCTTGCGTACCCTAAGGAAGTAGTGAGCTATGCTGGCGGTGGCATAATAATCCAGCCCCATAGGATCTTCAATTCAGTGAAGCCCTGATGATAATTTATTCTGGAACGCTCCGCTGCTTGACCCCCGTGTAGCCACTTCTTAATTGCCCTGACGAAGCAAAACCCGCGAAACGGCAAAAGCGCTATGGTGCCAAGTCACTTCCAGCCGTTGGCAAGCCTTCCGCCATCAGTGTGAAGCGCCATTGCCCTGTGTGCTTCACCATATTGGCAGAGGCTCCCTGTGACTACAAGGGAATCCCATTGCGCCATTCAAGCGATGAGACTTTCGTCTGCAGCAGCTTTGCGACTCTTATTTTACTTTACGGCTACGAGCCAATTGTTTTCCGGGACCCCGCGGCTCAACACCACGGACGCCCCTGTTTCTGAGTGAGTAACTACACGGAACTGTTGGATTCCCAACCCCAAGTGTAGACCCAAGACACGGCAACATATTGTCCGCGTCCCACCTCTTGCAGAAAGCAAAAACAAACCCTTTTGCCACTCAGCGCCAGAGAAGCCGCGGCTTGACCGCTCCACACTCCTAGGTATTCACTTGGGTTCGTGCATCTCTCTAACACGTTCCAGGGCACTCATACGCATAGCCCTACCAGATACATGTGTTAACTGTGTGTTGAACGACTTTCTATATTGTTACACTGCTTTTCCAACTTATGTACATTGTTTAACATTCATAAGGCGTTACATTGATCGTGCTGTATACCTTCCCTTTTTGCCTTCATTGATATATGTGATATGCTATGTGCTTTGAGCTATGTATTTGTGTAGTATTTAGACTGTATTTACACATGGGTTTTTTGATAAATGCTTTGAATATACCTGTGATGCTTCTCTGTGTTTACTGTAGCTTATATCCAGGAGTGTACTCACTCTGCCAATATTGAACGCTTGCATTGCATGACATTTTGAAACCTCACGGTTCGCCCTCTTCACTTGTTTGTATCTGGCGGTGGCATAATAGCCACCGACAGGGCCTCCCATGCCAGGTAGGTCACAACCGAAGGGTCTGACAAAGAGCGTCAAAAGGCAGGGTGGGCTCTCTAGCCTTTTGGCAACCATCCTAAGAGAATTTCAAACCCGGGCAGATGGTGCTCGTCTAACCCTGTAAGGTCAACCATCTAAGAGAAGGAAACTTGGACCAAGCCTACGACCTGAGGACCGTCCAAGCTTGCTAGGCCCCGGCAGACAAACCTTTGGTTTAAAGGGTGAGGCCAGTTCTGTGCACGCTGTGATCCACCAGGAAAATGAGCAGAAAAGATCTGTGGCAGATCCTGGAACGTCTAGGATGTCCCCCCAAATTCCTCAAACTGATTATCCTGCTGCATGAGGGCCAGCGCGGTCAAGTCAGAGACGGCGATGCTCTCTCGGAGCCCTTTCCCATAACTAAGGGAGTGAAGCAAGGTTGTGTTCCTGCACCAACCCTGTTTATAGCCTTCTTCAGCTCGACGCTCCAAAGGGCGACAGCAGACCTCAAAGAAGAAGACGGCCTATATATACGCTATTGTACTGATGGCAGCTTGTTCAACTTAAGCCGCCTGAGGGCTCGCACGAAGACTCTAAACTATCTAGTCCGTGAGCTGCTTTTTGCCGACAATGCCGCCCTTGTCGCCCATTCAGAAGCAGCCCTGCAGCGCCTGACATCCTGCTTTGCAACAGCTGCAGAGCTGTTTGGGCTGGAAGTCAGCCTGAAGAAAACGGAAGTCCTCTACCAGCCCGCACCACAGGAAGAACACCCTCATCCCCACATCAGCATAGGCACATCTGTGCTTAAGTCCGTTCAGCAGTTCACCTCCCTGGGAAGCATCATCTCTTCAGACGCCAAGATTGACAAAGAGATCGATCACAGATTAGCAAAGGCATAGAGTGCATTCGGAAGGCTTCACAAAAGAGTCTGGAGCAACAAGCACCTGAAGCAAAGCACCAAAATCAGTGTGTACAGAGCTATCGTCCTGTCTGTTCTCCTCTATGGGTCTGAAATATGGGTCACCTATCGCCAACACCTACGACTCCTCGAACGCTTTCACCAGCGCTGTCTTCGCACAATCCTAAATGTACACTGGACCGACTATGTGACGAATGTTGCTGTCCTTGAGCAAGCAGGGGTCACCAGCATTGAGGCCATGCTATTGAGAACACAGCTGCGCTGGGCAGGGCACGAGGTCTCTAGGATGGAGGACTACCGCCTCCCAAAGATACTACTCTACAGTGAACTCGCCACAGGTCAGCGCAAGAGAGGCGCCCCAAAAAGAGAGATAAGGACTCCCTGAAACAGCATCTCAGGCTCAGCCAGATTGATCACCAGCAATCGGGAGGCATGGAGACGCACTATCCACAATGCTGCGGCCTCTTTCGAGAAGACACGCTGAACGGGTCTCGAAGAGAAACGACAACGCAGAAAGAACCGCAACTTGGAAACAACATCACCCAAGGAGACTTTCTGCTGTGCTTTCTGCAACCGAACTTGCCTATCTCAGATTGGCCTTTTTAGTCATCAACGCGCTTGTAAAAAGCGTGGGATTATGAGTCCTTCCTAAGAACCTTCGTTCGCGAAGTAATGCAGAGAGAGAGAGAGACAAGGGGTGCATCTATGATGATGATTACAACAATAATGTGTGTCTACAAGGGGTGCATCTATTATTATGCTCCTTGAGGGGGCTCTGTGTATCATCTTCATCATCATCATTATTATTCTAGTGTGGCTTGGGACATGACAGATAATAACAATAACATGTGTGATAATAACAGTAATCCCGCTGGGATGCTTTGTTTTGTGGCGTGCCTCACCCGTGACGAAGATCCAATCCCGCCTCCTCCGCGTCTCCTCCGTGGCCACGACCCGCACCACTTGCACCAGGTCCCCATACACGTCCCGGAACCACTCCACATCCGAGAGGCGCCTCGTGTCGCTGACCAGCTGCGCGGACAGAAAGAGAGAGAGAGAGAGAAAGGGCAGTTAACAATAATCGTACATTCATTATCAGAAGCACAGGTGCAGGTGAAATGCCAGGAGAGAATGCTGCTGGAACAGGGCCAGACAGCCCGGAAAACCCACAGCAACCTAGTGAGTCCGGCCATGAAGGCCTTGGCAACACATGGAAGTGAAATATTTTGAGCAGGGGCACAGACAACAAAAGGAAGGCCACCGGGGGGTTTGCCCTTCCCTATGCTATTTAAAGCTTATATACACACATCTATCAATAGGATATATACATACACACACACACATATATATTTGGCTGATGCCTCACCCAGATGGGCTGTGTGGCCTCCCCCACCACGATGCGGCAGAAGAAGCCGGGGTCGGCTCGGCGGCGTTCCTCTCCCCACCGGATCATGTCCTGCCGGTAGGTCTCCTTGTAGTCCGTGGCGTCCAGGAGGCGCTGGAAGTCCAGGCCGTGCTCCTGAAAACATAAATATAATAGTAATAAATAATAATTTAATGCAGATTATAATAGATCTATGTAACACTATGATTGGTGTTCCTGGGTTATCTTTTTTAAAAATAATAATAATAATAATAAATCTTTATTTATATCCTGCTTTCCTCCCTCACGGAACCCAAAGCAGTTTACAACATATTAAAATCATGTAAACCGTGATCCAAATATATCGATAATAAGTATAAAACATTATAAAATAACAATTTTAAACAACAGTAATATACTGTACATTCACATTCTTTTTTTTTATTTAAAAAATTTATTTTCAACATCCATGCAAGCATATATACATAAACAGCATAAACAACAGTGTTCCCTGTGAACGTGGCCCTCCCCCCTCACAAACATCCACGCCCCTCCACCCCTGCTGAGGGTTGCACCTTAGTTTTCTTCTCCCTCCTCTTCTGCAAGCTTCTCGGACAGTTTACATTACATCTTAAACAATAACTCCCACTTATTGCTAATGGTTTGATCCCGGGTTCTCCATACGATGTATCCTCTCACCCGGTCCCACCGTCCCAACAGCTGTTGCAGTTTGTCCTCATGCAATTGATTGACCTTCATCTCCATAATTTCGAATTGAATGTGTTCTGCCAAATACCGCAGCCCATTGTCTATTGTCCATTTCGTGGAGCCCTTCCATCCTAAAACCACCACGGCCTGGGCGCTTGCTATCATTGCTGACTTCATTTCCGAGTGTTCACCCATCTTGTTCTTTTAACCAACACCGCCTTCTCTTTTGTGATGGTCCATTTTATATTCAAAGCTCTGTTGATCTCCCCTTCTACCTCTTCCCAGAATCTTTGGACTACCTCGCATTCCCATAGTAGGTGCCTATAGACCCCTTTATCTCGGCAGCCGTGCCAGCATCGAGAACGTGCATTTCGGGAGAGATATGTTAATTGGGCCGGAGTACGATACCACTTGTGCAGTATTTTCCTCCTTGTTTCCCTCACTCTCGTGTTCTTACGTTTGGCAATCTCCCCCACTATCCTCTCCATCTCTGCCCCTGAGACTTGCAATTCCCTCTCCCACATTGTGGCTAACTCTTCTACCGTACTTCCCCCTGATGATACTAACCTCTTGTATATCCTTCCAACCTGGACCCTTTTCCCTTCCTTCTTTTCCCTAACTATCTTCTCGAATTCCGAATCCTCTCTTTGCAAAGCCTCTCTGACCTCCCTCTGCTTAAGGTAGTCACTTATTGCCCTGATTTGCAGCCACCGCCTTCCTCCTCACCAATTTTCCAGTCTTTCTCTCCTAATCCTACCCCCTTCGTCCACTAATTGCTCCAGGCTTGTAACCCCCTTCTCTCTCAGTATCCTTATTATGCTGCTCAAATCTTCCTCTCTCTTAGGGTTCGTGATCTCTAGCGAGGCCACTTTTGAGACTCCCGGTGCTGTCTTCCTTTGCCAAACTCTCCACACTTCCATAGTAGCTCTCATTGGTCCCATCAATTGGTCCACCTCACTTTTTGCCCATCTCCTAAATATCAATTCCTCGGTTCCGAATCCATTCACTCCTTTTTCCAATTTTGCCCACCTCTTACCCTCTTCTTCCTGCAGCTCTATCAGCCTTTCAATTTGGAAGGCATCTCTATATGTGTCTAGGCTAGGGATCCCCCACCCGCCTTCCTTTTCATTCGCTATCAACCCTTTTTTCCATATCCTTGGTTTCTTTCCTCCTTCCACCCCATAATCCAGTTTCCTGTCCCATTCTTTTACCTTTCCTCCCGGGAGGACCCCCGGCAGGGCCTGGGCTAGGCAGAAGAACTTGGGCAAGATCCTCATTTCAACTGCTCTTATTTTCGCCATCCTTCTCAGGCCTTTCTGTTTCCAGCCTTTCACCTGTTTCAGAATTTTTTTCCAGACCTTTCCATAGTTTGCTTCTATTATTCTCTCTGTATTCTTGTATATCCACACTCCCAAATATTTTATTCTTTTTACCCCTAATTTTAGCCCTGATACTTTTCTTACCTCTATCTGTTCCCTCGGACCTGTATTTATAAGCATCATCTCAGATTTTTCCACATTCACCTGAAGCCCCGATTGTTTCTCAAACTCTCGCAGAGTTTCCTTCATTGCTTTTACCATTTCCAGTGGGGTCTGGGTAACCAGTATTGCGTCGTCCGCAAAAAGGTTTACTTTCACCTCCATCTCCCCTATCCTGTACCCTTCCCACGCGCTGGCTGCCCTGATCTGGTTCGCTAGTATTTCTATTGCCATTACAAACAGCATTGGAGACAAAGGACATCCCTGTTTAGTTCCATTCAGTATCCGGATATTCTCCGTCCTATTTCCATTCACTCTTATATATGCCTGGCTCCCCATATATATGCTCTTAATAGTTTCACAGAACTTCTCTCCCAGGTTTAATTCCTTGCACACCTCATACAGGTAGCTATGGTTGTCTTTGTCAAATGCCTTGTAGACATCTAATTTTATTATTCCTAACTTCCTCTTGGCTGCAGTAGCATGGCGTAACACATTCATTGCATTCCTAATCGGTTCGCTGATCCGTCTTCCTCTCACGAAGCCAAATTGATCCCCCTTTATAATTTTTGGAAGTATCCCCTCCAGCCTATTTGCCAATACCTTTACAAATATTTTATAATCTTGATTTGCTAAGCTTATGGGACGGTAGGTCTCTGGGTTCGTCTCATCGCGATCTACTTTCGGTATAGTTATAATCTCTGATAACTTCCATGTCTGTGGGATGACCTGCCCCGTCAAGACTTCATTGAATAATTCTGTCAGGTATGGTGGCAATTCCTGTACATATGCTTTATAAAATTCACTTGAATGCCCATCAGGGCCCGGCGTCTTTGCCGACTTCAAGTTGAAGTCGGTGTTCCTGGGTTATCAATGCCATTCCCCGAATTGGTTTTATCATATAAACACGAGGAAAGTTTACTCCACTGCAAAATAACAATTATTTATAATAATAAATAAGAATCCATTATTATTTGAAACACAACAAGATTAGTACACATTATTATTATTATTATTCTAGTGTGGCTCGAACCATAACAGACTCCTGCCTTTCCCTGTGTATTATTATTATTATCATTGTTATTATTCTAGTGTGACATGAGACATGACAGGCTCCTGCCTCCTCCTGCATATTATTATCATCACCATCCTCATCACTATTATTATTATTATTCTATTGTGGTTTGGGACATATTCTTCTTCTTCTTATGCTCCTTGAGGGGGCTCTGTGTATTATTATTATTATCACCACTACCACCACCACCATTGGTATTATTGTATTGTGGCTTGGGACATGACAGAATCCATTATTATTATTATTATTATTACTACTACTACTGCTACTACTACTTGGGACATGAACAGACTCCTGTCTTCTCCTACATATTATTATTACCATCATCATTATTCTAGTTGGCTCGGACCATAAGAGACTCCAGCCTTCTCCTGTCTATCATCATCATCATCATCATCATCATCATTATTGTTCTAGTGTGGTTTGGGACATGACATAATCCATTATTATGACATGACAGAATCCTGCCTTCTCCTGTGTATTATCATTATCGTCACTACCACCACCATTGTTATTATTCTATTGTGGCTTGGGACATGATAGAATCCATTATTATTAATATCATTATTATTATTATGCTCCTTGAGGGGGCTCTGTGTATTATTATTATCATCATCATTATTCTAGTGTGGCTTGGGAGATGACAGAGTCCTGTCTTTTCCTGTGTATTATTATTATTATTACCACCATTGTTATTATTCTATTGTGGCATGGGACATGATATTCATCTTCTTCTTATGCTCCTTGAGGGGGCTCTGTGTATTATTATCATTATCATCATCATCATCATCACCACCATTGGTATTATTGTATTGCGGCTTGGGACATGACAGAGCCATTATTATTATTATTCATATTATGCTGCTTGAGGGGGCTCTGTGTATTATTATTATTATCATCATGATCACCACCACCATGGGTATTATTGTATTGCAGCTTGGGACATGACAGAGCCATTATTATTATTATTATTATTCATATTATACTCCTTGAGGGGGCTCTGTGTATTATTATTATCATCATCATGATCACCACCACCATGGGTATTATTGTATTGTGGCTTGGGATATGACATAATCCATTGTTATTATTATTATTATTACTACTACTACTACTACTACTTGGGACATGAACAGACTCCTGTCTTCTCCTACATATTATTATTATTACCATCACCGTTATTATCATAATCATTATTCTAGTTGGCTCGGACCATAAGAGGCTCCAGCCTTCTCCTGTGTATCATCATCATCGTTATTATTCTAGTGTGGTTTGGGACACGACATAATCCATTATTATTATTATTATTATTATGACATGACAGAATCCTGCCTTCTCCTGTGTATTATCATCATCACCACCACCACCACCATTGTTATTATTCTATTGTGGCTTGGGACATGATATAATTCATTATTATTATCATTATTATGCTCCTTGAGGGGGCTCTATGGCAGGGGTGCTCACACTTTTTCAGCATGCGAGCTACTCTTAAAGCAACCAAGTCCAAAAGATCTACCTGCCCCTGCCGCCGTGTGCTCCCACCGCCATGCGCTCCCGCCACCGCGCACGCTCCTGCTGTTGTTTTCTGCCCGCGCAGCGCTTCTTTGGCTTGCAGGGCATTGCAGGAAGGAGAGAGCGCGAGGCGGGGCATCCAGAGGGAGCACTCCACCTGCCTGTCTCGCCGGCAACGGAGGCTGCGCAGCTGCTTCTGGGCGAGAGAGAGAGAGGCAGGGCGCTCCCTCCAGAGGCCCCGCCTCATGCTTCCTTCTTCGTGCAATGCCCTGCAGGCAAAAGAAGCACCGCAAGAGCGGAAGCCAGCAGCAGGAGCGCGCGTGTGCTCAGTGTGTGCGTGCGCATGGCAGGAGCGCCCCATCCGGCTGGTGAGGCCCGAAGATCACCCGGAAGAGGGCCGAAGATCTACTAGTCGCTCCCGAGCGACCTCATGAGCACCCCTGGTCTATGCTTGGGGCATGACAGGCTCCCGCCTTCTCCCCGAGTACGACTGCCGTTCGTATGATGATGATTCCGATTCCTGGAGGTTCTCCTCCGCCACCGACCTTGGCATACTGCTCCTTGAGGGGCCCGGAGAGGCGCAGGATGGCGCAGACGTCAGGCCCCAACCTGGAGGAAAGAGAACAGGGTCAGGAGGCAACCACCGCAACCACCATCGCCCACACCGCCCTCTGCACGCCCTCAGAGACGCCGCCAACACCGCCTCCTGGCCTGGCTGGGGAAGGGAAGGCGGCCTTGGGCTTCAACCCAGGCCCGGGCCCGCTTGGGCCTTCCCTCAGGCGTTGGGCCTTCCCTCAGCCTTTGGGCCTATCTCAGGCTTTGGGCCTTCCCTCAGGCCTTTTGGACTCCAACTCCCATCCTTCCTCACAGCCTCAGGCCCCTTAAGGCGGCTGAGGAGGAAAAGGAAGGGGCCTGAGGCTGTGAGGAAGGATGGGAGTTGGAGTCCAAAAGGCCTGAGATAGGCCCAAAGCCTGAGGGAAGGCCCAACGCCTGAGGGAAGGCCCAAGCGGGCCCAGGCCTAGGCGAAGCCTGCCTTGGAGCGCGGCGGGGCCTGGGCCGGGCCTCACCGGCTCTGGATCTCTTCGGCCACGAAGTCCTTCCCGGACTTCCTCTTCCCGCTGAAGAGAAGCACCAGCCTGGGCGTGCGGGCCATCTTGAGGGCAGGAAGGAAAGGAGCAGGCCTCGGCTCCCCCGCCCGCGACAATGGTTTCGCCCGGGACGCAGCTCCCGCCTCTGGCGCTTCCGGGTAGGCGGGAGAAACCATTCCGAAAAGGAGGGGGGGAGAGGGAGGACAGCGACGCCCAGCGGAGGCAAGGAGAGGCCGAAAGGAGGCGTGGCCAACGTAAGCCCCGCCCCCGGCAACTAAACTTTCAGCCCGGACTTCGATTCTCCTTTCTGTCTCTCCCCCCCCATCCTCGCTAATGGTTTCGCCCGGGGTGCAGCCTTCGCCGGGAGGGCGGGCGAACCCATTCTGAAATGGTGTCACCAGGTGGCGGCAGCTAGGAACGGCAGAGTTGGCGGAAGATGATGGCATGAGCCAGGGGGCGGGGCCACCTCAAGCCCCGCCCCTTGTTGTGTTCCCAGTTTGGAAGGGTTGCTTCCTGTTTAGTGGCTTGGAAAGCAGTTATAATAATAATATATTATTATTATACTATTAATAAATAATTATGGTATTATTTATTATATTATATAATAATATATAATAAATATATTATTATATATTATTTTGCAGTTTCAATAAACTTTCCCCAAGTTTTGATGATAGAACGAATCCCTGCAGCGCCTCACGTCCTGCTTTGCAGCAGCCGCAGAGCCGTTTGGGCTGGACGTCAGCCTGAAGGAAAGGGAAGTCCTCTACCAGCCCGCACCACAGGAAGAACACCATCATCACCCCCACGTCAGCATAGGCACGTCTCCGCTTAAGTCCGTCCAGCAGTTCACCTCCCTGGGAAGCCTCATCTCTTCAGGCGCCAAGATTGACAGAGAGATCGATCACAGGTGAGCAGAGGCATAGAGTGCATTCGGAAGGCTTCACAGAAGAGTCTGGAGCAGCAAGCACCTGCGGCAAAGCACCAAAATCAGTGTGTACAGAGCTATCGTACTGTCTGTTCTCCTCTATGGGTCTGAAACATGGGTCACTTATCGCCAACACCTACAACTCCTCGAACGCTTTCATCAGCGCTGTCTTCGCACAATCCTAAATGTACACCGGACCGACTATGTGACTAATGTTGCTGTCCTTGAGCAAGAAGGGATCACCAGCATTGAGGCCACACTATTGAGAACACAGCTGCGCTGGGCAGGGCACGTCTCTAGGATGGAGGACCACCGCCTCCCAAAGATACTACTCTATGGTGAGCGCAAGAGAGGCACCCCCAAAAAGAGATATAAGGACTCCCTGAAACAACATCTCAGGCTCGGCCAGATTGATCACCAACCACGGTCCACCCTGGCCTCACATCGGGAGGCGTGGAGACGCACTCTCCACAAGGCTGCGGCCTCTTTCGAGAAGACACGCCGAACGGGTCTCGAAGAGGAACGACAACGCAGAAAGAACCGCAACTTGGAAACAACACCACCCAAGGAGACTTTCTGCTGTGCTTTCTACAACCGGACTTGCCTATCTCAGATTGGCCTTTTTAGTCATCAACACACTTGTAAAAAGCGTGGGGCAAGTCGTTCCTAAGAATCTTCGGTTGTGAAGTAATGCCGAGAGAGAGAGAGATTCCATGTAATTGAAGTCCTTTGGCCACATCACGAGAAGGAAGGAAAGCTTGGGGAAGGGAATGGTGCTGGGGAAAATGGAAAGGAAAAGGAAGAGGGGCCGACCAAGGCAAGGTGGACGGATGGACGGTGTCCTTGAAGGGACTGGCTTGACCCTGAAGGAGACTCTGGGGGAGGTGATGGCCGACAGGGGGGCGTTCTGGCCTGGGATGGCCCGTGCGGTCACCAAGAGTCGGAAGCGACTGAACGACGACATTACATGTAATGTTACTAATAATATTACAATATAATGGTATAGTACAATATAGTAATATATAATACTGATATTGAGATATGCTAATTATATATATTGTGTGTGTGTATATATATATATATATATATCTTGTAAGCCACTCTTACAAAATATAAATAAATAAAAATAAATATTATATAAAAACAACTATTACAATACAATATAAATAAATAAATATTGCAATCTATCTATATATAAATCTTCATTCCGTGTTTATAAGCTTATAGACAGCAAAACTACACAACGAACACACACAAAACCAGGCCACACTGACACATAACCCAACGAGGTATGTTTGCCAAAAAAAAAACCAACCCAAAAATTTAAAAGACAACAGCCAAAAAAGCTTCTCCCTGCGTCGTCCCCCAGGCCTGTGTGTGTGTTGGGGGGTGGGGGGGGTGGACTGGCTGGACCACGTCGCTGTTTGGGATGGATGGATGGGAGGAGAAAGGAAGGATAGCAGGAAGAGGGGAGGGAGAGGATGCGAAAGGAACTGAAGGATAGAAGGAGGAAGAAGGAAGGAAGGAAGGAAGGAGGGAAGGAGAAGGAAGGAAAAAGGAAGGGTAACAGGAAGGAGGGGAGGGGACAGGAATACTATATCATTTCCTACTTCCTTCTTTGCCTCTTTCCAGCCTTTCCTCTCCTTTTCCTTTCCTTTCTACTTTCTCTCCTTCCTTCGGCACCTCTTTCCTTCCTATTGCTATTGTTGTGGCTGTGGTCGTTAAGCAGACCTTCTCGTTACTTAACCTTCCATACCACCAGGCTATGCCGCAGCAGCGCGTGGCCGGGTACAGCTAGTATAATATAATATAAATAAATATTACAATATAATACAATGCAATAAATATAATTATGATATAATTTATTTTATTTATTTTATTTATGCTATAAATAGGTATGTACAGTAAACATATACACTCTAAAATGCAATACAAAATGCAATTATTATAATATATGCTATAGCAGGATGCCCCTCCTTCATCCAAGACAAAGTTTGGGCAGTTGAGTCAATTTTCCTCATGTTGTTTTTAATGATCGAGCCAATTAGGAAATGACATTTCTAACGCAGGAACCAAAATTGTATTGCATAGTGTAGTATATATATATATACATATATATATATATATATAGGTTACATAGGGACCCGTGTGTGGTGTATATATATTATTTGAGGAAGGCATTGTGTGCCATAGTTTGTCATTGGTGTGGGACCACCTGGGTTATTTAAAGGCATTGTGTGCCATAGTTCGTCATTGGTGTGGGCCACAGTGCTTTATAGAAGTCCCATCATCCATGGTCCCATCATCCATGGTCCATCCTCCCTCCAACTGCACCAGGATGTAGGGTGCACCTTGGGGGTCTGTGTGCCAAGTTTGGTCTTGTTCTGTCATTGTTCAAGGGGGCCTAGTCAGGCTGAAAGTCAGGAAATCAAGTTGAGGAAGCCTTGTTGTCAATTTTGGGCCTGGTCTGTGATGTACAGGGGCTGCAGTGTTGTTTGGGAAGTGAATGAGGTGAAGGTACTGCAAATCCCTCTCCTCTCTGGGCTGTGTTGGAATGTTGGGAGGCTGGCCAGTCTCAGCCATTTATGCAAATAATCCCACAGTGTCAGCCAATCGAAACGCTGGCACATATTCGCTCGGTCGCACCACCCACCCACCGCCCGCAAACACTGACTTTTATTATATACATAGATATATATGTGTGTGTGTGTTTGTGTGTGTGGCTGTGTGTAATATATATTTTATAATGCACATATATTGTATAAGGGTTTGGTGTCACCTAGGAAAACCGGAAGACCCCGTTGCGAGAGGGTGCCGCCGGTCTCAAAAGCACGGGAACCTCCAGAAGCTCCGCCCTCGGAGGGATCGACCCCTGAAAACGCAAGAACTGCTCCGGGAGAGGCGCTTCGTGGGGAGGGAGGGAGGGAGGGGCTCCCAGGTTCCTGTTCAATGGGTGCTTTTTATTGGTTTCTGGACACAAAGGCACGCAGGGAATGGGGAAGGAGAGGCCGGGACAGGATCCCGATGGCGAGATCCCGATTTCCTCCGCAAAGGCGTTGCATAGTCTTTCCTTTCCACAAATCAATCCGTGCTGAATCAGTGATGGCCAAAGGCCCGGCTGGCGTTCTCCCGGCCATTCCTGCGCCCGGCCCCCTCGCGGCCACGATCCTTTCCCTGTGGGTGGTGGCCGCCATGGCCGCTGCTGCTGCTGCGCGGAGTGACCCTGTGCAGGAGGAGAGAAGAGGAAAGGCCCGGCACGTGGTCAATGAGACGTGTGGGAAGCCTGGGAAGCCACACAAGGCTGACGAAGGAAAGCATGATGAAGGGGGCAGAGAGCATTGGCCTAATGGAACATCCCCATTCCGTGGGTACAGGGGTTACGGAGTATTGTCCTATTGGAATACCTCATTCAGTGGATACGGGTGTCATATAGTATTGCCTATTAGTCACCATTCGCGGGTCATATAGTATTGTTCATTTAAGTCACAATTCAATGGATACAGGGGTCATGCAGTATTGGCCTAATGGAACATCGCCATTCAGTGGATACGGGGGGAGGGGGTGTCATGCAGCATTCCCTATTGGTCACCATTCAGTGGATACGGGGTCATATAGTATTGGGTAAATGGACCATCACCATTCAGTGGATACGGGGTCATATAGTATTGGGTAAATGGACCATCACCATTCAGTGGATACGGGGGTCATATAGTATTGGGTAAATGGACCATCACCATTCAGTGGATACGGGGTCATATAGTATTGGGTAAATGGACCATCACCATTCAGTGGATATCACCATTCAGGGTCTTATTGTATTGGGTAAATGGACCATCACCATTCAGTGGATACGGGGGTCATATAGTATTGGGTAAATGGACCATCACCATTCAGTGGATACGGGGTCATATAGTATTGGTGGATATGGGGTCATATAGTAAATGGACCATCACCATTCAGTGGATATGGGGTCATATAGTATTGGGTAAATGGACCATCACCATTCAGTGGATACGGGGTCATATAGTATTGGGTAAATGGACCATCACCATTCAGTGGATACGGGGTCATATAGTATTGGGTAAATGGACCATCACCATTCAGTGGATACGGGGTCATATAGTATTGGGTAAATGGACCATTCACCATTCAGTGGACCATCACCATTCAGTGGGGTCATATAGTATTGTGGATTGGTAAATGGACCATCACCATTCAGTGGATACGGGGTCATATAGTATTGGTAAATGGACCATCACCATTCAGTGGATATAGTATTGGGTAAATGGACCATCACCATTCAGTGGATACGTGGATACGGGGTCATATAGTATTGGTAAATGGACCATCACCATTCAGCATATTGTATTGGGTAAATGGACCATCACCATTCAGTGGATACGGGGGTCATATTGTATATTGTATTGGGTAAATGGACCATCACCATTCAGTGGATACGGGGTCATATTGGTGGATCACCATTCAGTGGATACGGGGGGTCATATAGTATTGGGTAAATGGACCATCACCATTCAGTGGATACGGGGTCATATAGTATTGGGTAAATGGACCATCACCATTCAGTGGATACGGGGTCATATAGTATTGGGTAAATGGACCATCACCATTCAGTGGACCATCACCATTCAGTGGATACGGGGTCATATTGGGTAAATGGACCATCACCATTCAGTGGATACGTCATATAGTATTGGGTAAATGGACCATCACCATTCAGTGGATACGGGGTCATATAGGGTCATTCAGTATAGTGGATACGGTTCATATGTATTGGGTAAATGGACCATCACCATTCAGTGGATACATTCAGGGGTCATATAGTATTGTGTAAATGGACCATCACCACTCAGTGGATACGGGGTCATATAGTATTGGGTAAATGGACCATCACCATTCAGTGGATATTGTATTGGGGTCATATAGTATTGGGTAAATGGACCATCACCATTCAGTGGATACATCATATAGTATTGGGTAAATGGACCATCACCATTCAGTGGATATGGGGGTAAATGGACCATCATTCAGTGGAAATGGACCATCACCATTCAGTGGATTTAGTTGATATTGGGTAAATGGACCATCATTCAGTGGATATTATTGCGTAAATGGACCATCTCCATTCAGTGGATACGGGGGGGAGGGGGTGTCATGCAGCATTGCCTATTGGTCACCAGTCAGTGGATACAGGGGTCAAGGAGTACTGGCCAGTGTGTTCCTCCCTGTGCCCCCGCTTCCCGTGAAGCACGGCCCGCTGACCTGCCCAGGTGCCTCAGGACGGTCTCCTCGAAGTCGTCGGCCTGGTCCTTGCTCCCGCCCAGGGCCCGGGCCAGTTCCTCCAGGGCGTCCTCAGCCTCGTCCAGGAACTCCAGGAAGCGGAGCCGGTCGTGGGCGAAGAGCCCGTCGGGGCCAAAGAAGCCCTGCGTGGCGCCCGCCAGCCCCGCCAGGTGCCGCCCCCACCCGCGCCCGGAGAGGAAGCCCTGGGCCGCCTGCAGGAAGGCCTCCTGGCGCACCGGGGCCAGCCCCTCCTTGCGGGCACACTCGGGCACCCCACTGCACCCCCGAGGGGGCCGAACACTGCGGGGGGCTCCCGCGGGGGCGGCCGCCTCTTGCCCTTCTTGCCCGCTGCCGCCTTCTTGGCCCCCTCCGCCTCCTTGCCCCGCTTCTCCTTGCCCCGCTTGGCCTTGGGGGGCCCGCTCTCTTTGGCCCCCCTCCCCAAGGCCTGGGACACCTTCTCCCGCAGGGCGCTCAGCTCGGGGCGTGGCGGGTCACCCTGCGCGGCTTTGGCCAAGTCGTGCCCCAGGGACTCCAGCAAAGAGCGCAGCCGGCGCACTTCTGCTTCCGCGGGCTCCGGCTTCGGTTGGGGGCCCGGCACCGGATCCGCACCGGCTTGGGCCTCTCGGAGGAGCCGGACCTCGTCCCTGGCGGCCAGGAGAGAGGAGGACTCCCGCCGCAGCGCTTCCTTCAGGCGGGCGTTTTCGGCCGCCAGGCTCTGCTGCTGCCCACTGGACGCCTGCGCCTCCCCCTCCGTCTTGCGCAAAAGTGCCTGCAGCTCTTCTTTCTGGGCCTAGTGGGAGGAGAGGAGAGGGCACAGGGTCGGAAAGGGGCCTCCAAGGGACATCCACCCCCACACCCACCCCCTTTGCCAGGCAGCACCATCCCAGCCACCTGGGGGTTCTGCGTGGGAAGTTTGGCCCAGTTCTATCATTGGTGGGGTTCAGAATGCGCTTTGATTGTAGGGGAACTATGAATCCCAGCAACTACAACTCCCCAACGGCAAGTTCTATTTCCCCCACAAACTCGATGTGTGTTCACATTTGGGCATATTGAGTATTCATGCCAAGTTTGGTCCTGATCCAGCATTGTTTCAGTCCACAGTGCTCTCTGGGTGTAGGTGAACTACAACTCCCAAACCCAAGGTCGATTCCCAAAAACCCAGTACTTTCTGTTGGTCAATTTGGTTCCCATTGTTGCAAGAGTTCAGGATGCTCTTTGATTGTGTGCATTTTCTCCCAAATGTCAAGGTCTATTTTCCCCAAACTCCATCTGTGTTCGCATTTGGGTATAGTTATTCTGCCAAGTTTGGTCCTGATCCCACATTGTTTGAAGTGCTCTCTGTGTGAACTTTCCACCATTCCTTTTCCTTGGGATGGGAGTCTATGTTGTGTTTTCCACCATTCCTGCCAGGAATCAGGTTCATCGAAACAGGCCCAGGTTTCACACTGAGTGTACAAATACCTTCAAAAACATCTTAACTCTATGTATGACTGTGTAATACCAAAGGAGGTCATGCGGTCCTTCTGCCAGACAGGAAAAGCACCATCCAACCTCTTAATAGTAGTAATAATAAGGTATAAGGAATGTAATTACAATAACAATAGAGTTGGGAGAGACTCCAAGGGCCATCCAGTGCAACCCGCTTTGGAAAGGCAGGAAGGCACCACCCAAGCCCTCCCAACAGATGGCCATCCAGCCCCTGCTTAATCATCATGACAATAGTAATAATAATAATGCAACCATAGAGTTCACAACATAAGGTAATGCTGATTGCTTGACCTGGAGCTCAGCCTGCATCAGCCGGATGTCCTGGTTCTCCTTGGCCATCTTGTCCAGCAAGGCCCCCATGGCCTCCAGGCTGGGGGGGTCCCTGGCTGCCCCCACGTGTGGCGGAAGCCCCTCCTCCTGGGACACAGGAAGTCCCGCCTCGACGGGGGGCTCAGTGGCCGGCCAGTCCTGCCAAAGAGAAGGGCAACGCGGTCAGGCGGGAACCACACCGCCACGGGCATATGGGCCGGCCGGCCGGCCGCCCCCAACTTCTGCACAAGAGAAGCTCTTTGTGGTTGTCACTGTCTCCTTCCTTATTATTATTATTATTATTAATATGATGATGGCGGACTAAAGACTGACCTTCCCCTTGCTGCCAGCATAGAGGTCACTTTGGTCGGAGCCGGGCCCAGTGGTCAGGGGGTCCCCGGGGCCTACGGAAGAAAGGTTGTTTGAGGAGGAACAACGGAAGGCTAAGCAGGGCCTAGTCCTCCGTGGGGCTGAGAGCGGGGCAGGAAGTGGGTTCAGCAAAGGCCTGCCCCCCCCCCCCCCAAACTGCAGAACTCCAGCCCACGAAAAGCAGGGACTCGGGGACGACGGGGAAATGTTTGGGGACGCCGGGCGCCGTACTCACCATCCCCGTTGTCCAGGATGACCCCTGCGGAAAGAGGCAGCGGGTGAGCCACAGCCTGCCAGGGCCGGAAGGGGCCCCACGGAGGGCACCCAGCCCCGCCCCACCAGAGCCCCAGCCCTCCCCACAGGGAAATTCAAGGAGTGGGGGGGGGGGAGGGAGGAGACTCCAAAGTCCTTCTGTCATAATAGATAGATAGATAGATAGATGCATGCAAACAGTTGCTTAGAGAAATAGATAGATGCATAGAGAGATCATAAACATAGATACGTAGATACGGTACACAGATAGCTAGATGCATAGATACATAGGTGCATAGAAAGATAGATGCATAGATAGACAGATGGATGTATAGATATATAGACAGACAGACACATAGATAGAATGCTAGAGTTATATATATATATAATAGACTGTACCCGGCACGCGTTGCTGTGCCCTATGTAGGAGATGCGAGAAAGTCTGAGTATGTAAGGGTTGGAAATGATGTTACTTATGGTCTTGGTGGGGTCATGGCTGTGTCGTTGTGGGTCGTTCTGGTGGGTGGGATGTTGGAGTCCTGGGGAGTTGTGGGTGTGTGGTGTTGCTGGCGTTCTGCAGAGCCTGTGGATATACAATGTTTTGTGTCTTTCCGTCGGCTGTGTTGATGTCGAGGTTCTGTGGTTTCCCAACACTGGAACACGCTACGTAGAGTTGTCCGTGGGAGAAGCATTCTGTGTCAAGGTCTATGCCACGGATTTGTAGTGTTTGTCTGTTGTCTGTGTCTCTGCTGCGCAGTGTGTTTCTGTTCTGGCGTGTGATCTGCCCTTTTTTGTTTGGTGTATGTAGCGTTGTGAGTGTGTCGTCCGATGCTGTTATTTTTATAAGGCATGGCTTGTCTTTTGGATCAGTTTCTGTCTGTGTGGAAGGAAGGAATGGTTTTAGTTTGTGGTGTTTGTAGGTGTTGTGTGTACGGGGACCCGTAAGGTTGGTGGGATGGGTTGTGATTGGAAGTTGTGTTGTGTGGGTAGGATTTTGCTGGAGAATTGCTCCCTCAGAGTTTGGTTTTGGCAGTTTAACCCTCAAACACCAACTGAAATCTCTCAGCATTCTATCCTAGCCTTGGATGGCTCTTGCCAGCGTTGCTATGGCTACAACAGTTATGCAAATCCGCCCTTATTGGCAGCCAATCATGTTCAGAATGTAGAGGCTGGGTGAGTCATTGGCTGCCCCGGAGGATGCTGGGAAATGTAGTTTTATTTTTACTCGTTTTGGGGGCCTTTTAGGTTTTGGGGGGGAAAGTTTCTTTGCTACAAACGTACCTTGCTTGAGGCCTATTTCTGTTGGCAAGTATTGTGTTTCTGCGTTGTGTGGTTTCTTTGTTTGAGGTATACATCACATGACGTGAACCCATTTATATAATAGATATATATCAGGGGCGGTCCTACAAGGTAGGCCAAGTAGGCGGCCGCCTAGGGCGCCATCTGGGAAGGGGGCGCCATTCTGGCCCTGCCGATGTTCCTAAGGGCAGCGCCGCAGCTGCCTGCTTTTGGGCCCCGGCCTTGTGTGTTCCGACGCCGCTTCTAGGCATGCGCGCATGCCCAGTAGCTCCCTTGCACAGAAGCCTGTAAGCAAAGCCCTCCCTATCGGGCAGGCAGGAGTGCTTCCCTTCCTTTTGTCTCCCAGCGCGCTTGGGGAAGGAGAAAAGAATCAGTGAAGGAAGTGTAATTTTATATTATATGTAATATTAAAAACAATATTGCAGTATAGTGGTATTGTACAAAATAGTAATATACAATATTTTACTTTACTTTATTTTGGGTTATTTGAGTTTTATAGGAGTCATGAAAATATTTAGTAGAGGATAATTTCATTAAAATAAATAATTTTATTTATTATTTTATAATAATAATAGAATGTTATATTGTATTATAATGTCAATATATCAAAATATAATTATATTGTAATGTAGTATAATATAATTATGAGATAATATCTTGTATATACATTGATACAATATAATACTACTAATGGTATTGTGATATTATAATTGTATATTTGTTTTACATAATGTTTTGGGGGGGGGGGCACCAAAATAATGTTCGCCTACCATTTAAAATTACCTTAGATATATAAGAATGATTGGGGACCCGGCCCTGCCCGGGTTATTTGAGAAAGACATTGTGTGCCAAGTTTGGTCCTGGTTTATTTGGCATGCAGTGGTCTCAGGAAGTGAGTGAAGGTACTTCAAGTCCCATAATCCACGGTCCATCCTCCTCCGAACTGCACCAGGATGTAAAGTGGGTCATGGGGGCTCTGTGCGCCAAGTTTGGTCTTCCTCAATCACTGGATGATGTTTGGGAAGTGAATCGGGTGAAGGTACTGCAAATCCCATCATTTGTGAGCCATCCTGCCGTAAACCGCACCCGGTTTGTAAAGTGGGCCATTGGGCCTCTGTGTGCCAAGTTTTGGTCCTGGTTCGTCATTGGTGTGGGCCACAGTGCTCTAAGGAAGTGAGTTAAAGTACTGCAAGTCCCATCATCCACGGTCCATTCTCCCTCAAACTGCACCAGGATGTAGGGCGCATCTTGGGGGGTCTGTGTGCCAAGTTTGGTCTTGTTCTGTCATTGTTGGGGGCCTAGTCAGGAAAATCAAGTTGAGGAAGCCTTGCTGTCAATGTTGGGCCTGGTCTGTGATGTATAGGGGCTACAGTGTTGTTTGGGAATTGAATGAGGTGAAGGTACTGAAAATCCCATCATTCCTGGCCCATCCTACCCCAAACCACACCATGTTGTGAAGTGGGCCATTGGGCCCCTGTGTGCCAAGTGTGGTCCTGATCCGCCATTGCTGTGGGCCGCAGTGACTGACTGCCTGAGGCCTTTCCTTTTCCCTCTGTGTCACCTTAGAACAGTGTTTCCCAATTAGTGTGCCGTGAGCGATCATCAGGTGTGCCGTGGGAAATTGGAACCTCCAGGAAGGGGTGGGGGGGAGTCTAGTGTGTTGAAGTATAAAAACCCTAAGAAACCTACCTCGATAAAGGCACAAAATTACAACCACCCCCCTCCCCACCCGTTGTCTATTTGGGTCTCTCCTCTCCATGCATTGGGAAGGCCCGCCTCCCTTTCCCCAAGTAGAGACCTCCTCTTGCCTCCTGGGGGTTCTGTGTGGGAAGTTTGGCCCAGTTCTGTCATTGGTGGGGTTCAGAATGCTCTTTGATTGTAGGGGAACTATAAGTCCCAGCAACTACAACTCCCAAATGTCAAGGTCTATTTCCCCTGAACTCCATCTGCGTTCATATTTGGGCATATTGAGTATTCATGCCAAGTTTGGTCCTGATCCAACATTGTTTGAGTCCACAGTGCTCTCTGGATATACGTGAACTACAACTCCAAAACTCAAGGTCAATGCCCACCAAACTCTTATAGTATTTTCTCTTCGTCATGGGAGTTCTGTGTGGGAAGTCTGTGCCTTTCTGCCATTCCTGCCAGGATATCTATGTTGTGTTCATCGAAACAGGCCCAGGTTTCACACTGAGTGTATAAATACATTTCAAAACATATTAACTGTATGTATGACTGCGTTAGAGTGTCATTTTGTGTCAGTTTGGTTGGTGGTGTGCCCCAGGATTTTGCAAATGGAAAAAGTGTGCCGCGGCTCAAAAAAGGTTGGGAAACACTGCCTTAGAATGTTGGAATGTAGATGGCCAATCAGAGTCCTTTATGCAAATACTACCTCAGTGGCAACCAATCCCCTCTTTCTGGTGCCTTAGAATGTTGGAGTTCTAAGGCTGGCCAATCAAGAGTCCTTTATGCAAATAATCCCACAGTGGCAACCAATCGAAACGCCACATATTCCTCCGCACGTGCGCCCGCAAACACTGACTTTTATTATATACATAGATAGAGAGAGAGAGAGAGAGAGAGAGTTGCTTAGAGAAATAGATAAATGCACAGACAGATAGTTGCATATGTAGATACATATGATACATAGATACGAGCATAGATAGATGCATAGATAGATAGATAGATAGATAGATAGATAGATAGATGCATAGATAGAGAGGTTCATAGAGAATCCAACCGCTGGAAGGGACCCCAAAGCCAGGCCGGAGGACACCACGCAAGCCCTCCTGAGAGATGTCCTCCCTCCCTCCCTCCTTCCGTCCCTCCCGGCCTTGTGGGAATCACTCCTCCTCACCCAGGGCGACCAGGACGCCAAGTCCCAGCAAGGCCAGGAGTCCGCACAGCCAGATGGCCTGCCCGCCTTCCTCCCGGGCGCCCGGGGCCCGGCCCCCTCCTGCGCCAGCACCGGCAGCCACCTCGGGCCCCTCCCGGCCCTTCCGCCTGCGCAGGCCTTCCACGTCTTCTGCCGCCGGAGGACCTGCAAAGCGGCCGCGGGAAAGAGGGCGGCCTGAGCGGGCTGCGCAAAGGGATTTCCGACTCAGGGGGAGGAAAAAGGAAGCGGGGGGCCACTCACCGGCTCTGCGGAAGACGGGGGCCCCCGGCGGGGCGGCTGCAGAGCCCTCCTCAGCATGATGGGCGGGGGAATCCTTGGCCTGCGGAGGGGAGGGGACCGGGCTCGGCTCCGAGGCGGGGGCTGCGGGGGTCTCTTCCGAAGGCAGGTCCAGCGCCACCCCCGGCCCGCTTGCAAGGGGCTTCCCCAACACAAAGGCAGAGGGGCGTTTTAATTATTATTTAAAACAATAATAATAATAATAGGGCTAGGCATTAATAATAGCAAATATATTATTATTATTTAGTGTCAGGAGCAACTTGAGAAACTGCAAGTCGCTTCTGGTGTGAGAGAATCGGCCGTCTGCAAAAGGATATTGCCCAGGGGACGTTACCTGGGTGCTTTCTGATATTTGACCATCCCTGTGGGAGGCTTCTCCCACGCCCCCGTATAGGGAGCTGGAGCTGACAGAGGGAGCTCACCCACGCTCTCCCCGGATTTGAACCTCCGACCTGTGTGGCCACCAGTCCCGCCAGCACAAGGGCTTCAACCCACGGCACCTCCTCCTGCCCTTCCTTTTTCTCTTTCCTCCCTTCCCTCTTTATTTCCCCTTCCCTTCCTCCTTCCGTTCCTTTCTTTTCTCTTTCCATTCTTTTTCCTTCCTTCCTTCTTCCCTTCCTTCCTCCTTTTCTTCCTTCTTTCCTCCCTTCTTTTTCTTTTTCCTTCCTTCCTTTTTCCTCTTTCCTTCCTTCCCTCTTTCTTTCCCCTTCCCTTCCTCATTCCGTTCCTTTCTTTTCTCTTTCTTTCCATTCTTTTTCCTTCCTTCCTCCCTCCCTTCCTTCCTTCCTTCCTTTTCTTCCTTCCTTCCTTTTTCCTCTTTCCTTCCCTCTTTTTTCCCCCTTCCCTTCCTCCTTCCGTTCCTTTCTTTTCTCTTTCCATTCTTTTTCCTTCCTTCCTTCTTCCCTTCCTTCCTCCTTTTCTTCCTTCCTTCCTTCCTCTCTTCTTTTTCTTTTTCCTTCCTTCCTTCCTTTTTTCTTTTCTTCCTTCCTTCCTCCCTTTTTCTTCTTTCCTTCCTTCCCTCTTTCTTTCCCCTTCCCTTCCTCATTCCGTTCCTTTCTTTCCATTCTTTTTCCTTCCTTCCTCCTTTCTTCCTTCCTTCTTTCCTTCCTTCTTTTTTTTTCTTTTTCCTTCCTTCCTTCCTTCCTCCCTTCCTTTTTCCTCTTTCCTTCCTTCCCTCTTTCTTTCCCCTTCCCTTCCTCCTTTCGTTCCTTTCTTTTCTCTCTTTCCTTCCTTTCCTTCCTTCCTTCCTTCCTTCCTTTTTTCCTTTCCTTCCTTCCTTCCTTCCTTCCTTCCTTTTTTCTTTTTCCTTCCTTCCTTCCTTCTCGCCCACAGAGATTTCCATATAGTTCAACAAGTCACCAACCCCACGTAGCTACAAGGGGTATGAAACTGGTATAAATGGGTGGTGCAGACACTCCAGTACTCCACCTTTGCTTGGGGCTGCTCCTCCTCCTCCTCCTGCACCTGGGAAGGGGCCTCGGGGGCCTCGGGGGCCTCTTGTCCGTGGGCGGCGGGGGCTGCAAAGCGTGGGAAGCCAACACATGGGTTACAGAATGGCTTTAGGTCAGGCCTGGGTCAACTTGGGGTCAACTTTAGGTCAGGCCTGCTTAAGGTCCTGCAATAGCAGAATCTAAATAATAATAATGCTACTACTACTACTACTACTACTAATAATAATAAAAATAATAATATGCATGGCTGTTGTGAGTCTTGGCCAAGAAAGAAAAATGGAGAACAACAACAACAACAACAATTGTCCCGCCCCCACTTACGTGGCTGCCCCTGGGAGGGCGAAGGTGCTTCTGGGGGGGCTTCGGCCGTTTCTTCGGAGCGAAGCTCTTCCACGGGAAGGCCCTGCAAGGACAGAGGCGGTCACCGGAGGGCAGGAGTGGGCCTGCCTGGCCATGTCCCAGCAGCATTCTCCCCTGACCTTTGGCCTGCACCTGTGGCTGATGGCATCCTCAGGGGTGCTGTTGGCAGTGCGGCAAGTGGAGTGTGTGTGCATATGTATACGTATGTATGTGTACACACTCATTCCACGCCTGTGAGAGAAAGAACCTTTGTCTGTTTGAAGCAAGAGCGGATGTGGCAATGAGCAAGCTTGAATAGCATTGAGCAGCCTTGCAGCTGCAAAGTCAACCCGTGAGGGTCTCTGCATAGAAGGGCAACACAGGCCAGGCTACCTCTCGGTAGATACTCTCATACGGATTGTGGCTGTTCAGTGCTATTCCAGCTTGCTCATTGCCACATCCACACTTGCTTTAAACAGACCAGGGTTCTTACTCTCACCCCAGAGATCATTCCACACTGGGCGCCTCCAGGCAACAACGGCCAAGCCGCCTCTATGCAGAGACCCTCCCTGATTGACTTTGCAGCTGCAAGGCTACTCAATACTAATCAAGCTGGCTAACTGCAATGTTTACACTTGCTTTACACAGACCAGGCTTCTTCCTCCCATCCTGGGCATCATTCCACAGAGGGGGCCTCCAAGCAACAACGGCCAAGCCGCCTCTATGCAGAGACCCCGATTGACTTTGCAGCTGCAAGGCTTCTCAAGACTAATCAAGCTGGCTAACTGCAACGTTTACACTTGCTTTACACGGACCAGGGTTCTTCCATCCTGGCCATCACTCCACAGAGGGCGCCTCCAGGCAACAACGGCCAAGCCGCCTCTATGCAGAATTCCTCCCATCCTGGCCATC
This sequence comes from Anolis apletophallus, assembly GCA_030556195.1. Classification (NCBI taxonomy): domain Eukaryota; kingdom Metazoa; phylum Chordata; class Lepidosauria; order Squamata; family Anolidae; genus Anolis; species Anolis apletophallus. The sequence goes on from JARBWK010000019.1 coordinate 22,113,306, forward strand.
ACTCCACAGAGGGCGCCTCCAGGCAACAACGGCCAAGCCGCCTCTATGCAGAAACCCCCTCCCCCCCCCCCGATTGACTTTGCAGCTGCAAGGCTTCTCAATACTAATCAAGCTGGCTAACTGCAACGTTTACACTTGCTTTACACGGACCAGGCTTCTTCCTCCCATCCTGGGCATCATTCCACAGAGGGTTCCTCCAGGCAACAACGGCCAAGCCACCTCTATGCAGAGACCCTCCCTGATTGACTTTGCAGCTGCAAGGCTTCTCAATACTAATCAAGCTGACTAACTGCAACGTTTACACTTGCTTTACACGGACCAGGGTTCTTCCTCCCATCCTGGGAATCATTCTACGGAGGGCGCCTCCAGGCAACAACGGCCAAGCCGCCTCTATGCAGAGACCCCCACTGATGCCATTAGGCACAGATGCAGGTGAAACATCAGGAGAGAATGCTGCTGGAACAGGGCAATTCAATTATTATTATTATTATTATTATTATTATTATTATTATTGCCAAGTGCCAAAGGGTGCAGGAAGGAGGGCCGGGCCCACGCCTCACCTCCGAGCCGGCCATCACCCAGCTGTTGTTGTTGTCGGACTCCCGAGAGTCTGAGTGGTCAGCCATGGCAGCGCATGCCCAGCCAAGGGGACTACGAGGAGGCGGAGGAGGGCCTTCTCTCTACGGAGCGGTCTTTCGGGCCCCGAGCAGAGGTGGAGTGGCCCTCCGTGATGTCACTGGGAAAGAAAGGGAGCCAAGCCACAGACGTTTGAGGGGAAGGAAGGAAAGGATGAAGAGGGAAAGAAAAGGAAAGAGGAGTGGAAAGAAGAAAAAGAAGGGAAAGTAAAGAAGAGAAGAGAGAAAGGGAGGGAGGGAGGAGAGGAAGAAGAAAGAAACAGAAGGAAAGGAAGGAAGGGAGAGAAAAGGAGGAAGGGAGGAAGGGAGGAAGGAAGGAAAGAAGGAAGGAAGGAAGGAAGGAAGGAAGATGAGAATTCAACCTAGAGCTATCTCAAAGGAGTAATCATAGCAATTAAAACCCATTTGAAATACATAAACAAGACCCCTCCCTCTTGAAGAGTGGGATGCCAAGCGTGCCCCTGAGCATGTCCCGAGTGCTTTGCATTCCCTCTGCGGCCAAGAGAGAGAGGAGGGGGGGGGGCCTTGCTGCTCCCCCCGCCCTCCAAGGCCAAAGTCTCCTGCTGAGCGGTGGGCCTGGCTGGCCGCTTGGGTGGGGGGAGATTTGCAAAACAAATCCGTGGGAAGAGGAGACGGGGCAGAAGAAGAGCACCAACACAACACAACACAGCACGGGGCACACTTCCCTTCCCCGCAGCCTTGCACACAACACACACCCCAGTTGCCGCCCCTGGAAATAGAAGCGCTGCAAATGGGGCGACATGATGACCCCATGAATAAGAAGGGGGCGGTTGGGGCAGGGGGAGAAGAAAAAGAGAGACAGAAGAAAGAGAAAAGACAGAAGGAGAGAGAGAGAGAGAGAGAGAGAGAGAGAAGAGAAGGTGAAAGGGAAAGAAAGAGAGTGAAAGAGAGAGAGAAAGGAAAAAGAGAGACGGAAGAAAGAGAAATGAGGAGAGAGAGAGAGAAAGAAAAGAGAAGGAAAAGAGCAAAGAGAGTGAAAAGAATCAGAGAGAATAAGAGAAGGTGAAAGAAAGGGAAAGAGAAATAGAGTGAAAGAGAGAGAGAGAAAGGAAGGAAAAAGAGAGACAGAAGAGAAATAATGAGAGAGAGAGAAAAGAGAAGGAACAGAGTAAGGAGAGTGAAAATGAATCAGACAGAGGAGAGAAAGAATAAGAGAAGGTGAAAGAAAGAAAGGGAAAGAAGAGAGAAAGGAAGGAAGGAAAAAGAGAGACAGAAGAGAAATAATGAGGAGAGAGAGAGAAAGAAAAGAGAAGGAACAGAGCAAAGAGAGAGATAAGAGAAGGTGAAAGAAAGGGAAAGAGAGAGAAAAGAAGGAAAAAGAGAGACAAAGGGGAGAAAAGAACATGAAGAAGTGAAAGAGAAAAAAGAAAAAAGAAAGGGAAAGAAAAAGAGAAAGGAGGGAAAGAAAGAGAGCAAAGAGTGAAAATGAATCAGAAAGAGAGAGGAGAGCGAAAGAAGAAGGTGAAAGAAAGGGAAAGAGCGCAACAGAAAGGAAGGAAAAGAGAGAGAGAAAGGGGGGAGAAGAGAATAAAAAGAAGTGAAAGAGGAAAAAGAAAAAGAGAGAGAAAGGGAAAAAGAAAGGAGAGAAATAAGAGAAAGAAATAGAAAGGGAAAGGAGAAAGAGGGGGAAAGATGAAGAAAGTGAGAGTGTGGGAGGGAGAGAACAAAGAGAAATGTCCTTTCTGTTCCTCCCCATTAATTGATTTGCTTGATGACCAATGAAGGGACGCAAGGTGGCTAAAGGGGGAGCTGGGGAAGGGTTGCCAAAGAGACAGGAAGAGAGGGGGGTGAAAGAGGGAGGAAAGAAAGAAAGAAAGGAGGAGAGCGAGCGAGGGGGTGTCCAGCCCTAAGGAAAGAAGGAAGGGCTCCTTTGAGAGGGACAGAGAGAGAGAGGGAGAGAGAGAAAGAGAGAGAATGCGGGGAATCCCAAGCAGGCCCTCTTTCCCAGGGGAGCGCCTCTCTGGGCCTGGCAGTGTGTGTGTGTGTGTGTGTGTGTGTGTGTGTGTGTGAGTGTGTGAGTGTGTGAGAGTGTGTGTGTGAGTGTGTGAGTGTGAGTGTGTGTGAGTGTGTGTGTGTGTGTGTGTGTGTGTGTGTGTGTGTGTGTGTGTGTGTGTGTGTGTGTGTGTGTGTGTGTGTGTGTGTGTGTGTGTGTGTGTGTGTGTGAGTGTGTGTGTGTGTGTGTGTGTGTGTGTGTGTGTGTGTGTGTGTGTGTGTGTGTGTGTGTGTGTGTGTGTGTGTGTGTGTGTGTGTGTGTGTGTGTGTGAGTGTGTGTGTGTGTGTGTGTGTGTGTGTGTGTGTGCATGGCAGCCACAGAGGGACCTGCCTTGGCCCAGCAGCAGGGATCTAGGGGAGGGCCCCCCTGGAACTGCCTGCCCCCAAGCCAAACCCCAAAGAGCCCCTTCCTCCCTCCCAGATTCCTCCATGGGGCAGGCAGGCAGGCGGGCAGGCGGGCAGGACAGCTGCAGGGGCTGAAAAGGGAAGAAGGCAGGCGTCCGGCCTTATTTATAGCTGCACTTAATGCCTTTCAGCAGGTGGGCCGGTGGCTCCCAGGCCTGAGCACCACGCTCGCCCCCCTCTTGCAAGCAAGCAAGCAAGCAAGCAAGCAAGCAAGCGCATGGCCAGAGCAGCCAGGCCTCCCTTGCACCCCCCCCCCCCCCACACACACACATCACCCCATTGCAGGCCCGGGGCCTCTTCTGGGCAAAAACTTCCTTTTTTGGAGAAGTCTCTCCCTGGCCGGGAAGAGCCGCCGGCAGAGCTTGGCTTCCCAGGACTCCAGGCGGCCGGGACAGAGACACAGCCCCCCAAGGAAGGGCCCGGGGTGAAGGAGAGGAGGACCCCTTCTTCTTCTTCTTCTTCCATGGGGCGGCCTTTCCTTGGGAGGGGGTCCCCCTCTCCTCCTCCTCCTTTCTGCTTTCTGCCCAAACGAGGTTGCCCTTGCTTGAGACTCAAAGACGAGACATCCACGGAGAAGCCAGGAACAAAAATCATGTGGCATCGTATTATTGTTATTATTGTTATTATTATTAGTACTACTACTACATTTCCGATTACGACATTCTATACTACTATAAGCAGGACGATGAGGTAGGCTGCTAGCCTGGCAACCCAGACCCCAAGGGCCCCTGTCTCCGTGGGAAAGGAAGAAGCACCTCCGGCCGGTGGGAAAGGGGATGCTGCTGTTGCCATGGCAACCCCGCACCTGCTGGACCACATCCAAAGGGGAGATGCCTCATCCTGGGGAAAGGAAGGGCAGCCCTCTCCACCCAACCACACCCTTGGCACCCCTTGCCAGGATTACTATTAGTATTATTGCTACCTGATAGTACTCACACTAGTATTGGCTCCCCGTGGCCAAGCCCTGGCCCTCCCCGTGGGGCCCCCGAGGGATCCTTACCTTGAAGGGAGGGAGGGCGTCCTTCTTCCTTCCTTCCTTCCTTCTTCCTTCCTTTGGGCTTCTCAACTTTCCTCTCTTGAAACTTCTGTGCAGCTGCTTTCCCTGCAGGGTGGGTGGGTGGGTGGGTGGGACCGAGGGCAGCCAGGGAACCAATCAGGAGGCGCGAGGGGGAGGGCTCAGCCAATGAATGCAAAGCTGGCTGAAAGACAAGTCGGCTGTCCTTGCGGGTTTGCCTTAAAGGAAACACCACTGGGAGGTACAAGGCTCTTGGGTTATTATTATTATTATGAATAATAATCTATATATATATATATATAATAAGAGAGAACGTTTGTATGTATGTGGCAGCGTTCTGATTGGCTCCCGGCCTCTACATTCCGACAACATGATTGGTTGCCACTGAGGGAGTATTTGCATAACGCCTCTGATTGGCCAGCACCACCAACATTCCGACACTCTAAAGTGGCAGAGGGGGGGTAAGGAAAAGGCCTGAGGCAGTCAGGCATGGTGGGAGTTTAAGGCCAAAACACTTTGCGGCCCCCAACAATGACAGAACAAGACCAAACTTGGCACGCAGAACTCCCAAGACCCACTTTACATCCTGGTGCAGTTTGAGGGAGGATGGACTATGGATGACGGGACTTGCAGTGCTTAGAGCACTGTGGCCCACACCAATGACGGACCAGGACCAAACTTGGCACACAGGGGCCCAATGATCCACTTTACAACCTGGAGCAGTTTAGGGCAGGATGGGCCACAAACGATGGGATTTGCAGTACCTTCACCCGATTCACTCCCCACAGAACATTGCAGCCCCTACAAATCAGAGACCAGGCCCAAACTTGGCACACAGAGCCCCCATGACCCACTCTACATCCTGGTGCAGTTTTGAGTGGGACGGACCATGGATGATGGGACTTGTAGTACCTTCACTAACTTCCTGAGACCACTGCAAGCCACGTAAACATCTCATAAGGACCACCCTTGGCACACAATGCCTTTCTCAAATAACCCGGGCAGGGCCGGGTCCCCAAGCTAGTATAATAATAAAAGTGAATGTTTGTATGTTTGTATGTATGTGGCAGCGTTCTGATTGGCTCCCAGCCTCTACATTCTGACAACATGATTGGTTGCCACTGAGGGAGTATTTGCATAATGCCTCTGATTGGCCAGCACCACCAACATTCCGACACTCTAAAGTGGCAGAGGGTGGTGGGGTAAGGAAAAGGCCGGAGGAAGTCAGGCATGGTGGGAGTGTAAGGCCAAAACACTTTGCGGCCCCCGACAATGACAGAACAGGACCACGCTTGGCTTGGCAGAACCCCCAAGACCCACTCTACGTCCTGGTGCAGTTTGAGGGAGGATGGACCATGGATGACGGGATTTGTAGTGCTTAGGGCAGTGTTTCCCAACCGGTGTTCCGCGGCACACTAGTGTGCCATGAGCGATCACCAAGTGTGCCGTGGGAAATTGGAACCTCCAATCCCCTTTCTTCTCCCCCCTCCTAGCAGCTCCTTCTCCCTCTTTCCTTCCCCAAAGACCCTCCCCGAGGCAAAGGAAGGGCTCCTCTGCCGAATGCCAGGGCCAGGCCCGCCTTGAGGAAGCCTTCAGGAGCCTCGGCTCAGCATGGCTCCAGCTCCCGCTCAGGGCTGCTTCAGCCTCCCGGTGCTCCCAGGTTCGCTCACTGCCCACTTCACCCACGCGGAGCTTTGGCTGTTCTCGCGAGAAATCCAAGCCAACGCGGAAATGCCGACTCAATCACTTCCGCCCAGAGCTCTGCTTTTGCGGAGGGAGGAGGGAGGCAGCGAAAGAGGGCACACAGATCTATGAAACATATAGACTACCCACTCACAGGTTTCCAAGAAACAAATTGAGCCTCTCCGCTTGGATTTTTTTAAATTTTACGATTTTACTGGATTTTTCGAGAGTTGCCCCCCCCCCCCAGGAACTGTTTATAACAGCTTCATGACATCCATAGTTAACTGGAAGCAAGTTTCACTCAGGGTGAAATTTCACAAGGGTCTGGAGAACAAGCCCTATGAGGAGCGGCTTGAAGAGCTGGGCACGTTTAGCCTGAAGAAGAGAAGGCTGAAAGGAGACAGGATAGCCATGCATAAGTATGTGAGAGGAAGTTATATCTATGTTGTGTTCATCGAAACAGGCCCAGGTTTCACACTGAGTGTATAAATACATTTAAAGACATATTAACTATATGTATCAATGTGTTAGAGTGTCATGTTGTGTTGGTTGGGGGTGTGCCCCAGGATTTGGTAAATGGAAAAAGTGTGCCGCGGCTCAAAAAAGGGTGGGAAACACTGCAGTAGACCACAATTAACCCATGGTACCCATGGGGATCGGTAGATGTGTACCAATAATATATTCCTGTTTGATTTGGGTTTGTTGTTGTTTTCCCCCCATTGCTTTTGTGTGAAGCCAAGCACTTCACGCTCAGTATGAACAATAGCTTGAGCTCCTATCCTTCAGCGAGAGACGGGATCCTGCAAGTGACGCCCAATGGAGCCCCTTTCGACGCTTTGGTGACTTACCCAAACCAAAGGGTTCTTCGTTTGCAAATCCTGGACTTGGCTGGAAAAAGGAACCAGAGGCCAAGAGGATCCCAAACGAGGCGGAAAGAAGAGGCCGCTGGCCCCAAAATGTCACCGCATTTCAAGGAAGGAGACAGCCAAGACAAAGAGAGACGGGCAGGGCCACAAAAGGCCTCTCCGCTGGCCCTTCGCCTCCTGGGAGGCGGCCATTTGGAGCAGGAAACACGGGGCGAGGAGGGGGAGAAGGTCCGTCCTCTGGAACATCCTTGGAAGCGTCTACATCAGGCCTGGGCAAACTTCGGCCCTCCAGGTGTTTTGGACTACAACTCCCACCATTCCTAACAGCCGGCAGGCTGTTAGGAATGGTGGGAGTTGTAGTCCAAAACACCTGGAGGGCCGAAGTTTGCCCAGGCCTGGTCTACATGGTGGTTCCGATGCAGTTTGTCCTCCTTCTGCCCCACTGACTCCCCCTTGCAATGCTTCCACGCACCCCAAACTGAACCCCAAACTGAGCAAGACACGGGGAGAGGGGGCAAGAGGGGGCATCAAAGCCCGGCCAAAATAATAACCATAACAATAATAATAATATTTATCACTCCCGAAGGTCTCCATCACAGACAAGCTACGGTGCCAGCTAGATCAGGGCGGTTCGGTGCTGCTTGTGTTATTGGACCTCACAGCAGCGTTCGATACAGTCGATTATGGTCTTTTGACCCACCGCCTGGCCAGGGCCGGGGTGAGGGGGGCAGTCCTAGACTGGCCGTCTTCCTTCCTCCGGAACCGGCTCCAGCGAGTGAGGAGGGGCGAGGTTGTCTCCGAGGGTTCCCCCCTACTTTGTGGGGTCCCCCAGGGGGCAATCCTCTCCCCTCTGTCATTTAACATCTAAGTGTGCGACCACTTGCTCAGCTGGTTTGTAGCTTTGGGCTGAGGTGGCACCAGTACGCTGATGACACCCAGCTCGTTCTGGGGATGGAGGGCCGGTCCAAATCCGTACCCGATAATTTCCATCGTAGCCTTGAGGCCGTTACTGGATGGCTGCGAGCCAGTAGGTTGAAGGTGAATCCGGCAAAGACGGAGATCCTGTGGCTCGGTCACCCGGGCGGTAGGGAGGTCCAGCTTCCAACCCTGGACGGCGCAACGCTATGTCCGTCATCATCGGTAAAGAGTCTCGGCCTCACTCTCGACTCTTAACTGATGATGGAGACACACATCTCCACCGTCAGTAGAGCAGTGTTTTTCCATCTACGCCAGGCGAGGAAGTTGGCCCCTTACCTGTCCCGCCGTGACTTGGCCACAGTGATCCAAGCCACAGTCATCTCAAGGCTAGACTACTGTAACACTCTGTACATTGGCCTGCCTTTGTCAGTGATCTGGAAACTGAAAATGGTGCAGAACGCAGCGGCGTGGCTGTTGGCAGGCGCCTCTGTGCGCAGCCGTGTAACACCCATCTTGCGCGAACTGCACTGGTTACCAGTGGAATGCCGGATCACCTTCAAGGTGGTGGTACTGACCTTCAAGGCCGTGAATGGTCTGGGGCCAGTGTGCCTCAGGGACCGCCTCATCCCATACTGTCCCACTAGACCGTTACGCTCAGACAGGAAACCTGTTGGAAATCCCACACGTTAAAAAGTATCGCCTCACGGCTACACGGAGGAGGGCCTTTTCGGTCATAGCCCCCCCACTTTATGGAACGCACTGCCTTCCGACATCCGCGCCCTCCCAGGCTTGCTGGCATTTCGGAAGGCATGCAAAACACTCCTGTTCCAACAGGCATTTGGCTCCTAAAAATCTGGCAATCTTTTTTGACACTATCTGCCCCCTATTTTAATTGAGTTGTAGTGCTGTTTTTAATCTTGTATTTTACTGTAGCATTATTGTTGTCTCGCGGTGTTTTATTCTGTCTTATTTTGTGATTTTACTGTTGTGAGTCGCTCCGAGCCCAACGGGAGTGGCGACTGATAGATCCAAATAAATAAATCAATAATAAACAAACATAAAAGCTGACGGAATGCCAAAAATGGGGCTGCAAGATTGTCAATGGGGGGGGGGGGGGGTTGTCATCTACACTGTCCAATTAATGCACTTTGACCCCACTTTGATACCAGAGGATGCTGGGAGTTCTAGCTCGATGGCATTTGGCAGACCTTGTCACACCAGGAACCCACAGCACTGAGCCATGGCAGCCGAAAGAGCACCAGGCTGCCTTAATGTGTGTTTGCAGGTGGCTGCCCAAGACCCCCTTGTGCGGGGAGGGGGTTCTGGGCCTGACCCAATTGAGATCGGGAAGCAGCACAACCCTGCTGAAAAACATTACTAAATATACAAACATTTTAAGAGGGAAGGAATATCGCGATTACTTTACAAAATGTCACTTTTTTAATGTTCTCACATAAAAACAAGGGGGGGGAGGAAAGGGGAGGATTACAAACCCAAGGACAGCGCCCCGCTCCCCCCAACCCCAGCCCCCCCTCCCTCCCTCCCTCCCTCCCCAAGGATCCCAAAACCACAACAGAGAGAAAAGCCCCCAACACATGCGCAACCCCAGGGAAGTCAACAAAGGGAAGGGATTCGTCTAAAAAACGTTATTTAAAAAATCAGGATCATAATAACAGTCCGAGTCCCGAGAGTTTTGCTTCCCCCTCTCCCGGCTCGGGGCGGAGCTTGGACACAGGAGGGGTCCCCAAAGGGGCATCTCGTCCGCTGCTTCTCTGCCCCCCCCCCCAAGGTCCGGCTTCGGCCTCCGGTCCAGGCCAAAACAAAGGGCAGGGCCCACTTGGACAATAAGGAAATGCAAAGCCCCTCCTTGATGAAGACGCCGGCCAAGAAGGAAATGAGTGTGAGTTCAGGTCGGAGGTCAGAGGTCCTACCTAGGGAGGGTCAAAAGGTCACTCCCCCTTCTTCCCCCCAATTCTTCAGTGTGTCCTTATTGCCATTGGTTTGGAAAGGGAAGCGGAGAAGCGCCCGCACTTGCGCCTAGGCCAAAGGGCGCGCTCTCTCATGCCGGTCTGCCGCCGTCTTGTTTTGCGCCTCTTCGTCCCTCGATCTCTACGCGACTCCAGGTGTTTTGCTCCCGGCCTGAACGCAGAGATCACTTCCCAGAAAGGCTTGACTGTTTGAGAAGGGAAGTCCCACGGAGGTCCTTCCCCACAGCCATATAACCCACAATATCTGCTTTGAACTGGGTTATCTGAGTCCACGCTGCCGTATAATCCAGTTCGGCTGTGTGGAAGGGGCCTCAGAGACACAGGAGACCCAAGTTAGCTCACTTTTCTTCCTTATCTGTTGACTCTTTCCTCTAAGGCGTAGCAATGAAAGTACGGGTCTTCTACCCGTAAGAAGGCCTTACCTGTGGACTTTGTTTACTACCGTAGGCTCACCTAGAGCGCTGCCTACACGGCTACAGAGACCAAATATCCACACACGCGGGCAAAGCGGGGCTTGTGTCTGCGTGAGAGGGCCGGCTGCTTCAGGCGGCAGAGGCGGGGAGATGGCTCGCGTGTGGCTTCTGGTCCTTCGGACACAGTCTCGCCTTCAGGTAGCAATCTGCCATTGGGTCTGTGGAGGTCCGGCGCTGCAAGAGGGGAGGCCGCTGTCCCTTCTGTCCCCCTTAAGCAGCACACACAGGCCGAGGCTGTGGCGGGAGGCCAAGGAGGCAGCCCCGGGGTCCGCGAGGGCGGCCTCTCACCCGTCGTTGGCGGCCACCAGCTGCCCCAGGCCCTCCCGGATGTAGACGGACTGGATCTCCTTGGTCTTGAGGCAGAAGTCGCAGGCCCAGACGGCCGAGGCCTCGGTGGTCAGCAGCCCGTAGGCGTTCTCGGTCATGCCGGTGCACTCCCGGTGGAACCACTTCTGGCAGGAGGCCTCGCACAGGATGGCGTCCTGGTCGTCGTTGACCTCGCTGCGGCAGGCCCCGCAGGGGTACACCAGGCCCGGGGGCGGCTGGTGGCCAGAGGGGCCCCCGGGGGCCTTGCCGGAAGACGGGGCCGAGGAGCCGCCGCCGCCGCCACCACCGCCACTTCCGGGGGGCACGCTGTTGCCTTCAGGGGTTCCCCCGTTGCCTCCGCTGTTAGCCACAAAGGGGGCCTGGGTGCCGTTCATCGCCGCTGCTGCCGGGGAGCCCGTCGTGTGCGGCTCCGGAGGGAAGGCGTTGGGGGGAGCGTTGAGGGGCTTCCCTCCGCCACCGCCGCCTCCTCCTCCGCCATCTTCTCCTCCTCCCCCTCCTGCTCCGGGAGGGAAGCCGGGATCCGGGCCAGGGAAGGGGCTGGGGTTGGGAGGCAGGTTGGGGAGGTTGGGGTTGGGGCGCTGCATGGGGTTCTGTCCAAAGAGGTTGCCCGGCTGGCCGAAGCGCTGGGGCATGGGCGGGGGCCCGCCGGGAGCGTTGAGGCCGGGCCCCATGTCCCCTCCTCCGCGGGGGGGCTGCCCCATGGTGGGGGAAATCATGGGCCCAAAGCCCCCCATGGGCCCTTGCATGAGCTGCCCACCGGGGGGGCTGAAGTTCTGTCCCAGGGGCTGGCCGAAGGGCTGGGGGCCACCAAAGCCCATCCCGCCCGGCTGCACGTAGGCGGGGTTCTGCGGGGGCAGGCTGAAGGCGGCGGCGGTGGGGCCCATCTGCCCAGGGCCAAAGGGCGGGGGCTGCCTGCGCAGGGCCTGGGGGGCCCCTCCTCCATAGCCGGGAGGGACCTGGGGCCCCATCGGGCCTTGCATGCGGAAGTTGCCAAAGGGCCCGGGGCCCCCCAGGAAGGGTGCGGCGGCCGAGCCCACCTTCGGGGCCCCAAAGTCATCCTCAAAGGGGTTGGAGGCCACCAGGTGGTCCACCATCGGGGTCGGCGGGGGAGCAAACTCCGAGAGGTGGGAGTAGGCCGGGCCCTGCAAGAGCGAGAGACAGCACGGTCAAGGCCCAGCCATGACAAACAGAGCCAACACAATAACAACAACAACAACAACACTTTACTGGGAGTCGGAGGCCCAAAGAGCAGGAAGGCCAGGCCTGGGCAGCCATAGGAACACATGTTGGAAGAGATCCCTGCAAAGGCCACCCAGCCCAACCCCCTCTGGCCAGGCAGGAAGGCACCACCCAAGCCCTCCCAACAGATGGCCACCCAGCCTCTGCTTTTGAAGCACACGTGGAGACTCCACCGGACTCCCAATCAGCAACACATCCCACTAAATCAGGCCTGGGCAAACTTTCAGGCTTGGGGGCCACATGCTAGCCCCCCCCCGCTAAGAGGACTGGCTGCCTGGTGATGGGAGGAAGGAGGAAAGGAAGAGAGAAGGGAGGAAAGACAAAAAGAAAGGAAGGAAGGGTGAAAGGGAGGAAGGAAAAGAGGAGGAAAAAGAGAAGGAAAGAAGAAAGGCGGGGAATGGAGGGAGAAAGAGGGAGGGAAGGAAAGAGGAAAGGGACGGAAGGAGAAAGAGGGATAGAGGGAAGGAGGGAGGGAAGAAAGAGGGAAGGATGAAAGGGAGGAAAGGGAGAAGGAAGGAGAGAAGGAAGGAGAAAAGGAAGGCAAAAGGAACGAGAGAAGGAAGGGTGAAAGGGAGGAAGGAAAAGAGGAGGAAAAAGAGAAGGAAAGAAGAAAGGCGGGGAATGGAGGGAGAAAGAGGGAGGGAAGGAAAGAGGAAAGGGACGGAAGGAGAAAGAGGGATAGAGGGAAGGAGGGAGGGAAGAAAGAGGGAAGAAAGAGGGAATGTCACAGGAGTCCCACCAATGGTGGCGGCCACAAGGACAAAGTTCCTAGAGGAGAGCAACCACTCCTTCCAAAGGCAGGAAATAACACTTCCCAGCCAGGAACAGGGCGTTTCCCAAAGTTGGCTATGCAGTGTTATGATGATGATGATGGCCCACCGTCCTCCCCTCCTGAAGGAGACGCACACGCACCGCCTTACCTGCGTGTTGGACTTGCGGCGCTTCTTCTCTGGGCTCTTCATTTGAAAGCCTGAAAAAGGAACCACGAGAAGGAACGGGGTCAAGGAAAGCCAAATCCTCCGGGCGGGAGCCTCAGGCTCTCCTCCTCACAAGCCGCGCTGGTCGGGTTTCTGGCCCACTTGAGAAGCAGCCCAGGAGCCCAACCCCACGGCCACCCCAACACGCAGCCTCCATCGGCCCTGGAGCCAATCGGAGAGCAGAGCAGGAGTGGATGATTAATGTTTCGCAACCTGCCTTGGCCCAAAGGTCGCGTTTTGGGGAAGAGAACCTATCTGTCTGCACTGCATCCAATACACAAGTCACAAAGAGATTTCAGCACACCAGTTGTGCGTGCGTGCGTGTGTGTATGGGGGCAGGGGAGCCAGCCAAAGAGGCTCTGGGTGCATCTGCACTGTGGAATCCATGCAGTTCGGCACCACTTTGGCTCAAAGGCATTGCATCTTGGGAGCCGTCATTTTGCCAGGCCTCAAGCCTTGCGTATCTAGACTGTCACATGGATGTGGTTTGGCACCCCTTGAAGGGCTGTGAGAGAGAAGAGCCAAGACCTTGTTAAACTACAACTCCCAGGATTCTGGAGTAGGGTCAAGCTGCATTCCTTTCCCCTGTGCTAGGGCCTCCCCTGGGATATTGCTGCTATTGTTATTATTATTACTATATATTATATTACATAGCTGGCAGGTGGTGATTTTGTCAGCGCCGATTGTGTTTAAGTGCAGGCCAAGGTCTTGAGGCACCGCACGCAGTGTGCCCATCACCACTGAGACAGCCTTTACTGGCGTGTCTTTGCAGTTCAATCTTTAAATCCCCATTTTTATATTATTATTATTATTATTATTATTCTCATAGAGTTGGAAGGGATCCCAAGGGCAATGCAGTCCAGCGCCTCTTCTGCCAGGAAGCAAGATGGAATTACTATATTATTATTATTATTATTATCATTATTATTAGACTCACAGCGTTAGAAGGGTCCCTGGGGGCCATCCAGTCCAACCCCCCTGATTCTGCCATGCAGGAAAAGCACAATAACACAACACGAAGAACAAGAGTTAAATATCAATGCTTATCATGTACTAGCTGTACCCGGCACGCGTTGCTGTGCCCTATTTAGGAGACGCAAGGTTGTGTTATGTGCGTATTGTGTTGTGTGTAGGTATTACTTTTTTGGTGAGTTAGTGGGTGTGTGGTGGCATTGTGGGTGGTAGTATGTTGTGGAATGCTTGTGTGGGTGGGGTGTTTGGGTCTTTGTGTGTGTTTGTAGAGTATCAGTGCAGTGTTTATTTATTTATTTATTTATTCGATTTGATATACCGCTCTCTCTGTTGCTCAGAGCGGTTTACACAGGTTTGTGTGCCCAGTGGCAGCACAAACAGGACAATACAAAAGACGTGGGGAAGGACAGAAGGATAAGGGAAGGGAGGGGGGGGGAAAGAGGTCAGCAGCGGTGCCTACTGGAACACCACCCCGCCATCAAAAGAAGGTAGGCGGGGCAGCAGAATCGCTGGCGCTAAGACGCAAGCAGGGAGCAGGGGCCGACGTCTCCCCCAAAGGGGTCCGTCTTTAAGGCCCCGATCCGGTTGCTCAGTGTCCAAGTCGACTTTGTGGTTGTGTTGTGGTTGGAGTATAGATGGAGTTGGTTTTTGTTTGTGGTGGTGGTAGGTGTTGTGTGTGCAGGGTCCCGTAAGGTTGGGGGGGCTGAAAAGAAGTTGTGTTGTGTTGTGTGGGTAGGAATTGCTGAGTATTGTGCCTGGGACGTGTGTGTATTTGGAGGTGTGTGTGGTGGTGAGTAGTGAGTGGAGTCCTGGGTTTTGTGTTGGGGAAGTTGTCAGGTATTTGTGGGGTGTATTTTGTGTGTGTTGTGGTGACATAGTTGTCTCAGTCTGGCTGTGTGCTGGTTGTGATGTGGAGGGGGTGTTGCTTTTGCCAGTGGTGTTTGCTGTGAATTTTGGTTGGGTTGGGTTTTTGTAATACCTCCCTGCATTTTGTGTGGGCCGATGTTGGCCAATGGGATTCGCTGGCAGCCGCAGAGGACGCTGGGAAATGTAGTTTTTTAAAAATCGTTGTTTTGGGGGCCTTTTAGGTTTTGGGGGGGAAAGTTTCTTTGCTAAAACCGTCCTTGCCTGAGGCCTATTTTTGTTGCCAAGTTTGGTGTCTCTGCCTTGGAAGGTTTCTCTGACTCTGTCAGTCGTTCGATGACGGGACCTCCTTTATATATATAGATTAAATTTATTTGATTTTGTATACCGCTCCTCCCTGCAGGCTCGGGGCGGTTTAAACACAATCAATTAAAATACACATAAAATACATATAAAACATTTGGTCAGATAAAGCGCATGGTCAGTATATGTGATTGATATGAATATTACATCAAACTCACCGTGTTCACTGTCGATATAACAATGTGGAACGACAATAGAGGAAAATCCGGTGTAAACAGTCAGTTTTAAATAGTCCAGGGTAGTCCATGTATCAACAGACCAATTTCAAATAGTCCATTACAGTCCATATATAATCCATACACAAGTTGTGCAGTAAGTGTCCCATAGAGGTAGAGCACACAGCAGAATAAACAAGTTTGATAATCCCAATGCGGTGCGCCACGATATCGCCTTCTTGCGGAGTCGGGTTGACGGAAGATAAATACAAAAGGATCCTGCTCCGTTCCGCACTGGGATTATCAAACTTGTTTATTCTCTACCTCTATGGGATACTTACTGCACAACTTGTGTATGGATTATATATGGACTGTAATGGACTATTTGAAATTGGGCTGTTGATGCACGGACTATTTAAAACTGACTGTTTACACCGGATTTTCCTCCATCGCCGTTCCACGTTGTTATATCGACAGTGAACACGGTGAGTTTGATGAAATACTGATATCGATCACATATGTTGATGTAATACATGATAAGCGTTGATATGTAAGTCTTGTTCCTCGTGTTGTGTTGTAGTCCTAGCAGGACAGGCGCTCTCTTGTTTCTGGGAAAGCGCAATAACCAGAGCATGCCATGAGAGGTGCCCATCCGGCTTCTGTAGTAGTAGTAGTAGTATTTATTTATGTATTTCCACCACGTCTACCCCGCTGCTTCTTCTCAACCCCCGAGGGAGGGAGGGGGGCCTCAGAGCGGCCGAACAACGGCAACGATTCGATGCCAACACAGCATACATGTAATAAAAACCCCAAAACAGTTAACATTAAATACGTTAAATTACAGCTGGCATTAAAATTCCTTAAAATACAATTAACATTAAAATACATTGTATATATTCACATCAGTGAAAACAGTATTCCGTCCATAATAGAAGCATTGGGCCATGTCCACCAGTTTGCCATTCCAATCCAATCTAAAGTGCCGTATCGTGCTAATGTGCAAACGCCTGGTCCCATAGCCAGGATTTCACTTTTTTCCTGAAAGGGATGGGGTTGAGTGTATATCCATAGGGAGTGCGTTCCACAGACGGGGAGCCAACACCGAGAAGGCCCTCTCTCTCGTCCCCACCAACCGCATCTGAGACGTAGGCGGGAGCGAGAGCAAGGCCTCCCCGGACGATCTTAGATTACGAGGTGGGACGTAGCGGCTGATGCGTTCGGACACGTAAGCTGGGCCAGAACCGTAGAGAGCTTTAAAGGTCAAGACCAGCACTTTGAATTGAGCTCAGAAGTGGACCGGCAGCCAGTGGAGCCGACACAACAGGGGGGGGGGGTGTGCTCCCTGAATGTCGCTCTCGTCAGTAGTCTGGCTGGACTAATTGCAGTTTCCGAACAGTCTTCAAAGGCAGCCCCACGTAGAGTGCGTTGCAGTAGTCTATTCGGGATGTGACCAGAGCGTGGACGACCGTGGCCTAGTCCGACTTCCCAAGGTACGGGCACAGCTGGCGCACGAGTCTTAATGTGCAAAAGCTCCCCTGGCCACTGCCCAGACCTGGGGTTTGGGGCTCAGCCATGAGTCCAGGGCCACTCCCTGCGCCTTCAGGGGGAGGGTGACCCCTTCCGTCCAACCCAGGCCGTGACCCTGTGCCCTGTTCGGCCTAGTTGTGCCCGACTCTGGTGCTCACCTCCATTTCGCCCCACCTTCTCTATTCGGCCATGAAAGCACAACCAAAGCACTCCCAACAGAGGCCTGCCCAGTCTTTCCAGTAATAATAGTAATAATAGTAATAATAATAGTAATAATGTTCAACTTGTGACTTTTTAAAATATGAAACCCGGCCTATAGATGTCATTTGCTATGACGTACTGTGGTGTTGTGTCAATAATAATAATAATAATAATAATAATAATATGGCAACAATAGGGGCAGGGACTCCAGGGGCCATCTAGTCCAGCCCCATTTATTCTGCAATACAGGAATATTTTTTCTTTCCAATAATAGTAATAATACTATTAGTAATAAAGCACAACGAAAGCCCTCCCAGCGGATGGCCACCCGGCCTCTGCTTAAGAGCCCCCCCCCCCTGGGGTCTCCCTCCCTGATCTATCCCATGGCACCCGGGTAGAGAAACACGGGCCTGGCCCTTTAAGGCGCCCCCCTCCTCCTCCCCCCTCCCCCAGGCAGGCCTCTGGGCCTGTCACTCAGGCGCCGGTCTCCCTGGCGACGCGCGCTCCCGCCCCCGTCTCCATGGCAACCCCTCCCCGACTAGGCCCCAGGCGCTCACCGGCCTTTCCTTGCTTGCGGCCGGGGCCCGAGGGGAGGCTTCCCGGCGGAGGGGGCGGGGGCCCCGGGGCCGGGGCCGGCGGGCGGGTTCTGCGGCGGGGGCGGCGGCGCGGCGGCGGCGGAGGGGCCGACTCCTCCAGCTTGTCCGGGTGCGGGCCGCCATAAAACGGCAGGGACCGGCCTGGCAGCGCCTACGAGGCAAGGCCCGGCCGCGCCATGGCCGCCGGCAGCGAGGGCGCCGGAAGACCCGCGAGCAGGCCGCGCCCGGCTAGAGCGGAGGCACTTCCGGGCGGGAGAAGGGGCGCCATTTTGGACGCCAGCCCTCGGGACTCCATTTCCCAGCATGCCTGCTCGGAGGCCGCAACGGCTGAGGCTTCTGGGAGTTGAAGTTCCCCGCCTGGGGAAAAGCAGTTGAGGGGACCCCGCCATTTTGGACGCCAGCCCTCGGGACTCCATTTCCCAGCATGCCTGTTCGAAAGCCGCAACGGCTGAGGCTTCTGGGAGTTGAAGTTCCCCGCCTGGGGAAAAGCAGTTGAGGGGACCCCGCCATTTTGGACGCCAGCCCTCGGGACTCCATTTCCCAGCATGCCTGCTCGGAGGCCGTAACGGCCGAGGCTTCTGGGAGTTGAAGTTCCCCGCCTGGGGATAAAGCAGTCGAAGGGGGCCCCGCCATTTTGGGCGCCAGGCTTTGGGCCTTCGTCGCTCTCAACAGCAGAGGCTTCTGGGAGTTGGAGTTTCAAACCCTGGGAAGCCCTCTGGAATGGGCCCTCCCTTCGGGTGCTTTGGACTCCAACCCCCAGCATTCCTCACAGCCTGAGGATTCCAAACCCCCTGGAAGGAGGGAAGGCCCACGTTGTCCCAGGCCTCAGCCGAACTCAGGGCTTCCAAGGGGTTAGGACTCCATTTCCCAGAATTCCTGACAATTGGCCAGAGCAGCAGAGGCTTCTGGGAGTTGGAGTTTCAAACCCTGAGCAGCCCTCAGGAATGGGCCTTCCCTCCAGGTGTTTTGGACTCCAACTCCCAGCATTCCTCACAGCCCCAGGCCCCTTCCTTTTCCCCCTCAGCCGCTTAAGCGAGGAAAGGGCCTGAGGCTGTGAGGAATGCTGGAGTCCACAACACTTGGAAGGAGGGAAGGCCCACGGTGTCCCAGGCCTCAGCTGAACTCAGGCCTTCCAAGAGGGTTAAGACTCCATTTCCCAGAATTCCTGACAATTGGCCAGAGCAGCCGAGGCTTCTGGGAGTCGGGGTTCCCAACCTAGAGCAGTCACTTGGAAAGGAAGGCCGAGGCCACCCAAAGCCAGCCGGGGTCCCTCCTCTCTTGTGTTGATGGAGTGGCAAGCTTGGCTGAGGCAAGGCAGGCTGTGGGTGGAGCAGGCCCGGGCGGAGGCCAGAGTCCCCTTGGGTCTTCTGCCAAGGCCACCAGTCCAGTGTGGCCGAGGTGGACCTGGAACCGGTTAGAGATGCGTCTCTTCTCCATCCTGGTGGCCACGAAGGAGGGTTGGTCCTCGGCCCTGTTCTCCCTCTGCTCATGGCTTGGGCGAAGGTTGAGAGGGCCTGCTGGCCAAGGCCGCAGGTGATGGCTCCAAAGGAGGATGGAGGTGTCGTGCCAAAGGCTTCCACGGCTGGAATCGCTGGGGTGTCCTAGGTTTTTCCGAGCTGTCTAGCCATGTTCTAGACCAGGGGTGGGCAATTATTTTTTCCAAGGGGCCAGCCACACGGGAACCAAAAAATATTGTGGAGGGCCGCGCTTAAAGGCTGACCTACATTCTAATCTACATTATTTATTTATTATATATTACACATTCTTAATATTAACATATTAATATATCAAGAAATATTCATATATTAGTATTAATATAATTATATTATTGTAGTATATATATATATAGACATTATAATATATTGAAATTATAATATAACATTATATTATATTATTTATTATATTATTATTATAAAATAATAATAAAAACCACTAAAACAAAATGGAGTTCAAGAAGACAAGGTGCGAACCTTCCTCAAGAGAGGGAGGATCCCATGATGGAATGAATGGCCCAATGGACCCAGCCACCGCAGCAGAGCAGAGCAGCAGGCAATCGGAGGCTGCAGGCCTCCGCCCGCTCTCACCTCCAGCCGTTCCATCAGGGGCAATCCCGATCGGCTGATCGCCCTGCCATGAAGTGCCTGCCATCCCGGCTTTGGAGTGCCTGCCATCCCGGGAGGCGACCCGAGCCTGCAGCGGGAGCAGTTGGTGACCTGCGGCGGCTGATCGCCCTGGCGACCCGGAAGACTTGATCGTCTTCCAGGTCACCAGGGCAATCTGCCGCCGCAGGTCGCCGACTACTCCTGCTGCAGGCCTGGATCGCCTCCCGGGATGGCAGGCACTCCAAAGCCACCGCTCCTCCGATCGTTCTCCGGAGTGGCGGGCTATCTGCCGACACAAGCCCCACACCCCATGATGGGATGGCGGCAGCGGCACCCCTTCCTCTTGCAGAAATGGCCCCGCCCCCAACGGCCTTCTCCCCGGGCTGGTCAGAATCGGCCGGCGGGCCACATCCGGCCCGCGAGCCATAAGATGCCCAGGTCTGATCTAGAGCATTCTCTCCTGACGTCTCGCCTGCAGCGATGGCAAGCATCCTCAGACGTTGTGAGGTCTAGAACATGGCCATATAACCCGAAAAACCTACAACAACCCAGTGTTTCCAGCCGTGGAAGCCTCCGACAATAAATATACGATCTGTTTGTGTGTAAGCTTGTTTGGGGTTTTGGCCCAAGAAAGACCCGCCCGCCTGAAGGAGAAGGATAAGAAGAACAGCCAAGAGCTTGCCGAGAACGCCTGGCATAGTCTTACCACTCCCACAAGGAATACGATGGGGAGAAAGAAACACACAACCACACGCACAGAAAACAATCCACATTCCACAAGCTCCGTTGGAGAAGCAAATGGGCGCCCCGCTTCACCCAGGAGGCTGGAGGTCGTTCTGACTTGAAGGAATGGGCCCATTGGCTGAGTGACGCGGGGCGTCCATTCCCGATTCCTCCTGACCCGCTTCTATTGACCGCAGGACCTGGCCCCCCCGGTTGCCCACAAAGCACTCCTGGAAGCCACGGGCTACAGAAATACCCACTTTAATAATAACCATTGGGTTCCTTTGGTATAATAATAACAATAATAATAGAGAATAAAATCAAAAGAGATAGAAAGTGTGCAGGTGGGAGTGAGGAGGAGGGGTGTGTGTGTGCGCGCGCGCATGTGTGCAAACGGAGCCCCGCGGAAAAGGCGGGGGCAGGCACAGTGATCGGAGGAGTGTCCGGGAAAAGTGTGGTGGTCTTTTTTTTCTTTCATTTTTGGTGGCAGGGAAGCTACACTTTGGCTTCTGGAGTAGGATCAACACAATAGTCATGCAACACAAACATGTACAGACCTGGAGGGAAGGGGGGGGGGGGGCGGACAGAGAGCCAGAATACGGCAAGGACATGTATCGCTCCTTCTCCCCCCCCCCCAAAAAAAAACCTTGGTCCTTCCTCTGAGCATACGCAGAGTGCGTTCCTTTGCCTGCCTCCCCTCCTCCCTCCTCTGTGCTGCGGAGAGTGTGCTTTTCGGGGAGGAAGGAGAGTCCCGAAGGGAGCGGAAAGGCTTTGAGCGAAGAGAGGAAAGGCTTTTGCATAAAATCTCAGACCTGGAAAAGGGTCAAGGCACACGGAAGAAGAAGAAGAGGGGGAGGGGTGAAGAAGGGAGGGAAAGAAAGAGAGGGGTCGGTCACAACACTTGGCCCCCCCCTCCAAGTATTTTGGACTCCAACTCCCAGCATCCCTCACAGCCTCAGGCCTGAGGCTGTGAGGAATGCTGGGAGTTGGAGTCCTAAACACCCGGAGAGAGGGCCCATTCCTGAGGGCTTCCCAGGGTTTGAAACTCCAACTCCCAGAAGCCTCGGCTGTGAAGAGCGACAAAGGCCCCAGGTTGGGAACTCCAACTCCCAGAAGCCTCGGCTGCTTTGGCTAATTGTCAGGAATCCTGGGAAATGGAGTCTCAACCCTCTCGGAAGGCCTGAGTTCGGCTGAGGCCTGGGACGTGGGCCTTCCCTCCTTCCAGGGGTTTTGGACTCCAACTTCCAGCATTCCTCACAGCCTCAGGCCCTTTCCTCGCTTAAGCGGCTGAGGGGGGAAAGGAAGGGGCCTGAGGCTGTGAGGAATGCTGGGAGTTGGAGTCCAAAACACCCGGAAAGAGGGCCCATTCCTGAGGGCTTCCCAGGGTTTGAAACTGAACTCCCAGAAGCCTCGGGAAGAGCGACAAAGGCCCCAGGTTGGGAACTCCAACTCCCAGAAGCCTCGGCTGCTTTGGCTAATTGTCAGGAATCTGGGAAATGGAGTCTCAACCCTTGGAAGGCCTGAGTTCGTGAGGCCTGGGGAGGGGCCTTCCCTCCTTCCAATTCTTCCTCACAGCCTCAGGCCCTTTCCTCGGGGGGGGAAAGGAAGGGGCCTGAGGCTGTGAGGAATGCTGGGAGTTGGAGTCCAAAACACCCAGAAAGAGGGCCCATTCCTGAGGGCTTCCCAGGGTTTGAAACTCCAACTCCCAGAAGCCTCGGCTGCTCTGGCCAATTGTCAGGAATTCTGAGGGGGGAAAGGAAGGGGCCTGAGGCTGTGAGGGATGCTGGGAGTTGGAGTCCAAAACACCCGGAAGGAAGGCCCAAGTTTGCAAACGCCTGGATTACGATCTGTTTGGGAGAGGAAGGGGCTTGCCTCCCTTTGTGCTTTTGCATCGCTTGCTAGCCAATCGGAGGAGGAAACGGGATCTCCGCGAGGGCGAGGATCCCCTGCAAGTGCTGCAAATGGGAGGGGGGAAGGGGGTGCGCATCTACACTGGGGAACGGGTGCGGTTTGGCACCGCTTCCGCAGCAACCGTTGACCGTGGGGCGTAAGGAGGAAGCCGAAGGGAGAGCACCGCTTTCCTCGCTCCCCTCAGAACGTCCCGTGTCTTTTTTTTGGCATCGCCTTTTTCTTTGGGAGGGTGCACCTTTCAGGTATTATTTACTTATGTATTTATTTATTTGAAACGTTTATATCCCCTTGCGCGGCCTTGGTGCAATGCTATGGAGTCCCGGGGATAGAGTTTTTGCAAGGCCTCGACCTTCCTCTGCCTCACCAAACTACACATCCCAAGATCCCATGGCATTGAGCCCGGGGCCATTACGTCAGAGGTAACAGCGTCCTCTTTGGCTTTCGTTCGGCACTCGGATGACTATATTACGAATACATTTAGGCCCAAAAGGTGAGCGCTACATTTGAGTACAAAGTGTACGTGTGTGTATATAAACAAACAACACAAGGAACTGTATATATCAAAAATAGTGACTATGTATTGGCATAATAGTGGCAAAAAGGTGATACACTGGCTGCATAGTAAACATGTGGAAGCAAGGCGCATACCTAGGCTTATTCACAAGGTAAATACCAATCATGGAAAATGAGTCCAAGCGCAAAGGTAATCCGGTACGGTACCTCAAGCACTGGCGTGCGCATGTTCGAGACGGCGGAGAAGGTAAACAAACGAGGGTGGGAGATACAGTTCACAGGAGGTCACCCTCGTTTGTTTACCTTCGCCACCGCATTACTTTTGCGCTTGGACTCATTTTCCATGATTGGTATTTACCTTGTGAATAAGGCTAGGTATGCGCCTTGCTTCCACATGTTTACTATGCAGTCAGTGTGTTTTGCCTTTTTTGCCACTATTATGCTAATCTATAGTCACTATTTTTGATATATACAGTTCCTTGTATTGTTGTTCTTAGTATACTATCTGCAGCGTATTGTTCTCGGTGTGTGTCAATTGTGTATATAAACACACACACACACACCAGAGGGAAGGGCAATTGCAGAAGGCGAGGAGGGCGTGCCGGCCCTCCTTGGATGGCCACAAATGCACAAGGTGTGTTCGAAAAGCACCGTCCCCCCCCCCCCAGGGCCTCTGGAAAGGGAAGGGGGCCTTTGTGCCACGTGACCCCCACTGAAAGGCCCAGAAGAGGTCAAAGAACAGGAGGTGTGGTTGTGGTTGTTGTTGGTTCGCTTCCTGAAATGGCCAAACAGGAGGGAGGGAGGGAGGGAGGGAGGGAAGCCGTGTTGGGGCACAGTCTTTGGCCGAGGGGCATTGAAGGGCAGGCCGGGATTGTGTGGGGCTCCTGCCCTTTGCCCAACTAAAGAAGGAGAAAGAGACAGGAAAGGAAGGAAGGAAGGAAAAGGGCCAAGGAGGGGCTCCAGGGGCCATCCAGTCCATCCCCTTTTGGGGGGGGGCACTCAGGCTCTCCGTTCCACCGGCTGCTGGAGGCAGAGCTCGCTCCCGGCCGAGATGATGGGCAACCGGTTGTCCATGTGGTAGCTGATCAGGTGGCTGACGCTCTCAAAGCGGTGGTCCTTCGTCCGCACCTGGGGGAGGAGAATGGGGGAGAAGAGGCGGGCGCGTGAAGGTTTCGGTCAGAGAGGACAAGGAAGCTACGAGGATCAGGCCCGGATTACCTGATTGTGGCGCCCTAGGCCACACTCTGGAAGCGCCGCCCCCACCCCGGGGGGGCTTGCGGGGGGGGGGCTCCTTCCTCCTCACTGAAGGAGGGCCCGACGACGCGAGCGAGGAGGGGGCGGCGGGGCTTCTCTCCGCCTCCTCCTCCCTCGTGTCGCGTCGGCCCCGCCCCTCAGTCCTTCACTGAAGGACTGAGGGGCGAGGCCAATGACCCGAGCGAGGAGGGGGTGGCGGGAAGCCGCGTCAGAGACCGTAGGGCCTATGGCGCTCCGCGCGCAGGCGCAAGAACACCCAAAAATCATTTTTTTTAAAAGTTATTATATTTTTTAATTTTGGGGGGCCCGGACCTGCTGCCCCGCCCATGGCTGCCGCCCGAGACCATGGCGTAGGGTGGCCTTATGGGTAATCCGGGCCTGACGAGGATCTGAGACTTGTAAGGCACCCCAAAGAAGGTCATCCACTCCCGCCCCCTCCTGCCATGATAGATACATAGAAAAGGCCCTCTGATATTATTATTATTATTGTGTGTATGGGGGGTGGCAGGAGGGGGCTTGGACTTCCTGCCCGTGCAGTGTCTCCCCACTCTAGGATTCTCTGCTCCTATTGGCGCGTGTGGCCCTTCCTCCCGGGGACGGCCCTGGCCCCTGTCACTCACCACGCCCTCGGGGTCCACCAGCAGGAGGTGTTTGGGCTGCCCGCCCTGGAGCCCCGTCAGGACGTACTGGCCGGGCGTGGTGGTGCTCTCCCGCACCAGGAAGTCCCCGTTGGCCTGGAGCAGCTTCTCGGCCTCCTTGCGGCTGAGCCGGCCCTGGAACCAGGGCTCCCTGCGCAGCTGCTCCTCCATGGAGGGGCCCAGGGGCGGGGGCGGCGGGCCCCGCAAGGCGTCCTCAAAGGGCTCTGCGGGCGGGAGGCAAAAGGAAAGCGGTCAGGAGCCGGGTGGGGCCCAAAGGAGGCCTTGGGGACACCATCACAGCCGAGTCCGATTGCAGCTCTGTTCCTGGGTTACAAAGGTCATGTCCTAATCGAAGACGAAGGTACAGCAGACCCCCTTCGTTGACCCATGCCCCCCCCCATGGGGGTTGATAGTATAATGTAATTTAAGGTCAGGTAAGGGTAAAGGTTTCCCCCTGACCTTAAGTCCAGTCATGCCCGACTCTGGGACTCTGCTGCCCATCTCCACGCCTAAGCCAAAGGGCCAGCGCTGTCCGTGGGTACCTCCAAGGTCCGCATGACATGACTGCATGGAGCGCCGTTACCTATCCATCTACTCACATTTGCATGTTTTCAAACTGCTGGGATGGCAGGAGCTGGGGCGAGCAGCAGGAGCACACCCCGGTCCCCAGATTTGAACCTGCGACCTTTCAGCCAGAAAGTTCTGCAGCTCAGCGGTTTAAACCACTGCTATGTGTCTGCTGTTTTGCAAGGAATCTTTAGAAGGTGAGTTAATAATATAATGTAATAGAATCATAATAATAGTAATAATAGTCGCCGTTGTTCTCGCTCAGTTCCTGCGATGTTTCGTGAGGATTCTTTATATGGTGAGTTGAGAGTCGGACCCCAGCACCCCCCCCCCCTCCAGCGCTGCATTACGGGGGGGAGAGGAAGACGCAGATGGAGGCCGCCCGGCTCCCACCCCGCCCAGAGCGGTGCCTGCGCCAGACCCGTTCCCCGCTGCAGCCCCCTCGGCCTCCCCTCACTCACTCATGTCAAAGAGGTCCCTCTGGGCGCTGCTGTTGCTGCTGTTTCCGTTGGCGGTGGCCCCGCCCAGGCCGGCCGCTCGCGCCTTCTCCAGGTTCTGGACGTTGACGTAGGAGGGGTCGTCAAAGAGGTCCGTGCGGCCGGAGAGGCAGCGCTCCCGCCCTGCAAAGCCCGGCAGGGAAGGAGGTCAGCAGGAGGCTCAGGGCGACCAACGGCCAATAGGAAGAGGGATCCCCCTCCCTCCCTCCCTCCCTCCCTCCCCTCGCCCTGCAGGCTGGGACTCAATGCAGCCGTGGGGTCAAATCCCAGGCAAGGAGATGCCACCAACCATTAGGACCTGGATGGGAGTGAACTAGACATCCCAAAATCCAAGACGGGAGGGAGGTTGGAGGGAACTGAGCTTGAGGCTTGGGACTTATAGTTCCATACAACTAGTGATGAATCTGGACCGCACTTGGCACACGTACCAAACACGGTCAGCTTTGACTACTGGCATGGGAGGAATGATCAACGATGATGGCCGAAATCTAGAAAATAGCACGAGCCCTACCTTGCGAGGCGGGATGCGGTTTCCGGGATTCATAGTCTCCGCTGGACATCTGCCCAACTGGCTGCGAAGGAAAAAAGAAGGGGGGGCATAAGCCTGACGTCCATTCAGCCGGAGGGAGGGAGGGGGTGTGCGTGTGTGCCGGGGCGCTTTTGGCCTTACCAGGGTGGCCCCCAAGTGTCCGGGCGGCTGGCCTCCCCCGGGGCCCCCATCCCGCAGGCGCAGGTCCACCAGGCCGCCCAGCGGGGGCTCCTTCCCGGGGAAGTCGTTGTAGTACTGGTGGTCCGGAGGGGGGTCCTCCTCCTCGTCCCAGGCCGAGCCGTCAAAGCCAGCCATCCTGCGCGGCCAGAGAGGGAGAGAAAGGCCCCAGTGAAGCCCCCGGAGGAGCCCTGCACGGAGGAAGGGCTCCCCAGAGGACATCTAGCCCCACCTTCGGGCACCACAACATTCTGGGTCCCAGTGTGAATCCTGATTGAAACCACCCCCCACTTCCAGGCACAGCAAAGGGGTCCCCGAGGGACAGATTGGCTTGACCGCTGGAAGGGGCAAAAAATATTATACCAGACATGGGCCAACTTGGGCCCTCCTTCCCTCCAGGTGTTTTGGACTCCTGCCGGCTGTAAGGAATTGTGGGAGTTGGAGTCCAAAACACCTGGCGGGAAGGAGGGCCCAGGCTGGCCCAGGCCTTTGTCCTCGTGGAACTGGGCACTTAGGTCAGTCAAGGGATCACCTGCAGGCCCACGTCCTGGGAGCCCAAGGACAAAACACCTGGAGGGAGGCCAACGTTGGCCCACGCCCGGACGACACAGACAGAGGCGGGTAAACACAGATGGAGAGACACACGGGGAGATGCCGACCTGTCGTGTGGGGTGACCAGCTTGGGGGGGTTCTTGAGGTACTGCTTGAAGCGCAGCTCAAACGCCTGGCCGATGGTGCTGATGACGTCCTGGGCCAGGCCCTCGGGGCACTCCAGGATGTGGCAGGCTGCAAGGAAGGACGGGAGGCGGGGTCCAGGACACTTGGAGGGAGGCCCCACGTGGCCCAGGCCGGCCCTCACTCCCCAAACACTGTTACTATTATTACTCTTCCTCCCCACTTTTCTCTCTCGATCAAGACTCATAGATAAGCCGAGCATATTATTACTACTACTACTACTACTACTACTACTACTAGCCGTCCCCTGCCACGCATTGCTGTGGCCCAGTCTGTGTATATGTGTTTTGTGTGTGTATATATATATTTGTACATGTGTATATATATATATGTGTGTGTGTGTGTGTGTGTATATATCTCTCTCTCTCTCTCTCTCTCGCCTACTTCTCAAACGCGGCTGGTGGGGGCGAGGGAGAGGGCCTTCTCGGTGGTGGCTCCCTGCCTGCGGAATGCGCTCCCTATCGATGTACGTTCCACCTCATCCCTCCTGGCATTCAGGAAAAAAGTGAAACCCTGGCTGTGGGACCGGGCGCTTGCACACCAGCACAAGGCGGCACTTTAGGTGGGATTTCAATGGAAAGTGGGTGAACAGGGCCAATGCTTTTATGGCCAGAACATTGTTTTAATCTGGAATGAATGCGCATGATGTTTAGGTAACTGGATTTTAATGTATTTTAATTGTTGAAGGGTTCTGGGGTCTTATCTTGTTACTGTGTGGGCATCGAATTGTGCCTTACTGTAAGCCGCTCTGAGTCCCCCCCTCCCTCCCTCCCTCCCTCCCTCCCTCCCTCGGGGGTTGGGAAGAGCGGGGTAAAATCCTGAAATATATATATTTTGAGAGGACACACCAAACGGGTCTCGAAGAGAAACAATGCAGAAAGAACCGCAACTTGGAAACAACATTGCCCAAGGAGACTTTCTGCTGTGCTTTCTGCAGCCAGACTTGCCTATCTCAGATTGGCCTTTTTAGTCATCAACGGGGTTTGTAAAAAGCGTGGGGTGAGTCCTTCCTAAGAATCTTCGTTCGCGAAGTAATGCCGAGATTTCCCCCAAACTCCACCAGTGTTCTCATTTGGGCATATTCAGTATTTGTGCCAAGTTTGGTCCTGATCCAACATTGCTTGAGTCCACAGTGCTCTCTGGATGTTGGTGGACTACAACTCCCAAACTCAAGGGCAATGCCCACCAAACCCTCCTAGTGTTTTCTATTGGTCATGGAATCCTGTGTGCCACGTTTGGTTTAGTCCCATCATTGGTGGAGTTGAGACTGCTCTTTGATTGCAGGTGAACTATAAGTCCCAGCAACTACATCTCCCAAATGACAAAATCAAGGGAAGACAAACGCACATAAATACCACCAACCCGGTGCTCTTACCTCTGTGGTTAACGGGGTCTTTGGCAACGTAGGCAACGTACTCGGCCGTATCCTGCAAAGACAGAGGCACCGGGGGATTAGTAGTAATAATAATAATGACTACGTTTAGGTCAGGTTTCCCTGCTCACAGCACGCCTCCTTCTCAATGGGGACGGAAGTGGGATTTCTAGCAGACCAGGCCCAAAACTGACAGCAAGGCTTCCTCAGCTTGATTTCCCTGACTAGGCCTCAGCTAATGGGACATTGTGTATGGCCTGAATTGACAGTAACCAACCTCGGCAC
Organism: Anolis apletophallus; assembly: GCA_030556195.1. NCBI lineage: Eukaryota > Metazoa > Chordata > Lepidosauria > Squamata > Anolidae > Anolis > Anolis apletophallus. The sequence goes on from JARBWK010000019.1 coordinate 22,141,826, forward strand.
ACAGAGCCCCCGTGACCCACGCTACATTCCATTGCAGTTTGGAGTACAGAGGACCATGGATGATGGGACTTGAAGTACCATCACGGGTTATGGGATTTGTAGTACTTTCAATCCCTTCATTCCCCACACACCACTGCGGCCCTGAAAGACTACACTTGGCACATCGTGCCCCCACACTCCATACTACTGCAGTTTAAAGGAGGGCGGACCATGGATGATGGGATTTAAAGTACCTCCACTCACTTCCCAAGCCCACTGCGACCCTCACCCAGTGCATGATCATGACCACACTTGGCACACAAAGCCCCCATGACCCACTTTACATCCTGGAGCAGTTCGGAGGGTGGACCACGGATGATGGGAATTGAAGTACCTCCACTCACTTCACAAGACCGTTGCCAACCTCATCCAAAGACTGATCAAGGCCAAACTTGGCACACAGAGCCACCGCGACCCACTTTACACCCTGGTGCAAATTGGAGGAGGATGGACCATGGATTATGGGACTTGAAGTACCTCAATGGATTGTGGGATTTGTAGTACTTTCAAACCCTTCATTCCTCACAGACTACTGCGGGCCAGAACCAATGACAGAACAAGACCAAACTTGGCTCACAGACCCCCCCCCCAAGGTGCACCCTACATCCTGGTGCAGTTTGAGGGAGGATGGACCATGGATGATGGGACTTGCAGTACTTTACTTCACAGGCTCCTGGGCGCTGGAGTTAGTGAGGAGGGACCCCCAGGGGCCACCCAGCCCAACCCCTCGCTTTGCAGGAAGACGCCATCCAAGGCCTCTCAGCAGACGCCCACCCAGCCTCTGCTTAAAAGCCTCCTGAGAGGGAGACCCCCAGAGACAGGCTCCTAGGCACTAGAGTCAGTGAGGAGGGACCCCCAGGGGCCACCCAGCCCAACCACAACACCCTCATAGAACCGTAAGCCTGGAGGAAGGGGTGCCAGAGAGGTCCGTCCGGTCCAACCCCCTCCTGCCAGACAGGAAGACTAAGTCCTTCATCTAGACTCCTATTGTGCAGCCAGGAATCGCATGGGCCTTTCCCGCTGCTGCATCTCACTCTCGGCTCACGTTCAGTCATAGGTAATAATAGTAATAATGTACTTATTTGACCAGCCATACGACCATCTCAAGGTAAAAAGGAGAGGGCAGCAGCTGACCTTCTAATGGTCAGTCCTGTGTATTACAATGGTCAAGCCGTGGCTTTATTTCTATCCTCCACCTGGACTACGATAGATGCAACTTAGAATCGCATTGGCCTTTTCTGCCGCTGCGTCACACTCTTGCCTCACATTCAGCCATACAGATGCCTATCGCCAAGCCACGTCCATATTGCTTTCCTCTGTCTGGGTGGCTTTGGTGGCTCTTTCCCTTCCTGGGAGGGGGTTGGGCGAGGCGGCCCACCACACCCAAGAGAAGGATCCTTTCGTAAACACTCCCACTCACCGGATCTCCTCCAGATGCGAACGATATGGACTGCATGTGATGGTTGGCAATGATCTGTCAGCGGAAGGAAAGAAGGGCAAGTGAGGCGCAAATGCAGAGGGAGGAGGCAAGGCGGCCCCTTCTCCCCCTCAAAATCAGCAAACACACAACAACAACAACAACAACAACGCTCTGGAGTCCTGGGGGATGTAGTTCTGCAAGGCCCTGAGCCTCCTCCGGCAAAGAATGGGGATACGGCCCAGGTCTGTGGCTTTCTGGCAAAGGGACTGCCTCGCAGACCAAGTTGGAAGGCTTTAGTGCAAACGCATGCACGAGGGCAGTGTTTCCCAACCGCTGTTCCGCGGCACACGACTGTTCCCCGAAGGATCATCAACGTCCCCCCCCTTTCTCCCCCTCCTACCAAACTCCTGCTGCGTGGGGGAGGAGGGGGGGGGACGAGGAGGAGGAAGGGCCGGGCAGTGGCGAAGAAAAAGAAGAAGGGGCCGGGGCGCCGCCTCCTTCGGCCGTTTCCCCAGCCAGCCTCCAATCGAGGGAAGGAGGGGGGAGGGGGAGGTCGCTCGGGCCCCGCCCCCTTCCCAGGGGCAGAAGCTTGCTCGTGCCTGATTGAGTCATGAAGGGAGTCATGGCGCAGAGCGGCCCCCGTCCCTGGCGCCGCTCTCCGCCATGACTCCGGCCTCTCTCTCGCTGAGGCCGCATGGAGGAGGAGGAGGAGCATGAGCAGTGGGCGGGCTTCATGCTCCTCCTCCTCCGCGCGGCCTCAGCGTGCGAGGGGCCGGAGTCATGGCGGAGAGCGGCGACAGGGGCGCCAGGGACGGGGGCTGCTCTGCTTCCTGGGGGGGGGGGGGTTGGGCGAGGCGGCCCACCACCCCCAAGGGGCCGGAGTCATGGCGGAGAGCGGGGGTGGGGAATTGCTGCCTTCCCCCTCTCCCCCGCCGCCCCTTTCGCCCGTGAGCCGCTACCCGTGGCAATGGGAGCGGCTGAGGCTGGCAACCCTCCCCCGGATTTCAAATAGACACAGGACAGGCCTAAGGCACGGCCCGGTTTCCTGGCTTCACACAAAACCAGGTGCCGACACACACCTTGCCAAACTACAAACCCCAGGATCCTATAGCACGGAGCCAAGGCAGCTGAAGCAGCTTCCCCTTGGGCTCAGCACAAAGAGGGCCGTGTGACGGGAATCTCGCGCACAGAAAGCCTTCATCTGGGGGGGGGGGCTGCGCTCACCTGTTTGCAGTCGGAGGCCATGAGGTTGAGGCTGCTGGTGGAGATGGTGAGGGTGATGGGCATCCCGGCAAACTTCAGGTTGCTCTGGCCCAGGATGGAGTGCAGCGAGCGGCCGCAAGGCTGAGGAAGGAGAAGGAAGAGCGCGACTGAGGACGCAAGGCGGACGTCGGCCTCCGCCCCCATCGCCGCAGGGACCGCAGCCACCCAAGAGGAGGTCGTGGAGCAGCTTCCCCTTTGGCTTTGGCTCGGTGCTATCATGCGGATCTAGTGCGCGCCCAAGGCTGGCCCCAAAAGGCAAACACTGCATTTGAGTCAACGGTCCTCACCTTCCTCCGGCGGACGGCTCCCTTGGCCCCGGGCACGGCTTCGCAGACGAGTCCAATGGCTTCCCTGCCCGGAGAGGAAGAAGCAAGGCCTTGTTTACACGGTAACACTGGGGCAGCCTGGGCCTTCCCTCCTTCCGGGCGTTTTGGACTCCAACGCCCAGCATTCCTGGCAGCCTCAGGCTGGGCAACAACCACACCTGCCTCGAGAGTGAAACTTGGGCCCTCCCTCCAGATTGCTTTGGACTCCAACTCCCAGCATTCCTCACAGCCTCAGGCCCCTTCCTTTTCCCCCTCAGCCGCTTAAGCGGCTGAGGGGGAAAAGGAAGGGGCCTGAGGCTGTGAGGAATGCTGGGAGTTGGAGTCCAAAACACCCGGAGTCCAAAACACTTGGCCACACGTTCCACAACTCCAAATCATTGAGCGGGTTGAACTCCAAGAGCCGCCGGCAAAGGCGAGTTGCACGATGGGCCACTGCCGGGTGAAGTGGCCCTCTCTGATGTCGCTGAGAAAGAAAGGAGGCACGAGGGAAAGAAAGGGAGGGAGGGAGGAGAAAAAGAAGGGAAGGAAGGAGTAGGAAGAATGGAAAAGGAGGGAATGAAGGAAGGGAAGGAAGGGAAGGAGGGAATGAAGGAAGGAAAGGAGGGAGAGGAAAAAACGAAAAAGGAGGGAGGGAGCAGGGGCGGTCCTACGCGTAGGCCAAGGAAGCAGCCGCGTGGGGCGCCATCTGGGAAGGGGCGAATTCCCCTGCCTGCCGGGTGCCGACAGCGTCCTGGCCCTGCCGATGTTCCTCAGGCAGCGCCGCGGCTGCCTGCTTTTGGGTCCCGGCCTTGTGTGCCCCGACGCCGCTTCTGGGCGTGCACGGAGGTTTTCGCGCAAGCGCAGTTGTTCTGCAGCTGAAGTTGAGCGCAGGAGCAACTGCACATGCACGAAAACCTCCGCGCATGCCCAGAAGCGGCGTCGGAGCGCACAAGGCCGGGGCCCAAAAGCAGGCAGCCGCAGCGCTGCCTGAATAACACCGGCAGGGCCGATGTTCCCTCCTTCCCGCCCGCCCGGCACCTTGCCTCCTCCCTCCTTCCTTCCCTGCTGCTGCCGCCGCCGCCCTCCTCCTCCTCTTCGCAGACCACGGCCGAAGCCGAAGCCGAGGCCTACCTCTCTCTTGCCTTCCTTCCTTCCTTCCTTCCTTCCTTCCTTCCTTCCTTCCTTCCTTCCTTCCGCAGATGAGGACTGGCGGGGGGGGAATAATGGGAATAATGTTGGGGGGTGCCCCAAAATAATGTTGGGGGGTGCCAAAATAATGTTGGGGTGCCAAAATAATGTTTGGGGGGCGCGAAAATAATGTTTGGGGGCGCCAAAATAATGTTTGGGGCGCCAAAATAATGTTGGGGTGCCAAAATGTTTGGGGGCCACCAAAATAATGTTTGCTTACCATTTAAAATTACCTTAAGACTGCCCCTGGGAGGGAAGGAAGAAAGGAAGAGAGAAGGAAGTAAAGGAGGGAAGGAAAGAAAGACTGAAAGGAGGGAGTGGGAAACATGAACAAAGAGGGAGAGAAGAAGAAGAGGAAGAAGGGAAGAGGGAAGGAAGTGAAAAGTGCCTCCGCTCTCCATCTTCTCCGTGGCATCGAGCGAGGCCCCTTTAATATTTGATGATGCTGGGCCAATGCTTCCTGTCTTGAGCAGCGCCCCCCCCTCTTCCCCCCATGCCTCTGAGTCCAGGAGGCCTTTCTCCCACCCCCCCCCCCTCCCTTCCCCCGGCCACGGCTTCCCAGACCCTGCGTCTGCCGGGTAATGGACGATGGGGAGCAATAGAGATACAGAGATAGGCTGTACACATCTTATCCACGCACAGCGGCATCCTGCCCTTCTTTCCAGGGCGGGCACTTAATGGCCGGATGGCCAGAGAGAAAGGCTTGTGCTGCCTGGACAATGCCACTGGGCGGTCACTCCCACCGCCCCCCCCCCCCAGGCCGCTCCCAGACCAGCCAAACGCTGCTCCTTGGCATCCCTGCTTGCTGGAGTTCTCCCCTTTCGGTTGTCCGCGTGGCCCGCATTTCCGTGCCCTACAATCATATTCCGGCCCATCGAGTCGAATCGGCCTGCAATGCCTCTCGGGTTCTTTGCTTCGGGCCCACCATTTCAACCGAAAGGAGGAAACCCCAAACGTGAACCCAATCTGGGCACCAGGATTCATAAAACACAGTCAATAAGGAACACCAGGCACAGGGGGACTCCAGGCAGCAGGCAACCCAGGGCCAGGGAACAAGCAGAGGGAGCCTCCAGGCAACAACAGCCAGGCGACAACAGGTATATGTGTGTGCACGTGTGTGTGTACACACACTTACACTCTCCCCACTGGCCTCACTTCCACAGATGCAGGCAAATGTCAGGAGAGAATGCTGCTGGAACATGGCCAGGCCGCCAAGAGGCGTGTGCGGTGTTGCAATCCCACTCATGACTACCAACCGCAACCAGGGTGGATGACGTTCCGCTTTGGCTTTGGTTCAGGACTAAGGGGGCCGCAGGTCACGAATCACCCAAGCTGCAGCCAGGCCACTTAGCCCCCAAAAGGGTGAGCCAAGGGGGCTTCTGGGCGTCACTGGGCCGCTCTGCATGCCGAGCAGAGCACCGCGCACCTTCTGCCCTCCTCCGCTTACCTTGTGACCTGGGTCCGGGTGCCGAAGTCAAGGGCCCGCATCGACTGCAGCACTTCCACGCAACCCATGTACTGAGAGGGGAGAGAGGGAGGGGAGAGACACGTGTCACCAGGCCCAGAAGGCGACCCTTGCCCAGGCGCCCCTCTCCTCTGGGCCGGGGCCAGGATTTCGAACCCTGATCAGAGGCTGCCCGAGGGGGGCTTGGCCTCCTCCCTTTCCGCTGCCTTCGCTCCCAAGGCTCCAGACGCAAAAGGCCTGGCACGGCTTCCGTTTGCAAACCTCCCTCAGGACACCGGGCAAGGCATGCGCTCCCGAGGTTGCCTTTCTTCGGCCGCCCTGGCAGCCTCCCCCTGGCGCACCGCAGCAGCCCCCGCCGCCCCTTCCTCTGCCCCAGTTCCTCTCCCTCCAGCCTTGCAAAGTAGGTCAGCGGGAGAAGAAAGCGGCTCCACTCAAGTCACCCACCCAGCTGGACGGGTGGATCAGCTCACGCAAGCACGCTCCACTCATCCACCACTGGCCCGGCCCACGAAGGAGGTACAGACATGGATCATGCCTGGGCAAACTTGGGCCCTCCCTCCCAGTGTTTTGTTGGACTCCAACTCCCACAATTCCTAACAGCCTCTTCTCTGGTTGCTTTTAAGATGAGGCTGGATGGACATCCATTGGGAGGGATCACATTGTGTCTTCCTTCGTGGTCAAAGAGGGTTGAACCGGATGGCCCTTGGGCTCTCTTCCAACTCTAGGATTCTATCTATCTGTCTGTCTGTCCGCCCGCCCATTTATCTAATCTACCTACCTACCTACCTACCTATGTATCTATCTATCTATCTGTCTGTCCGTCTGCCCACCCGCCCATTTATCTAATGTATCTATCTATCTACCTACCTACCTACGTATCTATCTGTCTGTCTGTCTGTCTGTCCGCCCGCCCACCCACCACCCATTTATCTAATCTACCTACCTACCTACCTATCTATCTATCTGTCCGCCCACCCACCCATTTATCTAATCTATCTATCTACCTACGTATCTATCTGTCTGTCTGTCCGCCCGCCCGCCCACCACCCATTTATCTAATCTATCTATCTATCTGCCTACCTATGTATCTATCTGTCTGTCTGTCTGTCCACCCGCCCACCCACCCATTTATCTAATCTACCTACCTACCTACGTATCTATCTATCTGTCTGTCTATCCGTCTGCCCACCCACCCATTTATCTAATCTATCTATCTACCTACCTACCTACCTACCTATCTATCTATCTATCTATCTATCTATCTATGGGGATCTATCTATCTATCTACCTACCTACCTGCTTATCTATCTACTTAACTATTGAACTATCTATCTATCTATTCATCTAGCCAGCCAGCCAGCCATCCATCCGCCTGCTCACCCACTCACCCACCCACCCATTTATCTAATCTATCTACCTACCTACCTACCTACTATCTATCTATCTATCTATCTATTTATGGGTTGGGCTGGATGACCTTTGGGATGTCTTCCAATTCTAGGATTCTACCTACCTACCTACCTACCTATCTTTTATGGGTTGGGCTGGATCTCCAACTCTAGGATTCTATGGTTCTATTTATCCACCCACCCACCCAACTCCTTCCCTAAGCAGAGGCTGGGTGGCCGTCATGTTGGGAGGGGTCTGATCGTGCTTGTCCGGCCTGGCCGAAGGGGCTTGAGGGGGCTCTGGGGGTCCCTTCCAACTCGAGGGACCTTTGCTTCCACCGCCTTGTTTCCTCGCGGCCTGCCCAGCTGATTGAGGAAGGCAAGCAAAGGGGCCTTGGCACGGCAGCAAAAGGGGCGGGGGTCCTTTGGTGTTGCAGGGGGGCAGCCTGTTGCTGCCTCAAAGTGGGTCGCTGCGCAAAGGAAGGGCCTGTGTGCCAAGCCCCGAGGGGTGGACGGACGGACGCTTTCTCGCTCATTTGCTCTCTTTCGCTCCCCGGCACACGCCCGTCAAGGGCAATCATGTGGCAGAAGGGAAGGCCAGGGGCAGACAGTCGGTGGGTCACAGGGAGGCTGGCCAAAGAGGAGGAGGGAGGCGGGATGGCTCGGGTGTTATTGTCCATGAGCACCATCATTGTGATTAGACTCATAGAGCTGGGAGGGCCCTCTCAAGGCCATCCAGCCCAGCCCCTCTTCCGCCAGGAAAGAAGACATTCATTATTGCCTTCAGGCAGAAAAGCACCATCAAAGCACCTCTGGAGAGATGCCCATCCAGTCTCTGTAGTAGTAAAAACAGTAGCACTCCTACTAGTAGTAGTAGTGATAATAATAATAGGAGCAAACCCAGGCCAACCCCCTTCTGCCATAATAGACAGAGAGATAGGATCCCAGAGTTGGAAGGTGCCCCAAAGAGGCACCTACTACTACTACTACTACTAATAATAATAATAATAATAGGAGCAACCCCAGTCCAACCCCCTTCTGCCATGTAGGAAAAGCACAATCAAAGCACCCCAATAGATGGCCACCCAGCCTTTGTAATTAATTAACAACAGCGGCAGCAACAACAGGAGCAACCCCACGGGCCATCCCGCCCAGCCCCCTTCCTCCTACCATGCAGGAAAGTCCCCCTGACAGGTGGCCACCCAGCCTCCAAAGAAGGAGCTTCCAACAAACTCTGAGGCAGAGGGTTCCTCTGCTGAACAAGCCCTGCCCTGGGTGTTTGGGGCCCCACGGCCGCCCGATCGTTCCCTCACCCACTCACCCGGACGAGGTAGGAGACTCCGGGGCCCATGACCTTGTCGTCGGGGTGCAGCCACCCGCGGCTGGGCTTGTTGACGAAGCTGCCGTGGCGCGTCCACTCGTCCCCTCCCAGCTGGCCGCCTTCCACCCGCATCTTCTTCCCGCCGCAGCCCAGCTTGTTCATATCCTGGGAAGAGAGAGCGAGAGCTGAGCCCGGGGCCACGGCGGGAGGGGCGGGCACGGGGGGCAACGGCGGGGGCAACGGCGGGGGCTCTTCCCTGGAGAAGCCCCGGAAGCCGCCCAGCAGCGTGGCGGCCGGGTTGGAGAGCTTGAGGTTGGCCATCTTGGGGAAGAAGGAGCAGAGGGTGGTGGGGCTGTCCTCCGACTCCGAGGAGAGCTCCCCCAAGGGCAGCATGGGGCTGAGCGAGGAGGACGACGAGAGCGAGCCCGGCGGCAGGAACAGGGCGCTGCTGGGCGCAAGGGGGTCCGGGGGGGAGCCCCCCTCATCCTCCTCCTCCTCCTCCTCCTCCGCCGCCACCGCCACCCCCAAGGGCCCATCCTCCAGCGAGGAGAGAGAGTCGTTGCGCAGGTGGTTGTATTTGCTCTTCTGGAGGAGGTCCATGCCCACAGGCGGGCCCGGCCCACGCTCACGCTCCCGTCAAAGCCGGTCCGAAGGAGGCCGACATGGCTGACCACAGGGAGGGGATCCAAGGAGGAATCCACCCCTGGGTTAGGACTGTCCGGTTACGGTCATCGCTGTCGTCCTTGCACCAAATCCACTCGACAGAAGGAAGGGCCACCGGACCACGCTGGCGACGGCCGAGAGCCCACCCTGAGGTCTCCCAAGCTGGGAAGCCAGAGAGAAGGAGGAGGAGAGCGCCCGGCGCCCCGATCTCCGATGCCCACACCGTTGAGCCTCTCCCTGCTTTGATTTGGATCGCCGGCCTTCTTCTGCCGCTTGTTGTGGTCAAAGAAGGTGAGGATAACAATCGGACCCACGTCCTGCGAAGGAGAGGCTGGGCACGGCCCCCAGGCGAGGGAGGCCACGGAGACGGATCCAGGAAGGTGGAGGCAGCCAGGCGCCTGCCAGGAAGCGAACACAAGCAGCTCTGTTCAGTCACAGAAGAGGAGGAGGAGGAGGAGGAGGAGGAAGGGGGGAGCCCACGTGGGCAGCAGTGACGGGCAGAGGTCGGCCGGAGATGCCGGGCCCCACCGACCGTCTGGAGGCAGCCCTCTTTGGAGAGGCAGGCAGGCAGGCAGGCCCCTCCTTGAGGCTCAGGTGCCCACTGCCGGCCGGCGGCGTCCTCACTGGGGTCCCCTCCCAGCCCCTCTCCCTGCCCGGCCCCTTCCTTTCCGCCCTTGGGTTCTGCTGGTGCTGAGGCTGCAGGGGATGAACTGCTCCCGCTTCCTCAAGGCCCTCCTGGACGAGTGGAAGCGGAGGAAAGAAAGAAGGCGGAGGACGGAAAGGGGGAGAGGGAGGCACGTAGAGAGGAAAGAGGCCAAGCCTCCGCTGCCACCAATGGAGGGAAGGAAGGAAGGAAGGAGAAGGAAAGAAGGAAGGAAGGAAGGAAGGAAGGAAGGAAAGGAAGGAAGGAAAGAAGGAAGGAAAGAAAGAAGGAAGGAAGGAAAGAAGGAAGGAAGGAAGGAAAAAAAGAAGGAAGGAAGGAAGGAAGTAAAAGAAGAAGGAAGGAAAGAAAGAAATGAAAAGGAAGGAAAGAAGAAAGAAGGAAAGAAGGAAGGAAGGAAGGAAAGAAGGAAGGAAGGAAGGAAAGAAGGAAGGAAGGAAGGAAAGAAGGAAAGAAGGAAGGAAGGAAAGACGGAAAGAAGGAAAGAAGGAAGGAAAGAAGGAAGGAAAGAAGAAGGAAGGAAAGAAGGAAGGAAGGAAGGAAAGAAGGAAGGAAAGAAAGGAAGGAAAGAAGGAAAGAAGGAAGGAAGGAAGGAAAGAAGGAAAGAAGGAAGAAAGGAAGGAAGGAAAGAAGGAAGGAAGGAAAGGAAAGAAGGAAGGAAGGAAAGAAGGAAGGAAGGAAGGAAGGAAAGAAGGAAGGAAAGGAAAGAAGGAAAGAAGGAAGGAAGGAAAGAAGGAAGGAAGGAAGGAAGGAAGGAAAGAAGGAAGGAAGGAAAGAAGGAAGGAAAGAAGGAAGGAAGGAAAGAAGGAAGGAAGGAAGGAAGGAAAGAAGGAAGGAAAAAAAGAAGGAAGGAAAGAAGGAAAGAAGGAAAGAAGGAAGGAAAGAAGGAAAGAAGGAAGGAAGGAAGGAAGGAAGGAAAGAAGGAAGGAAGAAAGGAAAGAAGGAAAGAAGGAAGGAAGGAAAGAAGGAAGGAAGGAAGGAAAGAAGGAAAGAAGGAAGGAAGGAAGGAAAGAAGGAAAGAAGGAAGGAAGGAAAGAAGGAAGGAAGGAAGGAAAGAAGGAAAGAAGGAAGGAAGGAAAGAAGGAAGGAAGGAAAGAAGGAAGGAAAAAAGAAAGAAGGAAGGAAGGAAGGAAGGAAGGAAGGAAAAAGAAGAAGGAGAAAGAAGGAAGGAGAGGGGAGGCAAGAGAGGAAAGAGGCCAAGGAAGAACCAATGGAGGGAAGGAAGGAAGGAAGGAAAGAAGGAAAGAAGGAAAGAAGGAAGGAAGGAAGGAAGGAAAGAAGGAAGGAAGGAAGGAAAGAAGGAAGGAAGGAAGGAAAGAAGGAAGGAAGGAAAGAAGGAAGGAAGGAAGGAAAGAAGGAAAGAAGGAAGGAAGGAAGGAAGGAAGGAAAGAAGGAAAGAAGGAACGAAAGAAGGAAGGAAGGAAAGAAGGAAGGAAGGAAAGGAAGGAAAGAAAGAAGGAAGGAAAGAAGGAAGGAAGGGAGGCAAGAAGGAAGGAAGGAAGGAAAGAAGGACGTAAAAAAGAAGGCAGTAAGGAAGGAAAGAAGGAAAGAAAAAGAAGGAAGGAAGGAAAGAAGGAAAGAAGGAAGGAAGGAAAGAAGGAAGGAAGGAAAGACGGAAAGAAGGAAAGAAGGAAAGAAGGAAGGAAGGAAGGAAAGAAGGAAGGAAGGAAAGAAGGAAAGAAGGAAGGAAGGAAAGAAGGAAAGAAAGAAAGAAAGACGGAAAGAAGGAAAGAAGGAAAGAAGGAAGGAAGGAAGGAAAGAAGGAAGGAAGGAAAGAAGGAAGGAAGGAAAGAAGGAAAGAAGGAAGGAAGGAAAGAAAGAAAGAAGGAAGGAAGGAAAGAAGGAAGGAAGGAAAGAAGGAAGGAAGGAAGGAAGGAAGGAAGGAAGGAAGGAAGGAAGGAAAGAAGGAAGGAAAGACGGAAAGAAGGAAGGAAGGAAAGAAGGAAGGAAAGAAGGAAGGAAGGAAAGAAGGAAGGAAAGAAGGAAGGAAAGAAGGAAGGAAGGAAGGAAGGAAAGAAGGAAGGAAGGAAAGAAGGAAGGAAGGAAAGAAGGAAGGAAGGAAAGAAGGAAAGAAGGAAGGAAGGAAGGAAGGAAGGAAGGAAGGAAGAGGGAGGACCCTGCTGACTCAGATGGGGGAGATGGGTGGGAAGCCCCTGCCCGCCTTGCCTTGCTTTTGCAAAGAGGGAAAGCCGGTTAAGAGGATGCAGAGGCAAGGCTCCAAGGTAGGGTGAGCAAGCACTCACTCACTGGCTCACTCACACTCAAGGTCACTGGCCAGGAACAGTGGGGCTCCGGACAAGATGGAGGGACCTTTTGGAGTGGCAGGCATAGGACACAGGCATCATAACAACAACAACAACAACAACAACATATTTACTCAAATCTAATGCTCGCCTTCGATGGAGCATTAGACTTGAGTTAGTATGAGGCATGGGCAAACTTGGGCCCTCCCTCCAGCTGTTTTGGACTTCAACGCCCACAATTCCTAATAGCCGGTCAATACGGTAGCTATTATTCTGTCTTCCAAGGGCTCCTGTCCAGTCAGAGCAGATGCCTCCCACTTCCCTTCCAGCTTGAAAGGTCCCTATGGCTTATTGCATTATTATTATTATTATTTCTATCTATGAATATTATTATCACCCGACTTCCATCTCTGATTAAGAGGCAAAGCAGCCCACAACATTAAAAAAAACCCCAAACGCAACCTGAAATCCGCACCATAGAAACATGACAACAAAATGGGAAACACAATCATTCAAAGCAGCCAGTTAGGAATCGTGACAAGAACCACATCACTTTTGAGTCTCTCATTAGGACGCAAAGCGGCTTGCCACGCTACAGAAACGAGGCCACTTCCTAGCCAGGCTGGCAGGCTCTTGGTGTTGGGAGAGACCCCCAGAAGGGCCACCCTCGCCCACCACCCCCACCCCCCCCCCCCGGTACAAAGGAAGACAAATATTCTGCTGATTGGTGATTTATGTTGGTTTTAATTTGCTTTTTATGGATATTGTTCTTGTTCGCACTGTAAACCGCTCCGAGCCCTCAGGGCGTGGCGGTATATACGTTGGAATGTTTGTATGTATGTTTGTATGTGGCAGCGTTCTGATTGGCTCCTGGCCTCTACATTCTGACAACATGATTGGTTGCCAGTGAGGAAGTATTTGCATAACGCCTCTAATTGGCCAGCCAACACGAACATTCCGACACTCTAAACTGCCAGAGGGGGATCAGGCTAAGGCCTGAGGCAGTCAGCCATGGTGGGAGTTTCAGACCAAAACACTTTGCGGCTCCCAACAATGACAGAACAAGACCAAACTTCACACACAAAACCCCCAAGACCCACTCTACATCCTGGTGCAGTTTGAAGGAGGGCAGACCATGGATGATGGGACTTTAAGAACCTCCAATCACTTCCCCAGACCACTGCTACCCTCATCCACTGACTGATCAAGACCAAACCTGGCACACAGAGCCCTCATGACCCACTTTACATCCTGGTGCAGTTTTGTGTGGGACGGACCACGGATGATGGGACTTGAAGTACCTTCACTCACTTCCTGAGAGCACTGTGACCCTCATCCAATGACCAATACAGACCAAACTTGCCACACAGAGCCCTCATGACCCACTCTACATCCTGGTGCCGTTTGAAGGAGGATGGACCATGGATGATGGGACTTGAAGTACCTTCACTCACCTTCCGAGACCACTGTGACCATCATCCAGTGAATGATCAAGACCAAATGTGGCACACAGAGCCCCCATGACCCACTCTACATCCTGGTGCTGTTGGGAGGGGGATGGACCATGGCCAATGGGACTTGCAGTACCTTCACTCACCTCCTGAGACCACTGTGAGCCACGTAAACATCTGATAAGGACCAACCTTGGCACACAATGCCTTCCTCACATAACCCGGGTAGGGCCGGGTCCCCAAGCTAGTAATAAATAAAATAAAAGCCCAGCCAGCCCCCCCCCCCCCCGCCATAACCTGCCTCATATAAATATGGAAACAGAATGAACCCAAATATTATTAAAACAAGTCAGTTACCGGTAGTTAAAATAATAATAATAATAATAGCAATAATATTTCAAAATCCAAGCGCCTGCAACAATCTAGATATGGAAACAGAATTAAACATTCACTAAAACAGGTCAATTAATAGTAGTAGCAGCAGCAGTAGTAGTAACAACAACACAATCCAAGCGCCCGCAGCAAAAAGAAAGCAATGTGCCCGGCCTGCCACCCAAAGCATCCTGCCTTTGCGTTGTCTCAAAACCAGCCCCTCTTTTGCACTGCGCCCCCCACTACCATCCTGCAGGCGCCACTGGCGGTGCTGAGGGGCGCTGAAGGCCAGAATGGAAATCTACCGAGACCCCGTCTTTCCAGCCCCAGATCACACTGGCTTGGCAGGCTTGTGCTATAGGGACCAAATACCAGACTAGTTATGGGCCCAGTCTTCCTTTTCTGCATGGTATCTGCTATAGATGTCAAACATTCCTACTAGTCACGGCTTCGGCCTGCTTAGGTTGCACTCGACTCCACCCCAGGAACACAATATCCCTTGGACTCAAAGCAAGAAATGGTTTTCTAAGCTCTATAGAGACACTCGCTGGAACACCTCAGCAAGCGAGAGCCCAAAAGTGGCAGGCTAAAAGCCAGAACCTCAAAGGAGAGGCTCCCTCCTGGGCACACAGAAGGCTGGGCGACTTGGAAGGAAGGCGCTGAACAGGCTGCGCTCCGTCACCACGAGGTGCCAAAGGGGCAAAGCGTCAAAGAGGGAAGCCCGAATCAGGAGAGAAGGAAGCCTGCCCCGCCACCAGCACCACCAGCACCACTCTCCCTCCCTTACCGTGTATTCCATCCCCGCCTTCTAGGCCCTTCCGTGGCCTTCATCAAGATGGGGTCGGACCTGCAGTTCGGCAAGAGAGAGGCCGGGAATGAGCCAGGCCCAGAGCCGGAGAGAGGCCAGGGCCAAAGGGAAGGCCGCGAGGAGAACCCTCCCCAGGACCAGGACCAGGACCAGCTGGGGCCGCAAGGCAGGCCGGGACACCGCTCTACCTAGGATGAGGTCATGTATGAAGCGCAAGAGGCTGCGGAAGAACACCCCTGCACTCACCTGAGCCTTATGCACGCTCACCTCATTTGTCAAGACCCTCAAGGCCTTCAAAGTACTAGGAATGGTGGGAGTTGAAGTCCAAAACACCTGGAGCGAAGGAGGGCCCAAGTTGGCCCAGGCCTGGCCCACATGTTTATTTATTTATTTTTGTACCCCGACCTTCTCACCTCTATAGAGGGACTCAGCCCGGCTTACAGCAAAATTCAATGCTATACCATTTAAAAAGCGATTACAACAATATATTAAAACATAAAGCACCAAATACATACATACAAATCACTCGGCCATTTAAAGCAGATTCAACTCGATCTGTGAACGTGGTCACTCAATTCATACTATAATCAATCACAGCCTATTCTGGGAAAGCCTCGTTCCACATCCAGGTCTTCACCCGCCTCCTGAAGGACAACATGGAGGGGGCAGATCTGGCATCACTTGGGAGGGAGTTCCACAGCCGAGGGGCCACCACAGAGAAGGCCCTGCTGTCTCTCGTCCCCACCAGCCCAAACTTGGCACACAGAGCCCCCATGACCCACTCTACATCCGCGGGACCGAGAGCAGGGCCTCTACGCCTATTCTGGGAGGATCTTAATGTCCTTGATGGTTCCACAGGGGAGAATCTGCCACGCTCGACAGGTAAACTGGGCCGGAACCGTATAGGGTTTTGTAGGTTAAGACCAGCACTTTGAATTGTGGCCGGAAGCTCATTGGCAGCCAGTGGAGCTGGCGCAGCAAGGGAGTGGTATGCTCCCTGTGCCCCGCTCCTGTGAGTAACCTGCCTGCCGAACGCTGGACTAATTGCAGCTTCCGAGCAGTCTTCAGGGGCAACCCCACGTAGAGAGCGTTGCAGTAGTCTATCTGAGATGTAACCAGAGCATGGACCACCGTGGCCAAGTCAGACTTCCCAAGGAACGGGTGTAGCTGTCGCACAAACTTTAACTGTGCAAAAGCTCCCCCGGCCACTGCCGAGACCTGGGCTTCCAGGCTCAGCGATGAGTCCAGGATCACTCCCAGGCTGCGAACCTGCGCCTTCAGAGGGAGTCTCACCCCGTCAGGCACAGGCTGTGACCCTATGCCCTGTTCGGCCTTTCGACTGACCAGGAGTGCCTCTGTCTTGTCTGGATTCAACTTCAATTTGTTCGCCCTCATCCAGTCCGACACAGCGGCCAAGCACCGGTTCAGGACTTGAACAGCCTCCTTAGTAGCAGGTGGGAAGGAGTGGCAGAGTTGGACGTCATCTGCGTACAGGTGACATCTGACCCCAAAACTCCGGATGATCTCCCCCAACGGCTTCATGTATATGTTAAATATCATAGGGAACAGTATTGAGCCCTGTGAGACCCCACAGTGCAATGGCCGTGGGGCCGAGCAGGAGTCCCCTAGCAACACCTTCTGGGAGCGACCCTCGAGGAAGGACTGGAGCCACCGCAAGGCAGTACCCCCGAGGCCCATTCCTGAGAAGTGTCTCAGAAGGATACCGTGGTCGACGGTATCGAAGGCCGATGAGAGGTCCAGCAGAACCAACAGGGACACTGTTCTCCCCCTGTCCAGCTCCCGGCAGTTGTTCAATCCGCGTGTTAATGGCGGTGTAGACAGGGTCTCAGGCTCAAGGGTGAGCGTGTCTGTGTGCGTGTATTCTATATCCTTTTTCCTGTTGGTGGTCCTGAATTTGGTGCGCGTCTTCCCACCGATGGTCTCATACACTCAAAGAGAAGAGGTTTGGTATTGATTTCCCGTTCCCTTCTCACACAGCCTTCCCTGGCAAAACCAGCAAGCGAAGGGCCTTGTTTGCAGAACAACAACAATGACGGAAAGGCGAGGCCCAGAGGCCACAGAGATAAGGCCCCGCAGCAGCCGCCCGTAAACAAGGCGTGATTGATGCGCTGCCTGCCAAGAGAGGCCAGGCGAGCAGGCAGGCCGGCGGAGGGAGGGAGGGGGCAGGCGGAGGCCCAGCCCCCCAGCCAGGCTGGGAAGCACAACGCCCTGGGCCAGTGCCAAAGTGGACCGAACCCCTCGGCTGCTTGGGGCGTGCGTCCAAGTGGGGCCTGGCTTGGAATCTAACAGGGGTTTCCTTGGCAAGGTTTCTTCCCAAGAGATTTGCCCCTCCCCGACTTCCTCTGAGGCTGAGAGAGAAGGACCGGCCCGGAGTCACCGAGTGGGTTTCCACAGGTGACCAAAAAGCGCCCCAAGCCTGGCCTCCAGGAATCCTAACTCAATGCTCAGACTGCGAGGGCAGAGCAAGGAGCGAATTCGGCCGCAAGGGAGGCCTGGTCCTCCTTTATGGAATGATAGCTTGGGGACCCGGCGGTGCCCGGGTTATTTGAGGAAGGCATTGTGTGCCATAGTTCGTCATTGGTGTGGGCCACAGCGCTCTAAGGAAGTGAATTAAAGCACTGCAAGTCCCATCATCCATGGTCCATCCTCCTTCAAACTGCACCAGGATGTGGGTGCATCTTGGGGGTCCGTGTGCCAAGTTTGGTCTTGTTCTGTCATTGTTGGGGGCCTAGTCAGGAAAATCAAGTCGAGGAAGCCTTGTTGTCAATTTTGGGCCTGGGCTGTGATGTATAGGGGCTGCAGTGTTGTTTGGGAAGTGAATGAGGTGAAGGTACTGCAAATCCCATCATTCGTGGCCCATCCTGCCCTAAATGTGTAGGTCTCATTGGTGTGCACCCCCTCCCTGCTGTTATATTGCCCCCTGCTGTGTTTTTCCACACCAGGTGTTTTAATCGCTGTTGCATGCCATGATGTTTTATTGATGTTTTATGCTATGTTTTAATCTGTGTTGTTGTTTTTACGCTGTTGCTTTGGTGTTGTGAGCCGCCCCGAGCCCGCCGGGAGTGGCGGCATAGAAGCCGAATAAATAAATAAATAAACCACACCAGGTTGTGTAGTGGGCCTATGGGCCCCTATTTGCCATGTTTGGTCCTGATCCGTCATTGCTGTGGGCCGCAGTGGCTGACTGCCTGAGGCCTTTTGCTTTCCCTCTGAGTCACCTTAGAAGTGTATTGGGTGAAGGTCCTGAACATCCCATTTCCAACAGAAAAAACTGTCACCTGGCTCACTTCAGCTCCAGCCATGTCTGCCTGCCTCAGGCCCTTCCCTTCCCTCTCTGTGCTGTGTCGGAATGTTGGGAGGCTGGCCAGTCACAGCCATTTATGCAAATAAGCCCACAGTTGCAGCCAATCGAAACGCTGGCACATATTCGCTCGGTCCCACCACCCACCCACCGCCCGCAAACACTGACTTTTATTATATGTAATAGATAGATAGATAGATAGATAGATAGATAGATAACAGGGCCAGGCGCTTGGAGGGGCCTCCCGTTATGGAAAACATAGAGAATGGAATATGGAGGGAACAACTTTACTTAGTAATAGGAAGCCAGGAATATGGCAAAGGTAAAGGTTTTCCCCTGACATTAAGTCACGTTGCGTCCCACTCTGTGGGGTGGCGCTCTCCTCCCTTTCTAAGCCGAAGAGCCGGGCCTGTCCGCAGGCGCCTCCAAGGTCACGTGGCCACTGACATGATTGCATGGAGTGCCATCACAAGGGCAGGCCAATGTAAAGGGTGTTACAGTAGTCTATCCTTGAGATGACCGTGGCTTGGGTAACTGTAGCTAGGTCGTCTCTAGATAAGTAGGGGGCCGGTCGCCTGGCCTGTCGCAGGTGGAACAAGGCGGTTTTGCTGGCAGTGGAGACCTGGGCCTCCGTAGACAGCAAAGGGTCAAAAACAACCCCCAGGCTTTTGACTGATGAGGACGGGCAAAGTGCCTGGCCATCCAGGGTGGGAAGCTGGACCACCCCACCATCCGGCCGACCCAGACACAGTATCTCCGTCTTCGCTGGGTTCACCCTCAACGTGCTGGCACGCAGCCACCCAGTGACGGCCTCAAGGCACTGATGGAAACAAGAGGGTACGGAGTCCGGCCGGCCCTCCATCCTCAGAACGAGCTGGGTGTCGTCAGCGTACTGATCACATCCCAGACCAAAGCTTCGAACCAGCCCAGCAAGTGGTCGCATGTAGATGTTAGATAACAGAGGGGAAGGTATGGCCCCTTGAGGGACCCCGCAAGGTAGAGGGGCCCTCTCGGAGACCAGGCCTCCCCTTTCCACTCGCTGTCCCCGGGTGTGTAGAAAGGACAGCAGCCATTTCAAGGCCGCTCCCCTGACTCCGGCAACAGCACTTGATCAAGCACCTCTTCAACCGGGAGAGATTTATGCCGGAGCACTGGCTTCTTTGCCCCTCCAGGCTCGGCCCATGGCGGCCCATGGCAGCCGGGACCTCACGGTCCACAACCCCTCTACATTGCCCGAGAACAGCTTTGCCAGCTTTCCTCCCATTTCCCAAAGGCTCAGGCAAGGCTTGACGTCCCTGCAAATGCCGGGAATTGGGGGGGGGGGGGGTGCCCCGTGAACTCCAGCCTGCTTCTGCCTCTCCATTCCAGGCCAGAGGATGCCGCTTCGGGTGGGCCATTTCCTGCGGAAGCAGACGTGGCGCTGCCCCCTTCCATGCCCCGGCTGCTCCTCCCGCAAGGAAGGAAGGAAGGAAGGAAGGGACCGCTTGGCAGGAAAGAGGAAGGCCTTGGCCAGGACTGCCACCCGGGAGGGGGCCCGGGACCACCCGTCAGATGAAGACCAAACAGCAGGAGAGAGGAAAGGGTGGGGGTGGGGGGATAATGGGGAAGCCAAGGCTCGTCCCTTCCTGCCCTTCCACGGATTACAAGCCATGCCATTTGGGCCTCAGGAAGACTCCCCCCAGTGACCAAGGCCACAGGGTTGTGGACTACACATCCCAGATCTCCCCTAGGCCTCCCGGGGCCCACTCCAAGTCGCCTTTGGCAGTAAAAGAAAGGCTAGAAAGACACAGAACAACCACAACCTTTCCCGGCTCCGGCCTCAAGCCTGGTCTTCTCTTGAGAAAGCACTCCCTGCCCAAGCCCCCCAAGGGAGAATTGATTATTTGAAAGCGACAGGGTGCTAGCTAGGTCGGAGGACACCCACAGGCAAAACCCCGGCCCTTTCCTGTATCATTATTGATTACGATATGACGCCCTGAGTTGCCTGAGGGCTGAGAAGGGGGTATACCAATGCAGTAAACAAATAATTAAAAATATGACACGTCAGGACATTTTTCTCAAAGTGTAGGATCTAACCCAGGCACGGGCAAACTTTGGCCTTCCATCCAGGTGTTTTGGACTTCAACTCCCACAGTTCCTGGCCTCAGGCCCCTTCCTTTTCCCTTTCAGTCGCTTAACCTATCTATTTGCCTATCTATCTATCATAGGTTGGACTGGATGGCCCTTGGAGTCCCTTCCCACTCTAGAATCCCATAGATCTACTTTGCTATTTATGTACTATTTATTTAAAACTTTTGCGCCCCGACCTTCTCACCTCTCTCTCTCTCTCTCTCTCTCTCTCTCTCTCGGGACTCAGACCGGCATTACAACAAAAATTCAATATTATACAATTTAAAAACAACGACAACAACATATTAAAATACATAAAAACCCAGCACAAAACCACATTGCCACTAAAACAATTCCACTCAATCTGTAAACATGGTCATACATTCAGATAATAGCCCATCTCAGCCTATTCTGGGAAGGCCTGGTTCCACATCCAGGCCCTCACCCGCCTCCTGAAGGACAACAGAGAGGGGGCAGATCTGGCATCGCTTGGGAGGGAGTTCCACAGCCAAGGGGCCACCACAGAGAAGGCCCTGCTGTCTCTCGTCCCCACCAGCCACGCTTGCGAAGCCGGCGGGACCGAGAGCAGGGCCTCTCCGGAGGATCTTAATGTCCTTGATGGTTCGTAGGGAGAATCCGTTCGGACAGGTAAACTGGGCCAGAACCGTATAGGGTTTTGTAGGTTGAAACCAGCACTTTGAATTGTGCCCGGAAGCTCATTGGCAGCCAGTGGAGCTGGCGCAGCAAGGGAGTGGTATGCTCCCTGTGCCCTGTTCCTGTTAGTAACCTGCCTGCCGAACGCTGGACTAATTGCAGCTTCTGAGCAGTCTTCAGAGGCAACCCCACGTAGAGAGTGTTGCAGTAGTCTATTCGGGATGTAACCAGAGCGTGGACCACCGTGGCCAAGTCAGATTTCCCAAGGTATGGGGGCAGCTGGCACACAAGCTTTAACTGTGCAAAAGCTCCCCCGGCCACCGCCGAGACCTGGGGCTCCAGGCTCAGCGATGAGTCCAGGATCACTCCCAGGCTGCGAACCTGCGCCTTCAGGGGGAGTGTCACCCCATCCAGCACAGGCTGTAACCCTATGCCCTCTTCGGCCTTTCGACTGCACAGGAGTGCCTCTGTCTTGTCTGGATTCAATTTCAATTTGTTCGCCCTCATCCAGTCCGACACAGCGGCCAAGCACCGGTTCAGGACTTGAACAGCCTCCTTAGTAGCAGGTGGGAAGGAGGGACAGAGTTGGACGTCGTCTGTGTACAGGTGACACCGCACCCCGAAACTCCGGATGATTTCCCCCAACGGCTTCATGTATATGTTGAACAACATAGGGGACAGTACTGAACCCTGCGGGACCCCACAGTACAATGGCCGTGGGGCCGAGCAGAAGTCCCCTAGCAACACCTTCTGGGAGCGACCCTCGAGGAAGGACTGGACCCACTGCAAGGCAGTACCCCTGAGGCCCATTCCTGCGAGGCGTCCCAGAAGGATACCGTGGTCGACGGTATCAAAGGCCGCTGAGAGGTCCAGCAGGACCAGCAGGGACACACTCCCTGTCGAGCTCCCGGCGTAGATCATCCACTAAGGCGACCAAGGCTGCCTCACTGCCATGTCCCAGCCTGAAGCCAGACTGCGCCGGATCCAGATAATCAGTGTCTACCAAGAATTGCTGGAGTTGCGAGGCTATCTATTGACTTATCTCTCTGTCTACATATGAGTGGGTTGGAATAGATAGCCCTTGGGGCATCTTTCAACTCTAGGTCTCTATCCATCGATGGGTTGGACTGGGTGGCCTTCTGTTGGAAGAGATCAGATTGTGCCTGCCTGGGCGAGACTGGGTGCCCCTTGGGATCCTTTCCAACTCGATGACCGCTTAACTCATTCATTGCGTCCTCTGTGGCAGGCTAGGGTTGGACTGGATGGCACTTGGGGTTCCTTCCAGCATCAGCTACCTATGAATCTATCTATCTACTTCCTTCTCCAGAGGCTGCCTGGCCATCTGTCAGGAGAGCTTGGATTGTGACCTCCATGGCAGAAGGTGACGCCTGGAGCCTTGGGCCGGCTCATTGTATCCCTATAGGGGCCCTTTACTTGTTCTTTTCCCTGGTCTTTCCCTGGATCCGTAAAGAGGTCGCAGAAGCCTGGAAGCACGAATGGCTCACGGCTTGCTCACCCCCGCCTCCCGGGACACAGTTTCGCAATGCCGGGGCCTGATCCACACGTCCAAACCAGCAGAGCGACAGGAAAAAGAACCACATTTTCTGCAGTTTGGGAAAGAGTGTTATTGCAACATCTACACTCAAAGCCCCCCCAACAGATGGCCATCCAACCTAATGCTTTAAAAACCTCCAGAGAAGGAGGCTCCACCAGACTCTCAAGCAGTCTATACTTCACTAGAGTTGGGAGGGACCCCCAAAGGGCATCCAGCCCAACCCTCTTTAGCCACAATCAAGGCCCTTCCGACAGATGGCCATCCAGCCATAAATATGGTAGACAGATACAACTGAGAGAGAGATGACTGATATCCCATAGATCCCAAGCGCTAGAAGAGACCCTCAAAGGATCGCTAGTCACCACCAGCCCTCCTTGGCCAGGCAGGAAAACACAATCAAAGCCCTCTCAACAGACAGCCCTCCCGCCTCTGCTTAAAATCCTCTGGAGAAGGAAAAAGTTGAGATTCCTAAATTGGGAAAGGACCCCCAAAGGGCATCTAGTCCAACCCCCTCATGCCAGGCAGGAAGACACAATCCAATCCCTCCTGACAGGTGGCCCTCCAGCCTCTGTGAAACAGGCTCCAGAGGGGTTCAATCCTTACAGAAGGAGGGTGCTGCTGGTGCTCTTCAGGTGCCATAGGGACTGCTACACCTTTTCTGATTTACACAATGTGTTCATTGAGTCGCAGCCATTCACAAAGTTTATGTGTCTAAGCAAGGAAATAAAACCTGCTGACAGCAAGGTCTGCAACGAACCCCGTGGAGCGGTCAGAGAGGAAAGGGCACGGGGATCCACGGCAGGGCGCAAGAAGCATCCAGCGGAACATTCCCAAACCTCGCTCACGCAGGAAAGGTGACGCAAATTCCATCCCTGGTTCCAAAGCAGTAACGGTGAGCGGTCTTTACTTTGGAAGAAGTCATTTACACTCCAGAAACTTTGTTGTTTTGGTGGCCGCCACAAACTACCATATATACTAGTTTTCAGGGGGAGTGTCACCCCGTCAAGCACAGGCTGTAACCCTATGCCCTGTTCGGCCTTGCGACTGACCAGGAGCGCCTCTGTCTTGTCTGGATTTAGTTTCAATCTGTTAGCCCTCATCCAGTCCATTACAGCGGCCAAGCACCAGTTCAGGACCTGAACAGCCTCCTTAGTAGCAGGTGGAAAGGAGTGACAGAGTTGGACGTCATCTGCGTACAGGTGACACCGCACCCCGAAACTCCGGATGGCCTCCCCCAGTGGCTTCATGTAGATGTTAAATAACATGGGAGATAGTATTGAATCCTGAGGAACCCCACAAGACAATGGTTGAGGGGTTGAACAGGTGTCTCCCAACAACACCTTCTGAGATCGGCCCTCCAGGAAGGACCAGAGCCACTGCAAGGCAGTACCCGCAACGAGGCATCCCAGAAGGATACCGTGGTCGACGGTATTAAAGGCCAATGAGAGGTCCAGCAGAACCAACAGGGACACTGTACTCCCCCTGTCCAGCTCCCGGTGTAGATCATCCACGATCAATGAAGGCTGTTACTATTATTACTATTATTATTACTACTACTTGCTTGTATGGTATTGTAATTCTGGGCCTCATGTCAGGGCCCCAGTCTTCTTTGGGGAGAGGGTGGCCCGGTAGCTAGTATTATTATTATTTATTTATTTATTTTCACCATTTCTACCCCGCTTCTTCCCAACCCCCGAGGGAGGGGGGACTCAGAGCGGCCTAACAACGGCAACGATTCGATGCCAACACAGCATAGATATAATAAAAGCAAACAGTTAAGAATAAAATACATTAAAATACAGCTAGAATTAAAATACAATTAACATTAAAATGCATTGTGTACATTCACAACAGCTAAAACATCCATAAGCATTAGGTCTTATCCACCAGTTTGCCATCTACCCAATCTCAGGTGCCATATCGTGCTAAAGGGCAAACGCTTGGTCCCATAACCAGGATTTCACTCTTTTTCTGAATGCCAGGAGAGGTGGGGTTGATCGTATGTCGCTTGGAAGCGCGTTCCACAGGCAGGGAGCCACCACCGAGAAGGCCTTCTCTCTCGTCCCCACCAACCACATTTGAGAAGTCGGCAGGAGCGAGAGCAGGGCCTCCCCGGATGATCTTAGATTGCGAGGTGGGACGTAGCGGCAGATGCGTTCGGACAAGTGAGCTGGGCCAGAACCGTATCAAGGATTAAAGGTCAAAACCAGCACTTTGAATTGAGCTCTGAAGTGGACCGGCAGCCAGTGGAGCTGACACAACAGGGGGGGGTATGCTCCCTGTATGTCGCTCCCGTTAGTAGTCTGGCTGCCGCCCGTTGGACTAGTTGCAGTTTCCGAACTGTCTTCAAAGGCAGCCCCATGTAGAGAGCGTTGCAGTAGTCTTTTTGGGATGTGAACAGAGCGTGGACGACCGTGGCCAGATCAGACTTCCCAAGGTACGGGTCTCAACTGTGCAAAAGCTCCCCTGGCCACCGCCCAGACCTGAGGTTCCAGGCTCAGCCATGAGTCCAGGGTCACTCCCAAGCTGCGAACCTGCGTCTTCAGGGGGAGTGTCACCCCGTCCAACACAGGCTGTGACCCTCTGCCCTGTTCGGCCTTTCGACTGACCCGGAGTGCCTCTGTCTTGTCTGGATTGAGTTTCAATGTGCTAGCCCTCATCCAGTCCGACACAGCGGTCAAGCACCGGTTCAAGGCCTGGACAGCCTCCTTAGTGACCGGTGGGAAGGAGTGACAGATCTGGACGTCATCTGCGTACAGGTAACACCTGACTCCGAAACTCTTCCCAGAGTTCCTCATGGGAGGGGCCTCTACAATGTAAACATACCACACCATATCAAGAGCACAACGTAGAACCCAAAGGGAGCCCCAAAGGCCATCTAGTCTGACCCTCTTCTGCCAGGCAGGAAGGCACAACCCAAGCCCTCCAAACAGACGGCCCTCCCTCCAGAGAAGGAGGCAACGCCGAGATCCAAATCCTAGAGTTGGGAGGGACCCCAAGGGCCACCCAGTCCAGCCCCCTTCCGCACTTAAGGAAGGCACAACCCAAGCCCTCCTGACAGATGGCCTTCCAGCCTCTGCTTAAAAGACTCCAGAGAAGATAGTAGAGTGATAGATAGATAGACGAATGGTTTGATAGATAGGTAAGATGTTACATAGAGTCATGGAATCCTAGAGCTGTAGGGGAAACCCAAAGGTCATCCAGTCCAGCCCCCTTCTGCCAGGCAGCAAGGTACAATCCAATCCCACCCAAGAGATGGCCACCCAGCCTCTGCTTCAAGACCTCCCGGTAGGAGATGATAGATACACAGATCGATAGGTAGATAGGTAGATAAATAGGTAAATAGATAGAATCTGAAGGGACCCCCCCCCATCTAACAGGCAAGAAGGCACAACCCAAGCCCTCCGAACAGATGGCCAGCCTCTACTTACAAGCCTCCAGAGATGGAGATGATAGAGATAGGCAGGCAGATAGAACGATACGGTTGGAATGAACCCTCAGGGCCACCTAGTCCCGCCCCCTTCTGCCATTAAGGAAGGCACAATCTAATCCCTCCCAACATACGGACATCTGACCTCTGCTTAAAACCTCACAGAGGAGACAAATAGACAGATAGATAGACAGATGGGGTTGGAAGGAACCCCAAAGCCCAACCCTATTGATATCAGGGAGGAAGACACAATCTAATCCAGTGTTTCCCAACCTTTCTTGAGCCGCGGCACACTTTTAACATTGAAAAAATCCGGGGGCACACCACCAACCAAAAGGACAAAAAATGACACCCTAACACAGTAAAGAACGGCTGGGGGTTGGTGGCCTGCTGGGAGCAGCTGCTGGGAGTGCTGAAGCCGAGGAGGGGCGGAGCCAGGCTGTGCCAGGCCCCGCCCCCTACCCCTGGCTCCACCTCTCCCAGCAGCTGCTCCAGCCTTGAGGGGGCAGTGCCAAGCCAGCGGTGCCAGAGCCAGCACAATGCTGGCCTGGCACTGTCCCCTCAAGGCTGGAGCAGCTGCTGGGAGTGCCACCCCCGCGAGGAGGGGGCGGAGCCAGGCTGCACCATGCCCCACCCCTCCCCCCCAGCTTCAGCTCTCCTACAGAGGAGGAGCATGAGCGGCGGACGGGCTTCAGTGGGTGGGGCTCCTCCTCCACGTGGCTTCAGCGAGCGAGGGGCGAGAGGCATGAGGGGCCCCTCTTCCTGGCGGACTGGAGGCTGGCTGGGGAAATGGCCGAAGGAGGCGGCGCCCCGGCCCCTTCTTCTTTTTCTTCGCCGCCGCCTGGCCCTTCCTCCCCCAAGCAGCAGGAGTTCGGCAGGAGGGGGGAGGAAGGGGGGCAGAGAGCTTTTCTCGCGGCACAGCAGGAAGCCCGACACGGCACAGTGGTTGAGAAAGACTGGTGTAATCCCTCCTGACAGATGGTCTTCAGGGGGAGTGTCACCCCTTCCGTCCAACACAGGCTGTGACCCTGTGCCCTGTGCGGCCTTGCGACTGACCAGGAGTGCCTCTGCCTTGTCTGGATTAAGCTTCAGTGTGCGAGCCCTCACCCAGCCCGACACAGCGGCCAAGCACCGGTTCAAGGTCCGGGCAGCCTCCTTGGTGACCGGTGGGAAGGAGGGGCAGGTCTGGACGTCACCTGCGCACCCCGAAACTCCGGGTGGCCTCCCCCAGCGTCTTCACGTAGATGCTAAACAACATGGGGGACAGCACTGAACCCCGAGGGACCCCACAAGGCAAGGGTCGAGGGGTGGAGCACCTTGGGAAGCCTGACCTGGCCACGGGGGTCCACGCTCTGGTCCCATCCCGGATAGACGACTGCCGCGCCCTCTCCGTGGGGCTGCCTTTGAGGACAGTTCGGGAACTGCCGCTAGTCCAGAAGCGAAGCCCTGGCCGTGGGAGCAGGCCGAAGCCAGCCCCTTGAGTGGCGGGGCCCGGCGCCTGCCTGCCTGCCTGCCTGAGCTAGCCGGAGCCCCCGGGCGCTCGCTCGCTCGCTCTCCAGGGCGGCGGGCCCCGCGGCCTGGCAGCCTGCCTCCCCGGGCTCCCTCTCCCGCAAAGGCCCGGCCGAGCCCGGGCAGCCCCTTCCCGAGGAGGGGGAGGGAGGCCTTCCTTACCGGCGGGGCGGGGGCGGCGGCATGAGGGGCCCCTCTCCCTCTTCCTCCTCCTCCTCTTCCTCCTCGAGGCCTTCTCTTCCGCCTCCTCGAGGGGCACTTCCGCTCCCCCGCCCTCTCCCACTTCCTGGACAGCAACCGCTTCCGTTTGGGAGCCGCTTCCGAGAAGGCGCGCATTGCCCGCTGGGAGCTGAAGTCCGCACTCCCCTCTCTCTCTCCAAAAGGCGGGGGTGGAAAAGCCAGGCATCCCCGCACTACGACTCCCAGCATGCCCTTGGTTAAAAAGGGGGGAGCCAATCAAGCTCGGGGACGTCACGGGAGGGGGAACCAATCAATGAGGTGTGGCTCAAGTGGCGGTTGAAGCGGCGAGGGGGCGGGGCGAGCTGGCGGCGAGGCGGAAGGGGATTGGTCCGCTCGAGGCCCCGCCCCTTCCAGAGCCCCTGTTCCTCCAATAGGGGGGCGGGAGGCCGCGCGTGCGCAGAAGGGGCTCTCGCGCTCTCTCCCGAGGGTTGGCGCCGGCGTCGTCGTCATGTCGCAGAAGCAGATCTACTACTCGGACAAGTACGACGACGAGGAGTTCGAGTACCGGTAAGGGAGGAGTGGGCCCGGTCGCCCTGGCAACGCAGGCAGGCCTCCCTTCCCTGGTTCCTGCCACCCTCCCTCGTCGGCACCCAGCGGCCTCGCAGCTTCAACGCCTGGCTGCTTACTGCCTGGAAAGGGGGGGGGGCGGATACAAGCTCGAACTCAAACCTCAAAACCAGGCTGGTAAATGCAGAGCAGCAGCATTGAGAACTCCAGACAGGAAACAACCAGGGACAGCTAACACCTCCCAACAAAGGATTCCCCCAGGCAGCAGGCAGCCAGGCCTTGAAGCTTCGGGTTGCCAACTGTCCCTTATTCTAAGGCAGCGCTCCCCAACCTTTTTTGAGCCGCGGCACACTTTCTCCATTGGCCAAATCCTGGGCCACACCACCTGCCAAAGTGACACAAAACGACACCCTCGCACAGTCATACGTAGAGTTAATACGTTTTTGAATGTATTTATGCACTCAGTGAGAAACCTGGGCCTGTTTCGATGAACACAGCATAGAGATCCTGGCAGGAATGGCAGAAAGACACAAACTTCCCACACAGAACTCCCATAACCAAGAGAAAATGCTATAAGAGTTTGGTGGGCATTGACCTTGGGTTTTGGAGTTGTATCCAGAGAGCACTCAGGACTGAAACAATGATGGATCAGGACCAAACTTGGCATGAATACTCAATGTGCCCAAATGTGAACGTAGATGGAGTTCAGGGGAAAATAGACCTTGACATTTGAGAGTTGTAGTTGCTGGGATTTATAGTTCCCCTACAATCAAAGAGCATTCTAAACCCCACCAATGATAGAACTGGGCCAAACGTCCCACACAGAACCCCCAGGAGGCAAGAGGAGGTCTCCACTTGGGGAAAGGGAGGCATGGAGAGGGAGAGACCAAGTAGACAACGGGTGGGGAGGGGGTGGTTGTACTTTTGTGCCTTTATCGAGGTACGTTTCTTAAGGTTTTTATACTTCAACACACTAGACTCTCCCCCCCCCCCCCTTCCTGGAGGTCCCAATTTCCCACGGCACACCTGAGGATCGCTCACGGCACACAAGTGTGCCCCAGCACACTGGTTGGGAAACACTGTTCTAAGGGACGTCCCTTATTTTGGCCCCCAATGTCATGTCCCTTATTTTCAGCTTCTGTATTGACGGGACAGGTGGCAGCAGGAGGCGAGGCTGGGCCAATACATACACACCCACACACTTCCTTCCTCCTCCTCCTCCATCCTGCTGCCCCTTTTGCCTCCTCCCATTTCCTCTCGCCTCCCTGCGAGCAGCCGGGAATTGTAGTCCAAGGCTGCCTCCTCTTGATTGAGAGGCGATTGAGGGAACTCCATTTCCCAAGAGCCCTTGCTCCTGGGGGAGAAGGCGAAAAAGGAAGAGGGAGAAGGGAGTCTGCCGATCTTCATGGCACCGCCGGTGAGCGGCCTGAGGGAGCTGCAGGTGCGGCGCGGGGAGATGCAGGCTCACATGGAGCTGCTGATCATGGAGACCCAGAGCCAGGTCTGCCTCGCCCTCGCCGACCTCGACCGCGGTTGCCGCCTTCGCCATTGAGGCTGATCAGGCTGGGCAATGGCTTAAGCGGCTGAGGGGGGAAAGGAAGGGGCCTGAGGCTGGGAGGAATGCGGGGAGTAGGAGTCCAAAACAATCCGGAGGGAGGGCCCAAGTTTGCCCAGGCCTGACACAGAAACCCGTCTCCCCCGTTTGTTTTGGCGGCCGCAGGCACGTGATGCTGCCCAAGGACATTGCGAAGCTGGTGCCCAAGACCCACCTGATGTCGGAGTCGGAGTGGCGGAACCTGGGCGTCCAGCAGAGCCAGGGCTGGGTCCACTACATGATCCACGAACCAGGTGTGTTGGGGGGCGGAAGCGGGGCTCTGGCTCTCACAAAGTGCCCCCCCCCCCCATGAGCAGCAGCAGCTCGTGTTCTATAGTATGTGTGTGTGTGTATATATGTATATATATATATTATAGTGTGTGTGTAATATTATTAGAACCATTACAAGTAATATAAAATACATAATTTCAACATTGTATTATTTTTTAAAGTGTTATATCTTGCATTACATTATAATGATATAAATAGTATAGGTACATACAATATATTATTATCAGTAAAGCACAGGAGTTAATCCTGACTGTTATCCTGGAGCGGGCCCCATTACTCCCCGCGTCATGGCAGCAGTCAATAACGATATACACCAGGACTATGACAAATACTGATAATATAACAATATAATAGCACATACTAAGGGAAAATAATATGTTAATACATAGTTCATAATAATAATACAGCCCATGAGCCTGTGGCCTTTTGCCGTCGTCCTGTGGCGACGGTGTGACTGCCCAGGGGTCTCAATCCCTGTTGTTTGCTCTCTCCCCCAAGAGCCCCACATCCTGCTCTTCCGGAGGCCTCTGCCCAAGAAGCCTGAAAAGTGATGCCGGCGGCCTCTTTCCCGCCACCCGGAGACCTTTCCAAGCCACCGCCGCGTTCTTGTTTTCTGCCAAGAGTTTGAAAGACATTTTTCAAAGGCCAAGGATCGCTGCCCCGGTGACGCCGCCTGGGCCGGGACAGAGCCCTCCGCCACAGAGAGGTGGCCTGTCAGGATGGACTGGGCGACGCTCGGCCCGCCCTCACCACTGCAGGCCCTGGCCTCCTCCTCCTCCTCCCCACAGAGAGAAGGGCGGTGCCGGAGCTTTGACCAACCCGGAAGCAAGTGCCACGTTTCTCGCTCTTTGTTGACGTATTTATAAATGTGCATTTCTTCCTTTTCTCTGAACTTTCAAGGTTTCCCTTTTGGAATTGCTGTTTCGAAAGCTCTGTCAATAAATATACACACACACACACACCCCGAGCTCTGTGGGGTTTCCTTTGCTGCCTGAGCCCTTGTGAAGGAGGCGCCACGTCCCTTTCTGTCTCTGTGAGAAATGGATTTGGAAAAGTGTGGCTTGTTGTGGAAAAGGAAGGAGATGGGGGAGAGAGGGAGGGAGTTGGGAGAGAGGCTGGCGTAAGATGGCAGCCTCCTGAGGGGAACTCCCGGTCCTCGTTTCCTTCAGGGAGCAGGGCAACCCACTTTGCAATTTTGGTATTTATTATTATTTTTATATATATATATAACAAAACAACAACATCTTGACCTCTTGCTGGGCCTGCTCCATAAATAGAAACAGCATAATGTACAGCAGGCACGGGCCACCTTCGGCCCTCCGTCCCACAACGGTGGGAGTCCGAAACGCCTGGACGGAGGGCCGAAGGTGGCCCGTGCCTGATTGATAGAATTACTCGCGTCAAAACATAGTTGCGCCCAGTGACAGGAAGCCCCACGCCAGCACCTCCGATGTGGCGACAGCAGGCAAGGATTTGCCGGGGAACCTCCTTCCTTCCTCACTGCGTGGCCACCGCCTTCTGGCCTCGCTCCGCAGACATGCGCTTCAGCCGCTCCGTGTAGAAGCCATTGAAGTCCAACCTGCAGGAGGACAAGGAGGAGGAAGGGTGATGGGAGTCATTGGGTTATGGAACTCACTTCCAGAGGAGGTTGTGACAGCGGTCAGCCTGGACAGCTTCAAGGCAGGATTAGACAGATTCATGGATACCAAGGGAATCCGTAGCTACTGAAATGGACATCCAAGTGCCACCTCGGAGTGGTTGAGGTAGGCAGGATTTCCCCGGGCACTGGTTGTGGGGGGTCGGGAGCAGGTGAGGGTTTTGCCCTCCTTCCTGCTAGAGATCCCTGTGTACAACTGGTGGGCCACTGTGTGACACAGGATGCTGGACTAGATGGGCTGAGGCCCGATTCAGCATGGCTCTCCTTATGTTCTTATGAGCGGGTCCCGAGGGCGAAGGAAGAGGCAGGGCCGAGGCATTGTCTCACCCGCACAGGTCAATAGTCCTCAACAAGGAGGTAAGGTGAGTAGATGGGTTAGCTGGCAAAGCCTGGCTGTTGCTGCCTGGGGTGGGGTGGGGGTGGGGGGTGTCCTTAGCTTGGGAGGTGTTGACTACCACTGGATTGTTTGCTGTCTCAAATCCCCCTGGAATTCTGCCGCTTGGAAATGGGAATTCCAGACAGCAAACAATCAAGGACTAGTGATTAATTAATTAATAGTAATAATAATACTTGATTGGTATCCCTCCATCATCTCCCCGAAAGGGCTGCTCACAAAAGGAACTCCAAAGTGCCACACATAAAAAAAAAACACAATACGTAAGCATATAAACAACAATGTAAATTCACACACAATATCGCATAAAACATCCCATAACCCTAATTCAGTGTTTCCCAACCTTTTTTGAGCCGTTGCACAGTGTTTACATTTCCAAAATGACACTCTAACACAATAATACATAGAGTTAATATGTTTCTAAATGTATTTCTACACTCAGTGTGAAACCTGGGCCTGTTTCGATGAACACAACATAGTTATCCTGGCACGAATGGCGGAAAGACACACACACACACAAACATACTAATACTAACCCAAAATGACACTCTAACACAGTAATACATATAGTTAATGTGTTTTTAAATGTATTTCTACACTCAGTGTGAAACCTGGGCCTGTTTCGATTAACACAACATAGATATCCTGGCAGGAATGGCATAAAGACACACACACACACAAACATACTAATACTAACCCAAAATGACACTCTAACACAGTCATACATATAGTTAATATGTTTTTAAATGTATGTATACACTCAGTGTGAAACCTGGGCCTGTTTCGATGAACACAACATAGACATCCTGGCAGGAATGGCAGAAAGACAGAAACTTCCCACACAGAACTCCCAGAACCAAGGGAAAATGCTATAAGAGTTTGGTGGGCATTGACATTGGGTTTTGGAGTTGTAGTTCACCTATATCCAGAGAGCACTGTGGACTCAAACAATGTTGGATCAGGACCCAACTTGGCATGAATACTCAATATGCCCAAATGTGAACACAGATGGAGTTCAGGGGAAATAGACCTCGATATTTGGGAGTTGTAGTTGCTGGGATTTATAGTTCCCCTACAACCAAAGAGCATTCTGAACCCCACCAGTGATAGAACTGGGCCAAACTTCCCACCCAGAACCCCCAGGAGGCAAGAGGAGGTCTCTACTTGGGGAAAGGGAGGCGGGCCTTCCCAATGCATGGAGAGGGGGAGACCAAGTAGGCAACGGGTGGGGAGGGGGGTTGTAATTTTGTGCCTTTATCAAAGTAGGTTTCTTAGGGTTTTTATACTTCAACACACTAGACTCTTCCCCCTGGAGGTTCCAATTTCCCACGGCACACCTGATGCTCGCTCACGGCACACTGGTTGGGAAACACTGCCCTAATTAATAAGATCTTTAAATTCCATGAAATGCTGCAGCGCCTGCGGGGATACAATATACTGTTTGATATACTGCTAACATCTCCCAAGCGAAGGACGTTTTAGTCGGCAACAGCCAGGCTTTGCAGCTGCAAGGCTATTCGATGCTAATCAACCTGGCTAATTGCAACAGTCGCACTGGCTTCAAAGAGACCCCTGCTTGAAGCCTGGACATTACACAGGTACATCTACACCCCACCTGCCTCCATTCTGACAGACCTCCGAGGATGCCTCCAAGCAACAGAGGCCAGGCTACCTCTCTGCAGAAACCCTCACCGATTGACTTTGCCACGGCAAGGCTATTCAATGCTAATCAAGCTGGCTAATTCAAACAGGCAAGAGGTCTTCCTCCCGCCCTGGACGCTCTGCAGGCATACACACACCCCACCTGAGGATGCCAGCTACAGGTGCAAGCAAAGCGTCAGGAGAGGGTGCTACAGGAAGATGGCCACCCATCCCGAAAAACTCCCAGCCACCCAGTGATTCCGGCCAGGAAAGCCGCCTCCGATCTCAAAGCTGGCCCCGGCTGCTGCTGCTGCGTGTTGCGGAAGCTCTCCGCTCACCGGTAGATGACGTTGATCATGCTGTGCTCGCAGTCGTTGGTGCTGTAGAGGCTCAGCTTGTCCAGCAGGTCCAGCAGGTGGGCAGAGAAGTTGCTGTCAAACTTGTTGATGGTGGCCTCGAAGCCCGCCGACACGTGCAGGGAGTCCGCCAGCAGCTGAGAGAGGAGAGGAGAGCGGCCCGCCTGAACCCTTGGAAGGAGGAGGAGGCCCCGCGGAGAAGGAGGGAGGGAGGGGCACAGGTGGGATGATGGCCATCTGCGGGGAGTGCTCGAGTGGCCCTGGGGTCCCTTCCCCTTCCAGGAACCTGTGGTTCTGTGGCTGTGTGCAGGGCGTGGCTTTCCCTGTCACCAGGCGAACCCCTCCCCACGGTTCTCCCACTGCCGCCAAGAGGGTCCCTTCTCCCCCCCCCCCACGAGGGACGGGGGCGCACCTTCCTGGCCCTCTGCTTCCGGGAGGGGGCCGCCTGCCCCTCATTCCCCTCCTCCGGGCGCTCTTCCTCCTCCTCCTCCGGCACCCGCTCGCTGCCCAGCTTCATGCTGTGGGAGAACCTCTGGGGAGGGGAAGGAGAGGGAAAGAGGAGGGCAGGGAGGGAAGGGAAGGAAGGAAGGAAGGGAATTTATTTATTTAAGCCTTTTGCGCCCCGACCTTCTCACCTCTCTCTCTCTCTCTCTCTCTCTCTCTCTTGAGGGACTCAGACCGGCATCACAGCAAAGATTCCATGCTATACCATTTAAAAACAATGTCAACAACATATCAAAATACATTAAAACCCAGCATAACACCACATCGCCACTAAAACAGTTCCACTCAGTCTGTAAACGTGGTCACACATTCAGGCAATAGCCAATCTCGGCCTATTCTGGGAAGGCCTGGTTCCACATCCAGGTCTTCACCCGCCTCCTGAAGGACAACAGGGAGGGGGCAGACCTGGCATTACTTGGGAGGGAGTTCCACAGCCGAGGGGCCACCACAGAGAAGGCCCCCGTCTCTCGTCCCCACCAGCCGCACTTGCGAAGCCGGCGGGACTGGGAGCAGGGCCTCTCCGGAGGATCTTAATGTCCTTGATGGTTCGTAAGGGAGAATCCGTTCGGACAGGTAAACTGGGCCGGAACCGTATAGGGTTTTGTAGGTTGAAACCAGCACTTTGAATTGTGCCCGGAAGCTAATTGGCAGCCAGTGGAGCTGGCGCAGCAAGGGGGTTGTATGCTCCCTGTGCCTCGCTCCTGTTTGTAACCTGGCTGCCGAACGCTGGACTAATTACAGCTTCCAAGCAGTCTTCAAAGGCAGCCCCACGTAGAGAGCGTTGCAGTAGTCTATTTATTATTTATTAATTATTAATGTATTATTTATTATTCGGTTTTATATTCCGCTCCTCCCAGCAGGCTCGGGGCGGATCACAAAATGCAGGTACACAATAAAACAACGATACAGCAATAAACCCATCATAAAACATACAATAAAAAGAGCGTGGACCACCGTGGCCAAGTCAGACTTCCCAAGGTATGGGCGCAGCTGGCGCACAAACCTGAGCTGTGCAAAAGCTCTCCCGGCCACTGCCAAGACCTGGAGCTTCCAGGCTCAGCGATGAGTCCAGGATCACTCCTAGGCTGCGAACCTGCGCCTTCAGGGGGAGGGTGACCCTGTCAAGCACAGGCTGTGACCCTATGCCCTGTGCGGCCTTTCGACTGACCAGGAGGGCCTCTGTCTTGTCTGGATTCAACTTCAATCTGTTAGCCCTCATCCAGTCCGTCACAGCGGCCAAGCACCGGTTCAGGACTTGAAGAGCCTCCTTAGTCGCAGGTGGGAAGGAGGGACAGAGTTGGATGTCATCTGCGTACAGGTGACACCGCACCCCGAAACTCCGGATGACCTCCCCCAATGGCTTCATGTAGATGTTGAACAACAGAGGGGACAGTATTGAGCCCTGTGGGACCCCACAGTACAATGGCCGTGGGGCCGAGCAGGAGTTCCCTAGAAACACCTTCTGGGAGTGACCCTCAAGGAAGGACCGGAGCCACTGCAAAGCGGAAGGGAAGGGGAAGGCAGAAGAGGGGAAGGGGACGGGAGGGGAAGAGGAGGGGAAGGGGAAAAGGCAGGGGAAGAGAAGCAGAAGGGAAGGGGAAGGAATGGGGGAAGGAGGAGAGGGTGGGAGAAGGGGAAGGGGAAAGCGACGGAAGGGAAGGAAAAGCCCTGATCAAGATCTGCAGTCCTATCAGCAAAGTTGGCCTAGGCCGTGAGGTGAGCCGACGGGGCCAGGAAGGAAGACCTCCGTGAGCAACGTACACAGAAGCCGTCCATCACCAGCTACGCTTGTGAAAAAAGTCACAGCACATTGAAGCACCAACAACCAAGGAACATGGTGACCGGCCACATCAACGGGATGTGACGGAGAACACTTGAATGCCGCCACGCAACAGAGCTGACCCTGGGCTGAAGGGGTTTCCCCCTCCACAGGGGTCCCTTCCCAGGTTTGTACGGAGCGCCATGGGTTCAAATGACAGGAAATTCCAGCTGGACATTAGGAAGGACTTCCTGACGGTGAGAAGACCTGTTCAGCAGTGGAACTCTCTGCCTCGGAGTCTGGTGGAGACTCCTCTGTTGGGAAGCCATCTGTTGGGAAGGCTTGGACTGTGCCTCTATTGCCTGGTGGGAGGGAGCTGGGCTGCCTGGTCTGGAGGGTCCTTTCCAACT
Source organism: Anolis apletophallus (assembly GCA_030556195.1). Taxonomy (NCBI): domain Eukaryota; kingdom Metazoa; phylum Chordata; class Lepidosauria; order Squamata; family Anolidae; genus Anolis; species Anolis apletophallus. The sequence goes on from JARBWK010000019.1 coordinate 22,178,345, forward strand.
CGAGGATCCTGGGATATCCAGGTCAACCTGCTAATGTCAATGAGGTTGGGTGGCCGTCTGCCAGGAGGGATTGGATGGGGTCTTCCTTGATGGACCAGATGGCCTGGGGGATCTCTTCCAGATCTAAAATCCTATGGCAGCTATGTCATAAAATATAGTGTGCCTGCCTATCCTATCTATGGCCGGATGGCCATCTGGCGAGACGGATCAGATGGTGGCTTCTTTCTATGGCAAAAGAGGGTTGGGCTGGACGGCCCCCGAACTCTTCCGACTCTAGATTTCTGTGCATCTGTGGCCCTATTTCTCCTATGAGGCCGGATGGCCTTCTGTCAAGAGGGATCGGACAGTGTCTTCTTTTCATGGCATGCTTTTATGGGGAGGGTCCAGGAGAGGCTCCGCCCCCTTCCCTGCCCCCCTCCCTCCCTGCCTACCTGCATGCAGTTGGTGAACATGACGCAGACGGACATCATCTTGGAGAAGATCTTGAGCAGCTCCGGGTTGGTGAGCATGCAGTCCTTCAGGCAGTTGTCCAGGAAGCTGGTGTGGTGCGCCAGGACGTCGTCGATGTTGGAGGCCTGCCCGGGAAGAAGGGGGCGGGCCATTCATACGGAGGGCGGGCTGCAGGGCCGTGTTGCACGAGAGGGGCCCACGCACCCTGAAGACCCCCCCCCCCACAGAAACAGAGCAGGGGGGGCAGGGAGTGCATTCCCCTGTTGCCCGGGCGACACCCCCCTCCCCCAAACGCACCGACTTGAGGCTCTTCTCCAGGACGTGCCACGTGGGCTCCATGACCTCAAACATCATGTAGTACTGGATGTTCTGCACAAAGTTGAGCATCCGCTGGCGGAGGGTGAAGGCGCCGGCAAACCTGGGCAACAAGGGGGGGAGATTTTGGGGAGGGCCATCATCCTGAGCATCCTGGGGGGGGGGGGAGGAAGCAACCACAGGGAAGCCCTCCACCCGCTCCAGCCCTTCTGTACAGAGAGGAGCAACCCTTGAGTGACGGGCTTGTGCCGCCTCAAGCTCCTCTTGGAGGGAGTTCCGCTCTCATTCACGTGCCGCAGCTCAACGCAGAGGGGATCCTGGGATGTGTAGTTTGGGGAGGCATCAGCACCCTTTGGCAGGAAAGGCTCAAGGCCCTGAAAACTCCTCCAGAGCATCGAACCAAAGCAGTTAAAGTGGGTCCACCCCCAGCACACAAGGCTTTCCGTTCTGTTGTTGGAGGCCTTGCTGCTCGAACACAATGACGGGGTCCGAAGCAGGCCGCAACAACAACGCAGGCCATTTTTTGGGCCAGATGACACATTTTTGCCACCGTGCATTACATTCGGCAGCCAATCCTTGTTGTGGTTTCAGGGTTTTGAAAATTGAAGTGCGCGTTAGATCTGACCGCGCACAAGACTCCAGCCAATACGGGGAGGTCGAGCACTGGCGCCGCCGCACCCAGCCCGGCCTGCTCCTCCTTTGGAGGGACGGGGACTCACCACTTGGAGGAATGGAGCGAGTAGCGCTTGGCGGCTTTGCTGCTGATCCAGACGTTGCAGAGCTGCCGCTCCACGTGTTTGCAGTAGAACATGTGCCGGAAGAGCATCTGGTAGCGTGTCAGGGCCTTCCTACACGGCAGCAAGGGGGAGAGGCGTGGTATTACTGCGACTAGGAGTATTATTATTACTATTACTATTATTATTCCAGGGTTCCTGCTGGCAGTCGGGGGGGGGGGGGAGGCTGAAATCCCCCTGGCGGCCGCCGCTGCCGCGTCCCAGCCCTCTAACCAAAGCATCGCGTCCAGAACGGGAGAGAATGAGGTCTTAATAAGTAAGTGTGGGTTTCAAGACCAAGGAACTTGGGAAAGGAAGATGGTGGCAAGAGGGACGGCCAAGTCCGGTCTTCCAGGCCGAGACCAAACAAGCACCGGCTGAAAGGCCTTTCAACAGGAAGAGGAAGAGAAGGAGAAAGCGTTTGGGAAGAAGAAGAAGAAGGCCAAGGGGGGGGGGGGGGTGAGGAGAAGCCTGAAGGGATTGTGAACGGGGGAAAGGCAGGTTTCCTTGCTTTGGACTGTAAGAGGTGCCGAGCGGCGCCTCGGGTTTTGTGGCCCAATTGTCCGGGTTGCCCCAGTTTATTCCGATCAGAAATGACCCTGTGGCTGCACCTGCTCTTTCCTGTCTCCGATTCGGAGGAGAAAGAGGGCCGGGGGTCCCCAAGCTCCCACAGAATGCCCAGCCAAGACTCTTCCAGAAGCCCCCCCTCCCCCGACACCCCCACCCCCCGGCCTGGCCTACCTGTTGATGATCAGAGAGAGTGGCCACTTGACCACGTAGTCAAAGGAGAAGGCCTCCAGGCCGCTGAGCGAGAGCTCCGTGGGGTCGGCGCTGAGGACGGCCTTCTCCTGCTTGGTCTCGATGGCCAGGACCCGCAGGAGCTGCGTGATGAGGTCGTGGGGCATCAGGTCGATCTGGGGGGAGAGGGCGGGGAAGGGGGCCTGAGTCCGGGCAGGGGCCGACTCGCCCCGCTCGGCTTCCGCTAAGCCTGGTGCCGCTCCGCTGAGAGCCAGCTGGATCAGGAGAGGGCCGCTCAGCCGCAAGGGCTTCTTGACTGGGCAGCGTCGATAGCGGCTGGAGGCCACAGCAGGTCTGGGCTGGGAGCCACGTCTTGGAAAGAGCTACAGGAGAGAGAGGGGCTGCGTGTACCTTGAGGTCGTCCTTGAAGGGGTCGGTGTTGGCCGTGCTCATGCGCAGGGCCAGCTCCAGCAGCGCCTCCAGCCGGGTGGGCACAATGTCCTCCACGGGCTTCTTCAGCTCCTCCTCCGTCAGGTCCATGAAGTGGACGTAGAAGTCCCCTTGGTCCATCAGGAAGTAGTGCTTGATGGAGCTGAGGGGGGAGAGGGGAAGGAGAGCGGGGTGGAACGGGAAGGCCGGCCCACGCTTCCTGGTCTTGGGGGAGGGGGAGGGGCTCCAGGCCACGTCAGCGGAGAACGGCTGGGGCCTCCTCAAAGGGGCAAGAGGCAAACGCGTCCATTGGGAAAGGCAGGGAACCCTCGGAGCCATCTAGCCCAACCTCCTCCTGGCCGCAAAGGCCTCCGCCCCTCCCTCCGTCCCACATGCCCTGCGCCAAACCCACGCCCTGCCTTTTAAGGCACGCTACAGCAGTGTTTCCCAACCTTTTTTGAGCCGCAGCACACTTTTTACATTCACAAAATCCTGGGGCACACCACCAACCAAAACGACACAAACTGACACTCTAACACAGTCATACGTATAGTTAGTATGTTTTTGAATGTATGTATGCACTTGGTGTGAAGCCTGGGCCTGTTTCAATGAACACGACATAGGTATCCTGGCAGGAATGGCAGAAAGACACAAACTTCCCACACAGAACTCCCATAACCAAGAGAAAATGCTATAAAAGTTTGGTGGGCATTGACCTTGAGTTTTGGAGTTGTAGTTCACCTATATCCAGAGAGCACTGTGGACTCAAACAATGTTGGATCAGGACCAAACTTGGCATGAATACTCAATATGCCCAAATATGAACGCTGATGGAATTCAGGGGAAATAGACCTTGACATTTGGGAGTTGTAGTCGCTGGGATTGATAGTTCCCTTACAATCAAAGAGCATTCTGAACCCCACCAATGATGGAACTGGGCCAAACTTCCCCCACAGAACCCCCAAGAGGCAAGAGGAGGTCTCTACTTGGGGAAAGGGAGGCGGGCCTTCCCAATGCATGGAGAGGGAGAGACCAAGTCGATAACGGGTGGGGAGGGGGGTGGTTGTAAGTTTGTGCCTTTATCGAGGTACGCTTCTTAGGGTTTTTATACTTCAACACACTAGACTCTTCCTCCCCCCCCCCCCACTTCCTGGAGGTTCCAATTTCCCACGGCACACCTGAGGATCGCTCACGGCACACTGGTTGGGAAACACTGCGCTCGAGGGACGCACCGTAAGTGGGCCACGAGCTCCTTCTCCTCCATGAGGAAGTCCAGGAGGAGCTTGCTGGCGTAGCTGTAGGCCTTCTCGATCTGCTCCACGTACTCCCGCTCCTTCAGGGTGTAGATGACCTCCTTGGCCACGGGGCAGCTCACGTTCTGGCCACACTCCCGGACCACGTTCAGGTACTTCCCTGCAGAGGAAGGGGGAAGGAGGGTGGGAGGGGAGGACTGCGGAGGCCGCGACCCCCGGGGAAACGGGAAAGCTCAAGCCCGAGCATGGCCCTCACCTGCGCTGAGGATCTTGTCCGCCACCTTCTGCAGGAAGGAGGGGATCTGCTGCGGGACGAGGGTGTACCGCTGGTCCCAGTACTTGTCGTTGTAATCCTCCTGGATCTTCTCCTTCTGCAGCTCGTGCTCCTCCACCATGAACTCACTGCGGGGGGGGGGGGGCACAACAAGGACGCTGGTGAGCCAGGGGCAGGGGCATTCCGGCCACGACCGGACCCCCTGCCGCCCTCAGCCACACAACCAAGAAGCTTGATGGACGGAGCGAAGAAGGGAAGGAAGTATGGAGTGAGGGAATGGCCATGAGTGAAGGAGGAGAGGGAGTGCGCATGCTGAACATATGGATTAGGAGTCAATGCTAAAGTATAAGTGAAGGAAGGTGAGCATGAATGAGCGAATGCGTGTGAGTGAATGTTACAGCACGTGTGAGGTTTCCCCTTTTTTGCCTGTGTCACCAATATCGCTGTTATAACACCCAGTGCTGGAGTGTGTGTGTGTGTGCGTGTGTGCTGCTTTCGCTGGAAGAACAACAACAACAGAGCCTGAGTTGCGTAAACGTTAAACTATTACAGAGGCAATATATCAAATATCAAGATAATATTATTAATTATAGACACAAAGGGACTATACCAATTGTCACATACAGAACCTCAATGCATATTACGAAGCCGTAAATTGCGGATATAGTCTCACATGGCCGATATCGGTACCATCAGTTCATCAGCCGGAAAGTCCGGAATGTAGTCCATATAGTCCGTGGCCATGTGAACTGGAGTGCAAAAGGTTCTGTGTCCGTGAAGGTGTCAGTTAGGCTTTTGCCAATACGCGAAAGGACACGAAGGAGGTGTTTACTCCTCAACAGATGAGCATACGCCTGGGGCCAACGAGCCAGGGATGGCCGAGATGTTGGGCCGCTTAACTAGCGTTTCGCTCCCGGACGGAGCTTTATCAAGGCCAGCGATGAACAGATTTGCCGTTCGTCCATATCGATATGGCGATCTACAAGCGCCTAACCCCGCCGGAGAAGCGAGGTGGCCAGGTAGATCGCCATATCGATATGACCACGGACTATATGGACTATATTCTGCACTTTCTGGTTGATGAACTGATGATACCGATATCGGCCATGTGAGACTATATCCGTAATTTGCGGCTTCGTAATATGCATTGAGGTTCTGTGTGATAATTGGTATAGTCCCTTTGTGTCTATAAATTTTGGTATTTGATATATTGCCTCTGCGTAATAGTTTAACGCTTTCTCTGGAAGAGCCTGCTGCGCTCTCTCCCTCTGAAAACGCATTAAAGAACATGTTACGTTTCAAAAGGTGTTCGCAACAGCCAGGTGGGGGCGCTTGCCACTTGCGCCGAAGAGCAACCTCCCTCCGCCCCCCCCCCCCCCGCGCACCTGTAGGGATCGTTGATGATGCCGCGGTAGATCCACTTCTCCAGGATCTCGAAATAGGGGACGCTGGCGGCCTTGGTCAGGTAGAGGCAGAGCTCCTGGGCCTGGCTGTCCCCCGTGGAGCTGAAGGTCTTTTCGTGGAGCAGGCTGAGCGTGGCGCCCCCCACGCACTCGCCCCTGTCCACGGCGGTCGCTGCGGCAACACGAGGCCAAGGTGAGTGAGTGAGTGAGGAAGGAAGGGAGCCCCCCCTCTCCCTCCTCTGCACGGGGCCCAGGCCGGGGGAAAGGAGCCCCCGCCCGCTCACCGATGGAGGCCAGGATCTCCATGGTGCGCATGGTGGGCTGGATGTAGAACCAGAGCTTCTGGAGGGACAAGAGGCCCTGGCGCTGGAGGTGCTCCAGCTGGGTGACCAGGATCATGTACTCCTTGACCAGGGTCCGCATGGCGGCCGCCAGCGCGTGGTTCACTTGCCCGTACTCAAACGAGACCTTCTCCTCCACAAACCTGCAAAAGCAGGAAAGGGTTCAGGCGGCAGGGACGGAGATCGTAATTGCACACGAGCCAGGGCTCCCTCACTCGGGGAGGCACGGCCCAGGAGGCCCCGCTTCTCTCCTCTTTCCTCCCCCCCCACGGGAACCATCGTCCCAGGAGGGTCAGCGTGAGTACCTGGTCACCCCGGAGTAACTGGCGGCCACAGGGAGGATCCGCCCAACCAGCTCCTTGACGGACATGTCCAGGTTGGGGTCCACCAGGAAGGTCCGCTCCTCTTGGCCCACCAGCGGCTGGGCGGCGATGTACTGCCCGTCCACCCCGATCAGGACGTAGAGAAGGTCCTCCACCAGCGCCGACTCCTGGGCCGCCAATGGGAGCGTGCCTGGAATGGGGGCACAGCAGGCCTTGTTACTTTGGGAGTGGCCGTGGCTCAGGGAACAGGCGCCCCTGGCGAAGGGCCCCCCCTCCCGGGAACCCACCTATGGGCACGGCCGTGTCCGTGCTGAGGCCGGTGCCCGGGAGGAAGTCCCCGAGGAGGGCGGGGCGCTCGTAGACCCAGTCCGGGAAGGAGGGGAGGGGCTCCCCGGTGTTCTTCCGGCTCTGCTTCTCTCGCAGCTCCTTCCGCACCTGCTTCAGCGGCTGCAGGAGAGACAAGGGGGGCCTGGCGTAACTTGGGGAGGGATTGCCGTCCCCGCCTGGGTGGGGCCTGAGTGGGTCTGGTTCTGCTGGCGCCGTGTGCTCTGCTCTCAAAGGAGGAGAGGACCAGGCCCCACGCTCCCCTGCTGTGGGGCTCCTTCCATCTCTGGGGCTCCGTGGGGGTCTCCCGGCTCACCTTGGGCTGGTGGTGCTGGGGCCCGGAGGCGGCCACGCTGCCCAGCTGCTTGCGGAGCTCCTCCAGCTCCTGGGCGGTCATTTTCGGGGCTGAAGAAGCGGTGTTGGCGGCGTTGGCAGAGGAGGCGATGGTGCTGGGTCCGGCAATGGGAGCGGTGGCTGCTGCAAGCTCGGCCCTCTCCTTGGCGTTCTGCTGCAGGAACTGGAGGGTCTGCAGCAAGCGGAGGGAGGAGAGGAGGAGGGTCAGGCGGTGTGGCCGGAGGGAGCGTCCTCTCCTGGGACACTGGAAGGAACGGGCTCACAACTCCTGGGGAGTGTTTACTTGAGAAGGCGGAACGAAGTGGACGGAAGAGCGGTTGCACCGCGAAATGACACGTCTTCCCACAAAGCAGGCACCACACAGCGACGCGCCCACTCCTCCGCACCCCAACCACCGCCACACCGCCCCCAACGCCACCTCTACGCGAAGCCCTGCAGGAGTCCAGCGCTGCCTCCCGGCTGGCCTTGCCCCCCTTCGCAGGGCTCTCCCCCTCCGCCAAGGGGCGCCACTCCCTCCCTCCCTTCCTCCCTGAGTCACTCACCGGGGGGTCCCCGGCCAGTCGGGCCAGGAGTCCGAGCAGGGCGTCGAGGTGCCGCGTGTTCTTGCCCTTCAGCTCCTCGTACTTGCGCAGGAAGACCTCCGGGCAGGGGGAGATCTCCGCCAGCTTGGCCTGAGGAGGGAAGAGGCAGAGGCGGGAACGGGGATCAGTGCTGCCCGAGGCCCCGAGGCCGGAATCCCCCTCTTGGGCCGGAATCCCCCCCACGGGCCGGAATCAACCTCGGCCCCAGAATCAGCAGCACCCCCGCGGGCTGGAATCCCCGGCCAGAATCGCCCTCTTGGGGCCGAATCCCCCTGACCCCGCTCTGGCCTGGGGGCCAGAATCTGGGGCTGAGGGCCGGAATCCCGCCCCGAGGGCGGAATCCCTCCGCCCTGCGGCCTGGGGCTGGGGAGGGGCTGGGGGGAGGGGCTGGGGGTGAGTCCCAAGGAAGGCCCTCCCCGGCCCTTTGGCCCCCCGGCCCTGACCTTGGCGGCGGCGGCGTGGGCGGCGGAGGGGCGTGGGGCGGGGCGTGGGCGGGCGGGGCGAGGCCGCGGCTCTTCTGGAGCAGCTCCACGAGGCCCTCGGCGCCCACCCCGGGCCCGGCCTCGCCCCGCCACCCGCCCAGCAGGCGCAGCAGCTCGTCCACGTCGCGGTGCAGCCGGAACTCCGCCATGGCCGCGGCCCAGGAGGGAGGGCCGCACGGGCCCGAGGAAGAGGACACTTCCTGCCGTCGCCAGGCAACCCGGACCTCCTTCCGCCCGGACCGGAAGCCGAGGGGGCGGGGCCTCCCTGAGTGAGGATTTCTCGCCCCGCCTCTTCCGCTTCGAACAGGAATCCGATTGGTGGGTTCTCTGTGAGGGGGCGTGGCCACTGCTTTCCCGCCCCGCCCCTTCCGCTTCGAACAGGAAGCCCTCCTCAGGGGAAATGTGGGCCTCCGCGTCGGCAGCAGCGAGGAGCTCCCCCGGCGGGCCTTTCCGCTTCCGCCCGGCGCGGCTCCGCTTCCCCGCCCACCACCCCTTCTTCGAGGTGCCCGGATGTTGGGGAATCCAAGGGAGCCCGAGGGAGGAGGGAGGGCGCATGCGCCGTGGCTCGGCCCCGCCCCTTTCTGCGCGGTGCGCCTTCTCTGTCGTCCGGCGGGGAAGCTCGGCCCGGGAGGAAGGTTCCGCCCCGGCTTTGTGGCCGGGCATCTCTCCAGAGCCCGGAAGGAGGGGGAGGGGGTTGGGAGGACACCGCCCCCCGGGCCCCCTTCCCGGCCATTGTGCAGGGACAGCCCCCCACACAGGATTCCCCCCTCCCCCAGGCAGCAATCAGCCAGGCCTTGAAGCTGCAAGGCTACTCGATGCTAAATCAGGGTGGGCAATGGCCACAGCCACAGCTGCCTCCAGCAGAGCGGGGTGCTCCCTCCCCCTCCCCCCTGGGCATCACTCCATAGGGAGGAAAAGCCCCCACAGGTGCCCCCCAGCCTCTGCTGCATCATCCTCCTCCTCATCCCAGAATGATTCCCTACAGGAAGGCACCACCCGACCCCTCCCGGCAGATGGCCACCCAGCCTCTAAATATATGATAACAACTAGCTGAGGGCCCGGCGGTGCCCGGGTGATGTGAGGGAGGCCTTGTGTGCCCAGGTGGGTTCCTATGAGATGTGTACGTGGCTGGCAGTGGTCTCGGGAGTCCCATCAGCCGTGGCCCACCCCCTCCAAACAGCACCAGGACGTAGAGTGGGTCTTGGGGCCCCCGTGTGTCACGTTTGGTCTTGATCACTCTCTGGGTGAGGGTGGCAGTGGTCTCTGGAAGTGAGTGAAGGTACTTCAAATCCCATCATCCGTGGTGGGTGCTCTGCGTGCCACGTTTGGGCCTGGTCTGTGATTTATAGGGGCTGCAGTGTTGTTTGGGAAGTGAATGAGGTGAAGGTACTGCAGATCCCATCATTCATGGCCCAGCCTGCCCTAAACCACACCAGGTTGTGAAGTGGGCCTTTGGGCCCTTGTTTGCCATGTTTGGTCCTGATCCGTCATTGCTGTGGGCCGCAGTGGCTGAGTGCCTGAGGCCTTTTGCTTTCCCTCTGATCCACCTTAGAAGTGTATTGAGTGAAGGGACTGAGCATCCCATTTCCAACAGAAAAAACGGTCAGCTGGCTCACTTCAGCTCCAGCCATGTCTGCCTGCCTCGGGCCCTTCCCTTCCCTTTCCTCTCTGTGCTGTGTTGGAATGTTGGGAGGCTGGCCAGTCACAGCCATTTATGCAAATAATCCCACAGTTGCAGCCAATCGAAACGCTGGCACATATTCGCTCGGTCCCACCACCCACCCACCGCCCGCAAACGCTGACTTTTATTATATACATAGACTAGCTGTACCCGGCAGGCGTTGCTGTGCCCTTTTTAGGAGATGCGAGGAAGCCCAATCATCCACGGTGTGCCCTCCTCTAATCTGCAGTTGGATGGGGTGTGGGTCATGGGGGGCATGGTGTGCCAAGTTGGGTCTTTATGGGTCTTGGTTCTGGGCCACAGTGGTCTGTGGGGAATGATGGGTTTTGAAGTACTACAAATCCCATTTTCCATGGTGGTACTTCAAGTCCCATCATGCATGGCCGGGGCTCTGTGTGCCAAGGTAGGTTACTGTCAATTCAGGCCATACACAATGTCCCATGAGCTGAGGCCTAGTCAGGAACAGCAAGTTAATGAAGCCTCACTGTCAATTCAGAGCGTAAACAGCTTCCCAGTAAGTGAGGCCTAGTTAGGGTGTAAATTTTAGGTTGGAAGTGATTTGGGTGTTTGTGTTGGGGATGGGCTCAGGCCTTTTCCTTATTCTGTTTTGGCAGTTTAGTATGGATTGGAATTTTCATGTTGGCTGGCTAGTGCAGCAGTTATGTAAATCCGCCCTTATTGGCAGCCAATCATGTTGTTCAGAATGTAGAGGCTGGGTGAGTCTTTGGCTGCCCCAGAGGATGCTGGTAAATGTAGTTTTATTTTTACTCGTTGTTTTGGGGGGCCTTTTAGGTTTTGGGGGAGTTTCTTTGCTACAAACGTACCTTGCTTGGGGCCTATTTCTGTTGGCAAGTATTGTGTATCTGCGTTGTAAGGTTTCTTTGTTTGAGGTATACATCACATGACGTGAACCCATTTATATAATAGATAATGATAGGACCCATAGACTGCTAGAGTTGGAGGGCGCCCCAGAGGAGGCCACCCGGCCCAGCCCGGCTCTGCCATCAAGGAAGGCGCCCCGACCCCCCCTTCCCCCCTCCCTCCCTCCTCACCCCTTGTCCCTTGGGTCTCTCTGGCCGCAGGAGGGCGATGTCCAGCGGCACCTCTCCCTCTGCCAGGCCACTCGGGCCCTCTCTGCAGCCCAAAGCCAGCCAGAGGAGGAGAAGGAGGAGGAAGAGGCCCGGATGGAGGGGAGACGGTGAGTCAAGGGCGCAGGGAGGGTGGGGCGGCCCCGTAGCCATTCGGTTGGGTGGGTGTGTCTGTGGAGCCCCCAGGGATGCAGCAGGTTAAACCACTGAGCTGCTGAACTTGCTGACCGAAAGGTTGGTGGTCCGAATCCAGGCAGCAGGGTGCGCTCCCGCTCTCAGCCCCAGCTTCTGCCAACCTAGCAGTTCAAAAACACGCCAATGTGAGTGGATCAAGAGGTACCGGCGCTCCATGAAGTCCACGTGACCTTGGAGGTGCCTACGGACAAAGCCGGCTCTTCGGCTCTGAAGTGGAGATGAGCACCAGAGTTGGACACAACTGGACTGAATGGCAGGGGAAACATCTACCTTTGCTATATGATGTATTGCATGCAGTATTACTAATATTGTAGTATAGCAGTATAGTACCATATAGAAATGGATAATACTAATCTATGCAGTCATGCAGGCCACGTGACCTTGGAGGTGTCTACGGACAATGCTGGAGATGAAATGGAGATGAGCACCACAGTCCCAGAGTTGGACACAACTGGAGTTAATGTCAAGTGAAAGTCTTTACCATATATATATATATAATATATATATATTATATATATATATATAATATATATTATATAATATATATTATACATTATATATATAATATTATATATATATAATATATAAAAATATTATATATATTACATTATATTATATATTATATATATTATATTATATTTTATATATTATATATTATATATATATAGGCCAACCTCAACTGACAAACATCCGACTTGTGAACATGCTTCTCCCTCCCTCCCTCCCTCCTTCCGTCCTTCCTTCCGTCCTTCCTTCCTTCCTTCCTTCCTTCCTTCCTTCCTTCCTTCCTTCCTTCCTTCCTTCCTTCCTAGGGCGGAGGTGCGGTGCCACTTCCAAGGCTGCCGGGAGGCCTTTGCTTCCTTGGGGGCCTTTGAGCACCACTATGATCTTCTCCACCGGGACGTCTGCTCCGCCTGCCGCCGGGCCTTCCCGTCACGGCGCCTCCTGGACCTCCACCTCCGGGAGCAGCACGGGGCGGCCCTTTTCCAGGCCCAGCAGCGCAGCATGGTAGGCGCCCCCGGGCCCGGCAAAGGCATCACACAAGCCCCGGGTGGAGCGGGTGGGTTCCCCGGCTGCCTGGGCCTCTCTTCAGAGGATTTCACTTCCTGTCCCTGCGATCATTGGGTTTTGGGGAAGGTGGAAGCCCGCCCACTGACCTTGCCTCCTCTCTCTTCCAGTTCCAGTGTTTGGTGGAGGGCTGCCCAGAGGCCTTCGGGAGCCCAGAGGACCGCAGGGAGCACCTGGTCGCCACCCACTGCTACCCCCCAGACTTCCGTTTCGACAAGACCCCCAAACATGGAAGGTACTTGCCCGGAGAGGACGGGAGGCCCACTCCCGTGGCATTGCGCTCCTCCTCCTCCTCCATTGAGGCCTTGTGGGGAAGGTCTGGGGGTCGCAAGGGGAGGGGTGGCCTGCCTGCCTGCCTTCCAGGGACGGATTCCCTCGGCCACTCCTGCCTTCCGAAGGGCGGCCACTGCATCGCTTGGCCCTCAACCCTCCTCTCTCTTCCGGCAGCAAAGCGAAGGCAAGGGAGCCCCAATCCGGGGAGGACGGCACTGCGCCCATGGAGGTGGCGGACCAAAAGGAGGTGGCGGAGGAGGAGGCCTTGCCCGCGGCGGATGCCATGGAAGAGGGGCCCAGGGCTTCCCTCCAGACCCAGCGGCAGGCAGCACCCAGGGGGCGGCCCTTGAGATCCCGGTGAGTGGCTTCGGCCATTTGTGGAGAACCATTGTGGCAGACGTAAGGGGTCAACAGGGGGGGGGGGGTTGCCCCTTGCTTAAGCATTCAGTGGATGTGTGTGACCACATGTCTATTAGAACTGTATTTTCCACGAGTAATGCACAATGGAGTTACAGGCAATACACTTCTAAGAATGCGTATCTAAGACAGTGTTTCTCAACCTGGGGGTCGGGACCCCTAAGGGGGTCGCGAGGGGGTGTCAGAGGGGTCACCAAAGACCATCAGAAAACACATTGTTTTCTATTGGTCATGGGGGTTCTGTTTGGGAAGTTTGGCCCAGTTCTATCGTTGGTGGGGTTCAGAATGCTCCTTGATTGCAGGTGAACTATAAATCCCAGCAACTACAACTCCCAAATGTCAAGGTCTATTTTTCCCCCCCAAACTCCACCAGTGTTCACATTTGGACATATTGAGTATTTGTGCCAAGTTTGATCCAGATCTATCGTTGTTTGAGTCCACAGTGCTCTCTGGATGTAGGTGAACTACAACTCCCAAACTCAAGGTCAATGTCCACCAAACCCTTCCCATATTTTCACTTGGTCATGGGAGTTGTGTGTGTGCCAAGTTTGGTTCAACTCCACTGTTGGTGGAGTTCAGAATGCTCTTTGATTGTAGGCGAACCATACATCCCAGCAACTACAACTCCCAAAGGACAAAATCACCTCCTCCCACAACCTCACCAGTATTCACACTTGGCTGTATCGGGTATTTGTGCCAAATGTGGTCCGGTGAATGAAAATACATCCGATATTTTACATGATGATTCATAACAGTTGCAAAATTACAGTTACGAAGTAGCAACAAAAATGATGTTATGGTTGGGGGTCACCACAACATGAGGAACTGGACTAAGGGGTCGCGGCATCGGGAAGGTTGAGAAACACGGGTCCATCGGCTTCTTGGTCGGGATCCGCTCCTTTCTGTGGTGGGAGGGAACCAGCACTTGGGCCCAGGCCTTGACCGGGTCCCTTTCTTCTTGCTTTCCAGAGTCCCGGCCAGCATTTCCTTTGGGCAGGGAGCCCCCCGGGCCTTTGAGGGCAGGAGCAGCCGGAGGAAGAGGCCCTGAGCAGGAGGGCCGCCCCCAGGGCAGTCCCGCCCCCTTCCCCTGCCCCCCCCCCCTTGCACTTGGACGTGGTCAGGAGTGGCCCCTCTCCGTCGGAGGGCAAGGGCCCGCTCCCTCAGGGGTGTTGGGAAATAAAGCTGTGTCCAGCCCATCCAGCCGTGTGCCCAGTCTGTCCTGCGCCGCTAGAAGGAAACCCAGGGCGCCAGGAGGGAGGGAGGGAGGGAGGGAGGGAGGGAGGGAGGGGGCGGCAGCAAAAAAGGGAGACCGTCCGTATTTCCAAATCAATTTAAATAATAATAATATATGATATGTAAATAAAACTGACAGGTGCTCAGGACGCGCGTGTGTGAGCGGCTGGCAAGGCACTCGCGTCTGTTTATTATTCAATCCGAATCCGCCCTTTGGAAACTAGATTTCTCTGTCTTTCCACTCTCTCCACTAAAGCTTTCTCTCCAGTCTTTGTTTCCACAACAAACCAAATCCAATTCTCACAGCGACGGTCTTTGTGTGCCTTCGCGCCCGCCTGGTATCAAATGCCACTCTTTCCACACCCGACACATGGGTAGGGCTCGTCTCCCCAGTGTGGGTCCTTTGGTGTGAGTGTAGATTTCCGCTCCGAGTGAAGCTCTTTCCACACTCTTGGCACATATAGGGTTTCCCCCAGTGTGAGTTCTATAATGCAGTGCTCCCCAACCTTTTTTGAGCCGCGGCACACTTTTTACATTTACAAAATCCTGGGGCACACCACCAACCAAAATGACACAAAACGACACTCTAACACAGTCATACATATAGTTAATATGTTTTTCAATGTATTTATACACTCAGTGTGAAACCTGGGCCTCTTTCGATGAACACAACATAGATATCCTGGCAGGAATGGCAGAAAGACACACACTTCCCACACAGAACTCCCATCACCAAGAGAAAATGCTATAAGAGTTTGGTGGGCATTGACCTTGGGTTTTGGAGTTGTAGTTCACCTATATCCAGAGAGCACTGTGGACTCAAACAATGTTGGATCAGGACCAAACTTGGCGTGAATACTCAATATGCCCAAATATGAATGCAGATGGAGTTCAGGGGAAATAGGCCTTGACATTTGGGAGTTGTAGTTGCTGGGATTTATAGTTCCCCTACAACCAAAGAGCCTTCTGAACCCCACCAATGGTAGAACTGGGCCAAACCTCCCACACAGAACCCCCAGGAGGCAAGGGGAGGTCTCTACTTGGGGAAAGGGAGGCGGGCCTTCCCAATGCATGGAGGGGGAGAGACCAAGTAGGCAACGGGTGGGGAGGGGGGTGGTTGTAATTTTGTGCCTTTATCGAGGTACGTTTCTTAAGGTTTTTATACTTCAACACACTAGACTCCCCCAGGTTCCAATTTCCCACGGCACACCTGATGGTCGCTCACGGCACACTAGTGTGCCCCGGCACACTGGTTGGGAAACACTGCTATAATGAGAACATAGATGTGAGATTTCAGAGCCGCTCTTTCCACGTTGTGTGCATGTGTAGGGCTTTCCCGCAGTGTGAGTCCTTTGATGCCTGTGCAGACTTCCGCTCTGAGAGAAGCTCTTTCCACACGCCTGGCACGCATAGGGTTTGTCCTCAGTATGCGTTCCGTAATGAGAACATAGATGTGAACTTCCAGGGAGGCTCTTTCCACACTCGGTGCACGCAGGGGGTTTCTCCCCGGCACGAGACCTTTGATGTGAACGTAGGCTTCCACTCTCGGTGAAGCCCTTTCCACACTCCACGCACGCATAGATAGGGCTTCTCCCCAGTGTGAGTCCTTTCGTGTAACTACAGGCAATCCCTCCGAGTGAAGCTGGCTTTGGCGTGACGCACCTGCCGGGCACGGAGGGATGTCGGAGAGGAAGGAGAATCCTCCCAAGGTCCTGGTGGTGACGAAGTGCCCAACTCACTTTGGATCAGAAAGTATGTTTTGCTGGTCACGGGGGCTCTGTGTGCCAAGCTTAGTCCTATTCCACCTTTGGTGGCCTTCAGAGTGCTCACCGATTGCAGGCGAACTACACATCCCAGGACCTACAACTCCAAAATACCCAGGCCAATCCCCCTCCACACCCACCAGAATCCAAACTGGGACATATTGGTCCAGATCCCTCGTTGTTTGGGTTCATAGTGCGCTCTGGGTGTAGGTGAACTACTACGTCGTTGGCGGAGTTCAGAGCGAAGTTCTTAGAGTGCAGGTGAACTACACATCCCAGGACCCACAACTCCTATCAATCAAACCTCTCCAGTCCGTTCAGTTGCTGATCGCTTCCTCTGTTTGCGGTGTGTCATAGAAAAGAATGGGGAAGGGTTCCGGGGGGGGGGGCAGTGGGCGGGGCCATGCAAATGAGGAGAGTCAGGGACACTGGGGTGCCTGGGGTGGAGGAAGCACAGGGGATCTAGGGTGGGATTCTCCCCGAAGGAAAGCCTTCCCTTGGGTGGTGGGCAGCGTGGCGTTGGTGGCGGACATTGGCCGGGCTCTCGGACACACACGTTCATGGCGCTCACTCTCACCTGAAAGGCCGTTGGAGGGAGGAGGGCCTTTGGGTTCAAAGAAAGCAATAGGGGCGTTTTCGAAGCCTCTGGGAAACGGATAAGGAAATATAAGTTTAATTAAGGAAATATATGTTTAATTAAGGAAATATATGTTTAATTAAGGAAATATACATTTAATTAAGGAAATATATGTTTAATTGAGGAAATATACGTTTAATTAAGGAAATATACGTTTAATTAAGGAAATATAAGTTGAATTAAGGAAATATACGTTTAATTAAGGAAATATATGTTTAATTAAGGAAATATACATTTAATTAAGGGAATATACGTTTAATTAAGGAAATATATGTTTAATTGAGGAAATATACGTTTAATTAAGGAAATATACGTTTAATTAAGGAAATATAAGTTGAATTAAGGAAATATACGTTTAATTAAGGAAATATATGTTTAATTAAGGAAATATACATTTAATTAAGGAAATATGTTTAAGGAAATATATGTTTAATTAAGGAAATATACATTTAATTAAGGAAATATGTTTAAGGAAATATATGTTTAATTAAGGAAATATACGTTTAATTAAGGAAATATGTTTAATTAAGGAAATATACGTTTAATTGAGGAAATATACGTTGAATTGAGGAAATATACGTTTAATTAAGGAAATATACGTTTAATTAAGGAAATATATGTTTAATTAAGGAAATATACGTTTAATGAAGGTAGGACATGCCTTTCTTTTGGGAAGGGAGAGAGTCTCCCTCTATGTCTTATCCGTCTGGACTTCCTCCAGCTCTTCGCTGCTGCCGCTGCCGCTGCCGCTTCCACTGGACTCGGCCTGTTTCTGGTAACTGAAATCTAGGCTGTGGAAAGGGAAACGGGAAGACGCAGAGAGGAAATACATACATAAATACATACATAAATAATAGTCACATCCCAGTTTCCTCTCCTAAACAACTAAACATAACAACAACAACAACAATAATAATATCCAGGTTTCCTCTCTTAAATAACTATAAATAATAATGATATATACATAGCCAATAATAATAATAATAATAATAGAGAGATTGCTACTTTGAGTCTCCTTTCGGAGATATAAAGCAGGATATAAATACATATAATAATAATCTATCTGTATAATAAAAGTGAATGTTTGTATGTGTGTATGTATGCGGAGGGATATGTGGCAGCGTTCTGATTGGCTGCCACTTTCACAGGCCACAGCGACCAGCGCGGGTCATGGACCTGCACCAAACTTGGTGCACATAACCCCCCTGGCCCCCTTTACGTCCTGTTGCGGTTTGGAGGAGAGGGACCACGGATTATGGGATTTGTAGTACTTTCAAACACTTTGGTTCCCACAGACCAAAAAGAACCAATACAGACCACACTTGGCACACACAGCCCCCAGGACCCACTCTACGTCCTGGTGCAGTTTCAAGGAGGGTGGACCAGGGATGATGGGACTTGAAGTACCTTCACTCACTTCCTGAGAGCACTGTGACCCTCATCCAATGACCAATACAGACCAAATTTGCCACACAGAGCCTTCATGGCCCACTCAACATCCTGGTGCCAGTTGAAGGAGGATGGGCCATGGATGATGGGACTTGAAGTACCTACACTCACCTTCCGAGACCGCTGCGACCCTCATCCAACGAATGATCAAGACCAAACGAGGCACACAGAGCCCACATGACCCACTCTACATCCTGGTGCTGTTGGGAGGGGGGTGGACCATGGCCAATGGGACTTGCAGTACCTTCACTCACTTCCTGAGACCACTGCAAGCCACGTAAACATTGGACCAACCTTGGCACACCAATGCCTTTCTCAAATCACCCGGGCACCGCCGGGTCCCCAAGCTGGTTGATAATAATAATGGATACGTAGCCGAGAGAGATAAAGTAGGGTATAAATACGTATGACAATCATAGTTGCGCTTGCCTGGATTCGGAGGAGGAGCTGCTGCTGCCGCCGTCTGTGCCGGAGGAGGAGGAGCTGGAGCTGCCTTCGCTGCTGCTGCTGCTGCCTTCCTCCTTGCGCAGCTGGGCCAGGACGCTCTTGGCCACGTGCGAGGGGAGCTTCCGGCAGCCGCCTTCCCCTGTGGCCGCCCTCTTGATCCGGGCCTTGAGCTCCCGGCGCTGCCTGCGCTGCTCCCGGCCGGTGGCCCCGCGCAAGGCCCGCACGGCCCCGATCCACAGCCCCATCGCCTCCTCGTCACTCGAGTCCCTGCCGTTGGGGAAAGCGCGTTGCAAATGGCAACCTTCGACAAGCCTCCGATACTAGCCGTTGGTTATGTACGTCATTCGGATGGCTTACTATATTGTCTATGTGTATATCGGTATGCAGTTTTCCCTTAACTCTATGCGGTTGTGGGAGGGGCTGCATAAATATAATCTATATATATAAAGGAAGAGTCGTCATGGAAAGACCGTCCCAAACAGAGAAACCTTACAGCGCAGAAACACCAAACTTGCCAACAGAAATAGGCCTCAAGCAAGGTAGGTTTGTAGCAAAGAAACTTTCCCCCCCAAAAACCTAGAAGGCCCCCAAAATGAGTAAAAAAACCTACATTTCCCAGCATCCTCCAGGGCTGCCTCTATATTCTGACAACATGATTGGCTGCCAATAAGGGCGGATTTGCATAACTCCTGTACTGGCCAGCCAACATGAACATTCCGACCCATAATAAACTGTCAGAGGAGGAAAAGGCAAAGGGCTGAGGCACAAACACAAACACACAATTCACTTCCCACATAACTTTTACAC
>JARBWK010000019.1:22202442-22254942 GCA_030556195.1 Anolis apletophallus
GCCCCGGATGTGCTTCAGGAGACCCACAATGGCTGCGGGTCGGAAACAGCACATGCGCAAACGTGAAAGGAGGCCGTCAGGAAAAGGGAGAAATACACTGGATGGAGTCGGGGCCGGTATGCGAAGGTTGTGCCCTTTCGAGTCGTTAGCTGACCTTCCCCAGAGTGTCTTAATTTGGCAAACACACAACGTTAGGGGCACAATTGCCTAATTAGAAACCAAAGCCTGGTACTCACGGTCAGCCACTTTTTGGCGCAGGAACGGGACGATGTAGTTGGGGATGATGCAGAAGACGAGGAGGACTGCCGGGAAGAAAGAAGGCGAGCGTGAGGAGGAGAGTGGCCGTGTCCCACCACAAGGGGCCCTTTTGGCCACTTGGCCAGGCAGGACTGACCGCAAGGTCAAGAACAAAGCCCGACATTCAAAGAGAATGTATTCAGGGTTCTATGGATACCATTCCTTAGCTCAGTGTTTCCCAACCAGTGTGCCGGGGCACACTAGTGTGCCGTGAGCGAGCATCAGGTGTGCCTTGGGAAATTGGAACCTCCAGGAGGGGGGAGGGTCTACTGTGTTGAAGTATAAAAACCTTAAGAAACGTACCTCGATAAAGGCACAAAATTACAACCACCCCCCTCCCCACCCGCTGTCTACTTGGTCTCTCCCTCTCCATGCATTGGGAAGGCCCGCCTCCCTTTCCCCAAGTAGAGACCTCCTCTTGCCTCCCCCCCCCCCCAGGGCCTAATGCCAGATGGTTCAGTCCAGCACCGGCCCCGGCCCTCCATCCTCCCTGGTGCTTGCGAAACCGCTCTCAGCCTCCCTCCGGCTCCCTGCTCGCCGTCTTCCTGCCTGCCTGCTTCACCAGCCCCGAGATGCCCAGAGTTTGGCCCAGTTCTATCATTGGTGGGGTTCAGAATGCTCTTTGATTGTAGGGGAACTATAAATCCCAACAACTACAACTCCCAAACTATTTCCCCTGAACTCCATCTGCGTTCACATTTGGGCATATTGAGTATTCAGGCCAAGTTTGGTCCTGATCCAAAATTGTTTGAGTCCACAGTGCTCTCTGGATATAGGTGAACTACAACTCCAAAGTCCAAGGTCAATGCCCACCAAACTCTTATAGCATTTTCTCTTGGTTCTGGGAGTTCTGTGTGGGGAGTTTGTGTCTTTCTGCCATTCCTGCCAAGATATCTATGTTGTGTTCATCGAAACAGGCCCAGGTTTCACACTGAGTGTATAAATACATTAAAAGCATATTAACTCTATGTATGGCTGTGTTAGAGTGTCGTTTTGTGTCATTTTGGTTGGTGGTGGGACCCAGGATTTTGGAAATGTAAAAAGTGTGCCGCGGCTCAAAAAAGGTTGGGAAGCACTGCCTTGGCTGTATGTGCTTGGCGTCATCGCCCATTTATAGCCCTCAAGTGAGATGTGCTGTACGAGACGGCAGGAAGAGGCGCCCTGGGTGGAGAACCCGCCCGTGGGGGGTCAAGGGCGCACTACTCACTGTTGGCCAGGCCGCAGAGGTACTTGAAGAGCAGGACGGCGTAGCAGAAGAGGAAGAGCAAGGGCACGACTCGCATGCACTCGTCCTTGGCCTTCTCGAAGAGGGCCACGCACTTCTTGTAGGGGGCCCCCATCTCCTGGTTGCAGATCTCCCCCAAGTGCACCAGCCAGTACCAGACGTTGCGCAGGCAGCGGGCTGCGAGGGAAGGAGGAGCGCCAAGGAAGCATAATGCAACTCATCACGTATAACATAATATCATAATATACTAATACTAATAAGATATAAATTTAATATAATAATATACTAGTAGAAGATAATATAATATAATGGCACGATATAATAATATACTAATACTAAGATATGCAGACCTCGAAGAAGAAGGCGGCATATATATACGCTATCGTAGTGATGGCAGCTTGTTCAACTTAAGCCGCCTGAGGGCTCGCACGAAGACTCTAAACTATCTAGTCCGTGAGCTACTTTTTGCCGACGATGCCGCCCTTGTCGCCCATTCAGAAGCAGCCCTGCAGCGCCTCACATCCTGCTTTGCAACAGCTGCAGAGCTGTTTGGGCTGGGAGTCAGCCTGAAGAAAACGGAAGTTCTCTACTAGCCCGCACCACGGGAAGAACACCATCATGCCCACGTCAGCATAGGCACATCTGTGCTTAAGTCCGTCCAGCCGTTCACCTCCCTGGGAAGCATAATCTCTTCAGATGCCAAGATTGACAAAGAAAGAGATCACAGATGAGCAAAGGCATAGAGTGCATTCGGAAGGGTTCACAAGAGAGTCTGGGGCAACAAGCACCTGAGGCAAAGCACCAAAATCAGTGTGTACAGAGCTATCGTACTGTCTATCCTCCTCTATGTGTCTGAAACATGGGTCACCTATCGCCAACACCTACGACTCCTGGAACGCTTTCACCGGCGCTGTCTTTGCACAATCCTAAATATACACTGGACCGACTATGTGACGAATGTTGCTGTCCTTGAGCAAGCAGGGGTCACCAGCGTTGAGGGCATGCTATTGAGAACACGGCTGCGCTGGGCAGGGCACGAGGTCTCTAGGATGGGGGACCACCGCCTCCCAAAGATACTACTCTATGGTGAACTTGCCACCCGTCAGCGCCAGAGAGGTGCCCCCAAAAAGAGATACAAGGACTCCCTGAAACAGCATCTCAGGCTCGGCCAGATTAATCCCCAACAATGGTCCACCCTGGCCTCACACCGGGAGGCATGGAGACGCACTCTCCACAATGCTGCGGCCTCTTTCAAGAAGACATGCCGAATGAGTCTCGAAGAGAAACGACAACGCAGAAAGAACCGCAACTTGGAAACAACATCACCCAAGGAGACTTTTTGCTGTGCTTTCTGCAACCGAACTTGCCTATCTCAGATTGGCCTTTTTAGTCATCAACGCGCTTGTAAAAAGCGTGGGATTATGAGTCCTTCCTGAATCTTCGTTCTCGAAGTTATGCCGAGAGACTATCATAATAATATCATAATATAGTAATACTAATAAGATATAAATTTAGTATAATACTATACTAGTAGAAGATTATATACTATAATGGTACGATATAATAATATACTAATACTAAGAATATACAAGTATAATATAATAGTATACTAATAATATAGGAATACTGAGACTATATAATATATAATAATATACAACTATACCCATACTAAGAAAATATAATAGTAATAGTAATAATAATATACTAAGAATGTATCACATTCCATTCCTCTCACTTCCTGTTGTCTCAGCCCCACGCTCAAGTTGGATGTTTGTAACTCAGGGACGGTTGTGCCGTCGGTAGGCTCTGTCCACACTTTCCTGACGCAGCGCATCCTCTGCCGCCGCCCCTTTCCCCCCCCTTTGCTTTTGAAATGTCCCTGTTTCCCTCCCTTCCTCCCCCCTCGGTCCTCGCCTCCCTTTGCTGCCAGTCCCACTTGAGGCTCACCGACGTGCTTCACGGAGTCCATGACGGAGCTGAAGAGCTTCCGCACGCGGTCGCCCACCACTTTGGCCTTCCGCGCAATGTCCTTGATTTTCTGCAAGGCGTCTGCGAACGGACACAAAGGGGGCGGGAAGAAGGACGAGAGAGAGCCAGGCTCAGCCACAAATAACTCTGCGACTGTTGTGCAAGGAACACAAAAATACCAGATTTGATGTGACGATGACGCGGTGGCGACCGTTATGTGAGGAAACACGGTGGTCAGATGAGGATACTATGATTTGGGCCTGAGCTCCCCTACCCCTCCCCCCCCCAGGCTCTTTCGCCAAGCCGTGCCGGCCTCCCCCCTCCCTGACTCACTCAGGAGGGGTTCCTTGGCGCGCTGCACCATCTCGGCCGTCTGGTTGAGGGCGAGTTCGGCGCCGCAGCAAACGGCCTCCGCGCTGCGGGTGAAGTTGCGCAGGATGTTGGTGAAGGGCCCCTCGATGGCCAGGCAGAAGGCCAGGAACAGCAGCATGGTCTTGCCCTCGCCTGCAGCGGGTACAGAACGGCCGGCGGACCAGGCAAGGGATTGGTTATGGGTGTCGTTTTCAAGGCCCTGCGATTCCTCCCAGTTGCCACGACTTCGGCCCTCCCTCCACGTGTTTTGGATCCCAACAATCCCCACAATTCCCAATATATAGATAAGGAACCCCCGAAGGTCATCTAGTGCAGTGTTTCCCAACCAGTGTGCCGTGAGTGACCATCAGGTGTGCCGTGGGAAATTGGAACCTGGGGGGGAGAGTCTAGTGTGTTGAAGTATAAAAACCCTAAGAAACCTACCTCTATAAAGGCACAAAATTACAACCACCCCCCTCCCCACCCGTTATCGATTTGGTCTCTCCCTCTCCATGCATTGGGAAGGCCCACCTCCCTTTCCCCAAGTGGAGACTTCTTGCCTCCTGGAGGTTGTGTGGGAAGTTTGGCCCAGTTCTATCATTGGTGGGGTTCAGAATGCTCTTTGATTGTGTGGGACTATAAATCCCAGAAACTGTAACTCCCAAATGCCAAGGTCTATTTCCCCAAACTCCATCTGTGTTCACATTTGGGTATATGGATTTCATGCCAAGTGTGGTCCTGATCCAACATTGTTTGGGTCCAGAGTGCTCTCTGGATATAGGTGAACTACAACTCCAAAACCAAAGGTCAACGCCCACCAAACTCTTATAGCATTTTCTCTTGGTTATGGGAGTTCTGTGTGGGAAGTTTGTGTCTTTCTGCCATTCCTGCCAGGATATCCATGTTTTGTTCATCGAAACAGGCCCAGGTTTCACGCCGAGTGTATAAATACATTCAAAAACATACTAACTATATGTATTGCTGTGTTAAGTGTTGTTTTGTGTCATTTGGTTGGTGGTGTGCCCCAGGATTTGGTCAATGTCAAAAATGTGCCGTGGCTCAAAAAAAGGTTGGGAAACCCTGGCCTAGAGCGCAACCTGCTTGATCTTATTGTTGACAGAGACCGGATAGAATGATGGGCCGAAGACAAGCCTACCTTCGGATCCCAGGTAAAGAGATGACAGAGAGGCCTACCTGCCCTCAGGTCCCAACAGATAGGTACGCACAGGGCTTCTTAAGCATCTACATCAGGCACGGGGAAATGTCGGCCCACCCTCCGGGTGTTTTGTGCTTCAGCTCCCAAAATTCCCAACACCTTATCTATAACAAGCCCAGTGAACGTTATCAAAGGCCTTCTCTGCATCCAAGAACGTCAATCAACGCTCCTTGCTGGTTTTTATCCCATAGCATTCGATACCATGTATTTGCCAGGAAGGGAAATGCTGTATTACATAGAAATGCATTGCGTGTAACTCCACTGTGGTAGAAATACAGCTCTGGTGGACGTGTGTTCACGGCACAGCACAGCGAGAGGGTTAAGAGAGCGGAGATGGGATCCTAGAGGGACAGCCGCTGAGCCATTTCCTGTGATCCCGGGGGAAGGGGGGGGATGGGAGTGGTTTGCTTGTGCCTTTCCTCTTCGCCACGTGCTTGACCTTTGCCGTGACCTTTCTGCATCCATAAACCATCACCTTCCTCGCTGTGTGTGTGTGTTATGGCTGTATTTCTATACTGAAAGCACACCCGTAAATAGTTGTGCGTAGCAACGGCTGAAGACTCAACCTCCAAAAGCGTTTGGGTGAAAGCCAGAGCTCAAGTGTGCCGATTCAAGCTGGTTCACTAATTGTGATATGAAGTCTCTGCTAACCATGACCAAGACTCTGCAGTGTTTCAGGGATCGGAACTTCCTGTTTGCGCTGGAGACAGTCCGTCCCATTGCGCAGCTGGAAGAGGCGGCCGTGAGAGGGTGTGCCTACCTATCAGGGGTGCTGTGTGCCTTTGCTCTCCCTTCTGCCCCCCTTGACAACACTCAGCCACTCACGGGAGAAGGCCTGCGGCATCGTGAGCAGGACGGTGGCCCGGACCTTGCGGGAGAAGGCCATGCCCAGGGCCAGGGCGAAGGCCAGCGTCAGGGTGGACATCAGGCAGTACCAGATGTTGTAGCCCTGGGCGAAGATGACCAGCGCCCCGTAGGCCCCCGCCAGCACCAGCCCCAGCGTGAAGCCCCCCACGCTGCGCGCCAAGGCCCGCCCCTGGCTCTCCTCCAAGGACGCCGGGATCTTCTCGTCCTCGGCCGCCCGCTTCTTCCGCCGGCCCTTTTGCAAGGAGGCCTTCAGCCGCTGCGGGGAGAGGTTGGCCAGCAGGCCCATGGCCGGAGGGAGGGAGGGGGAGGCCAGGACAAGACAATGGAGGCCCTCAGCCCTGCCCGCCCGCCCGCCCACCACCTGCCAGGTTCTGAACTGGACCTGCCCTTCAGCCCCGCCCACGTTCCAGCCTCTAGCCCCACCCCCATTCTAAGGCGGCCCCTCCCTTTGTCCTTCGTGACATCTAGCCCCGCCCACATTCCAATCAGGCCCTACCCCTTGTCTCTAGCCCCACCCCCATTCTAAGGTGGCCCCTCCCTTTGTCCTTCTAAGTGGCCCCTGTCCAGCTAGCCCGCCCACATTCCAGCCTCTAGCCCCACCCCCATTCTAAGGTGGCCCCTCCCTTTGTCCTTCATTGACATCTAGCCCCGCCCACATTCCAAACAGGGTCCACCACTTGCCTTTAGTCCCGCCCCCATTCTAAGGTGGCCCCTCCCTTTGCTCCTCTTGGCATCTAGCCCCACCCACATTTTGGCCAGGCCCCGCCCCTTGTGTCTAGCCTTACCCACATTCCAACCAGGCCACACCCTTTGTCCCTAGCCCCACCCACATTCTAAAATAGCCCCTCCCTTTGCTCTTGGTATCTAACCCCACCCACATTCCAAAATGGCCCCTCCCCTTTCTTTTGTTCCTCCTGGCACCTAGCCCCACCCACATTCCAACCAGGCTCCGCCCCCTTGCTTATAGCTGGTCAGTCTTGGCACTGTGTATTCTGATCTGGCTCCGCCCTGTGATGCTTACAGCCTCTCCCACATTTCACTCTGGCCCCGCCCCTTTTTCCCTGAAGTTCCCCTGCCTTTGGCTTGCAGCCCCGCCCACATTCTGATGAAACCCCACCCCTTATATCTAGCCCCACCCACATTCCAAGCAAGTCCCGCCCCTTTGTTTGAGATGCTGCTAGTCTTGGCACACCAGCCGGGCCCCGCCCCTTGCTTTTAAGCCCCGCCCTCCACATCCTGCCTTGTTGGGAAATGAAGCCCAAGGCGCCTGGCGGGAGGGAGGAAGGCCGAAGTTTGCCCAGGCCGGCCCCAAGGGGAAAGGGGCCTTCTTCACCCTCCTGAAGGCCTCGGGTGCCTTCCCTTGACTGAGAGCAGGGGTGGTCCTACCTATCCCCGGGGGGGGGGGGGGAGGGGGGGAAGCGAAAAAATTTTTTGCCCCCAGTGGTTCCCGAGCGCAAGGCCCGCTCTGGAGCCAGTGCGCATGCGTGAAAATCTGCGAGCATGCGCACTGGCTCCCGAATGCGCCTCCCGCATTGGAGCCAGTGCGCATGCACGAATCTGCGCACATGCTGACTGGCTCCAAAGCTGGAGGCGTGCTGTGGAGCCAGTGCGCATGCGCGGAGATTTTCGCACATGTGCAGAAGCTCCGCGGAGGCGCGGGCAGCGCAGCAGCGCGGCAGGGGGCCTCCCAGATGGCACCGCCCTACGCGGCTGCGTAGTTGGCGTAACCGATAGACCGCCCCTGACTGAGAGCCAAGTTGGTTCGCGCATAAGCCAACCCACCAAGGCGCTGGCACTCATTGGCTGCCTTTATTATGTTTCCAAGGCGGAGAGGGAGGGAGGGGGCCACGTGCACAGCCGGGGTCAATGGCGGGAGGTGCGCTCATCCTCCTCGTTCTCAAGTTCGTAGGCCGGCCGGTAGCTTTCCCGCCCGCGGGCGTCGGTGTAGCGCAAGGCAGGGTTCTTCCTGGTGTTGCTCATGCTTCCCAGGGAAGTGTACCTGAAAGCAGGGGGGAAGAGGGAAAGAGTGGCACGCGTGGAGTGGGGCCACCCGGGCTAAGGGTCCTGTCCTTTCCAACTCTTTGACCCTTCTCTATGTACTACGGGGAAAGAGGTTGGACTGGATGGCCGCCTTGGGTCCCTTCCCACCCTGTGAGGCGATGAGCCTTGTTTATTGACCTGAGTTGACCCCCGGCCTTGAGAGGAAACAGGAAGCCACCCTACCCTTTGTCGTAAAGGATGCAGTAAGGGACGTAGAGGCTGCGCAGGAAGGTCCAGATGTCCCGGTAGGTCCAGTCCTGTGGGGCGGAAAGCAGGGAGAAAGAGGTCAAGAGGCCGAAGCCCAGGCGCCCGTTCCGGAGGGACCGCCCTCAGAGCCCGACTGACCAGGAGGGGGTTGACCCTCATGTAGGGGGGCCAGCCGGGGTCCGTGGGGCAGAAGGCCGACAAGGTGCAGGAGTAGGGGTCCGTGCGGCGGGTGCCCATCAGGACGGCCTCCAGCTCCGGGTGCCGGGCCTTCAGGTCCCCCAGCGCCTCCTTGATGTTCCCGTGGACGCCGCAGACCTGGAGGTTGTACCTGCCGGGAGACGGGGAGAAGCGCCGTCAGGACGGCCACGTTTGGACGAGGAGGAAGAACACCCAAACCGGTGGGTTGTCCGCCCGGTGACGGCCGCTACGGCCTACATACCGAGATCCCTTGGCAGGAGATGCCCAGCGGGATCAATTCCCAGGAGAGGGCCAAACCCTACCAAGATGGAACCACACCCGGCGGAGGCCCCGGAGAGCTGGAGAGGCACCTCTCCACCAAGGCTCCGGGGTTCAAGCGGTGCGCCTGTTGACCGACCCGACCCCTTGATCGAGGAGCTGTTGGGTGAATACCAGGATGGGCATTCTCGCGGCCCGGGACCCCCCTGTGGAGCCAAGCCCTGCGACTGTGGACAGCCCCCGCTGCGACTTCCCGGAGGCCCCTGACCTCGACTGGGACAGGTCCTGGGACTTCCCAGCGGAGGGCCTCGGACTAGCCCCGGAGGATCTAGAGCCCAGGGTGGACTGTAAACTGACGGCAGCCGGGGATCGCACAGAGAGTCCGACTGGGAAAGCTGCCGTGGGACACGCTGTGGCCGGGAGACTGGAGGGGATGGCCGAGCCCCTGCCCGCCCGTCTGCCTACCTTTGTCGGATGGATCTGACCCGAGTTTGGGTTGGCCACCGACCTTGAAGATGCCAAACTACTCTGGACATCTTCTTCCCGAGAGGAGATGAGAGCCGGAAATGACCCCCACCGGAAGTCCCCCGCCCCCTGGAGGACTGAAGATCCGGAAATAGCTCACTACGGAAGTTGCGTAGCCGCAGGAGAATGCGGAAGCGGCATCGCGGAACGAGGAGACGCCGGCACCCACCAGCTGACCCCTCTGTGGAACACCGGAGGAAGCCAGCACCCCGTCCCAATGATAGAGCCCCGGTCACCAACAAGTCTCCAGCTGCCCAACCAGAAGGGAAA
Source organism: Anolis apletophallus (assembly GCA_030556195.1). NCBI lineage: Eukaryota > Metazoa > Chordata > Lepidosauria > Squamata > Anolidae > Anolis > Anolis apletophallus. The sequence goes on from JARBWK010000019.1 coordinate 22,211,865, forward strand.
AGACCCAGAACCCCCCTCGGGTTCGCCTTAGGCTCGAGAGGGAAGTAGCACCAACAGGCATGAGTTTTTCTAGTGGGCCTCTGCGTGGTGGGAGAGTTACTCCCCCTCCCACGGACAAGCAGCTTCGAGGTACCCTTCTGGGAACCCCCAGGCTGCCTCCTTTTGACCACATAACGATCCCGTTTGGTCTAACCTAGCAAGTTGGGTGATCTGCTGGAGGCCTGAGTTGCCTCACTGTGCCCCTGTCCCTATACCCCCTTCCCCCTTCCCCTTCCCTGTTGCTATTGTTTTATTGTTATTCTGCATTTGTGCCTTCTGTAAACCGCCCCGAGCCCTTGGGGAGTGGCGGGTTAGAAGTGCGAATAAATAAATAAATAAATATGCGTCAGGCCTGGGCTGTATTTGTTTTGGAGTCCCCCTCCCACCATCCCTAGCAGCCTCCGGCCCTTTCCTTTTCCTCCTCAGCCGCTCAAGTTCAAGAACAATTACAAAAGCAACTTAAATAAGACACGATACGTACAACCCACACAATTAAAACATATTAAATCCTTAAAAACTCTTTGAAACTTGACCAAAACGATTGGAGTGAAGACGGCAAACCGCAGATGGACGAGAGAGACGTTCAACAAGGCCGAAAGCAAAGAATTAAGAGGGTGACTCCCACCGTTGAGCCGTGTCTCGGATGAACTCCTCCATCTCCGGGAAAGGGGAGACGGTGCGGATGTAGAGCGCCTTCAGCTTCTCCGTCCTTCCCGGGCGCCTCCTGGGGGGGGGGGGGAGGAGAGCACAGGAGGGACCCCTTTCAATGGGGAACCAACAGGGCTGGCCATTGGGACCTTGAACACAGCCCCGGCCACACTGACCGGCAGCAGGCCCCCGACACCTTGAAGGAGCTTTACCCATTGGTTGGTGCCATGTTCTTGGAGCTGGGCTACGTTAATTGGTTGGTGGAGCTGACGTAAGGAAAAGCCATTCCCAAGACACGTTATCCCATTATCCCCAGCCATGATCCCCATTATCTGGGATGCACCCCTCTTGTGAAAGAGGGCATCAAAGGGAGGGAGGCTCACTTCTGGACGGCCGCATGGAAGAGGTGGAGCAGGGCAGTGCAGTCCTTGCCCCCATTGAAACCCACGCAGAGCCCAGAGAAGGGGTAGCGGTCCAAGGCCTCCTCGATGGTGCGGACGGCGGCTGCCACCTTCTGGCCAAGAGGGGAGCCTGCGGGGAAGGAGCAAGACGCATCGGCCCCAAAGCTGCCAAGGAAGCCTGACACATGGAGCAACAGGTTCCACACTGCGGGGGTTATGGTGCCCATCCAGCCCAGCCTTTGCTCCGAGCCCTCCCTCTCTAGGATTGATGCCATGACCTCCTACCTGGCAACAGGCTCTGTTTCCCCTCTCAAACCCTCCCAGGAACCACGTCCCGCGCCAAGGAGGGCCACCTACCGGACTCTGCCAACGCGGACACATCCTCGGCCGCCCGGGAGATGGGGTCAGCCACAAAGGGCACCACGGTCCCCTTGGGCAGCGCCTCCATCAGGTGCGCGTAGGCCTCCTCCAGGTCTGCCTCGGAGTCGGAGTCGAGGGTGAGCTTGACCCGGAAGTAGTTGCTGGCCCAGTCCGGGTAGGAGCCCAGGCTGGTGCGCCTCCCAAAGCTGGCCTGGGCGCGGTCCAGGAGGGGCGCCAGTCGGGCCTCGTCAGCGTCTAGGTAGATCTCCCGGGAGCGGAAACAGGTCTCCTTGTTGAGGAAGAGGTGGCCCAGCCCCTCGAGGGCCCTGCGCATCAGGGACGGGACGCCGGGGAAGACATAGACGTTGCGAACGCTGACCAGCGGGAAGGGCAGCCTCTGGCCGGTGGCTTTGTCCACGCCATAGTGGAGGAGAGCGGACGGGGGCAGGCAGGCCAGCTTGGCAGGCCCGGAGCCAGCAGCCTCTGATCGGCCAAAGAAGCGTTCCACCAGCGCCTCCATTTCCGGGTGCGGGGCAGCCCGCTCCCCAAAGGCCAGGGCCACCGCCTCGAAGGTGACGTCATCGTGGGTGGGGCCAACACCCCCCGAGGTCAGGACGAAGGAGAACCGGGCGGAGAAGGAGGAGACCTCCCCTGCGATGGCCGCCACCTCGTCCGGCACCACCGAGATCCTGGCCACGCGGACGCCCAGCGAGCGCAGCACCTTGCACATGAAGAAGGAGTTGGTGTCCTGCGTGTAGCCCTAAGGAGGGGGAGGGAAGGCGGGGGATCAGGGCCCGAAAGGACAGGTCGGAGGAGAGGGAAGGGTGTCAAAACGGAATGGAGAACAACACTAAGGGAATAGTCATAATAATAAGAATAATAATAAGGTAAAGGTTTCCCCTTGACCTTCAGTCTCATTGTGACTCTGGAGGTCACCTCCATTTCCAATCTGAAGAGCGGGCATCGTTTGTGGACGCCTCCAAGGTCATGTGGCCAGCATGACGGCACGGAGCGCCCATTATGTTCCTGCAGAAGCAGCGCCCAAGGGTGTACTCCCGGTGTTTGGGACTTCCACCAGTCCTACCAGCCTGCCCCAAATGCCTGGAGGGAGGGCCGGAGTTGGCCCGCCCGCTCTGTTCCTAGCCTTCCATTGTTTGAGTTGTGCTTGCGTATTGTGTTCCTGTTGTTGTTTGTGTTGTGTTTGATGCCCTTGTTTGTTGTGTGTGGCTGTGCTGGACTGTGGCACTTGGGCCTGGCCGCACGCAGGCCGCCCTGACCGAGGAGGCCCCTTCGGGGAGAGAGGGGGGGGGGGAGGCCGGGTGTCAATCAAGGTCAGTACTATTATCATTATTATCTCCCCTCGTTTGAGTTGTGCTTGCGTATTGTGTTCCTGTCCTTGTTTGTGTTGTGTTTGATGTCCTTCCTTGTTTGTTGTGTGCGGCTTTGCTGGACCGTGGCTCTTGGGCCTGGCCGCACGTGGGCTGCCCCGACCGAGGAGGCCCCTTTGGGGAGAGAGAGGGGTGGAGGGAGGCCGGGGGTCAAACCAGTTCAGCATTATTATTATTATTATCATTATGATGATGGTGATTTGCCCAGGACTGGCCTGGGCGGCCTTTGTGTCGGGAAGAGCCGTTTGCCCCGTGTGTGACCCAGGCGGTGTTCCGGGGTGCCCTTTCCCTGACCCCTGTGTGGTGGGCGTGGCTGCGGGCCACCTGACCAGGCCCCTGCCCCCGCCTCACCTTCAGGATCTCGTCGCCGATGATGATGATCCCGGCCGTGACGTCGCCGCCCTCGCCCTTCCCCTCGCTCCCAGAAGTGACGCCGTCGCGGCGCGCAGCCATGGCCCGTCCCGGCCCGCGGAGGCCCCTCCAGAGGCCCAGGCTCAGCCGGCGCAGGCGCATCAGCAGCGGCGCGGCCCAAAGCCTGCGGAAAGGGAAAGGAGGGGGTGGACGCGGCCTGGTCCCTGCTGAGGCGCTCTGCACACGCTCAGGGGCCAGGCCCCCTCAGCCCCACCATGACCACAACGCGGCTACGAACAATAATCAATCAACCAATCAACGTTATTTCTTATGAGTCGCCCTCCACCCAGGCTGCTCTGGGCGACTCACACAATCACAATAGACAGGTGGCACAGTCATGGCGGCGTCCCCTTTAAGAAACCCCCCTGCCCTCTAATAATGGCAGCGGCCCCTTTAAGAAACCCCCCCGCCCTCTAATAATGGCAGCGGCCCCTTTAAGAAACCCCCCTGCCCTCTAATAATGGCAGCGGCCCCTTTAAGAGGCCCCCTGCTCACCTGCCGCTCCCTCCGCCCGTCGGCACTGCTCTCCCCAAGCCCGCTCTCCTCCCATTGGCCAAGCCGAGAAAGGGGCGGGGATAACGGGGGCCAAGCCAGAATCCAATTGGCTGTAGTCCCCGCCCCCTAGCGGGCCTGGAGGCGAGGCAGGGTCGGGCGCCGCTCCGGAACTACAACTCCCGGCAGCCTTTGCGGCTGGAAATCAAGTCACAAGTCGACAAGGGAGAAAATAAGAATGTGAAAGACGGATGAAGGTCTGCGCATGCGTCAGGGAGCGGCGCAAAGAACGATGCACTCACTGCGCAGGCGCAGGACTGGCCTCGCGCCGGAAGTGACGCCACTTCTTCCTCCTCCTCTTCCGTACAAGATGGCGCCGCCCGAGAGGCCGCTCCGTCTGTGAGTGAGGGAAAGGGAAAAAGGCCCCGGGGAGGGAGAGAAGGCGGCCCTATTTGACGGTTCTCTCTCTCTCAATCCCTCTCTCTTTGCGGCAGGCTGGTCTGCGGCGACGTGGAGGGCCGCCTGGGGGCGCTCTTCGCCCGCGTCCGCGCCGTACAGAAGAAGAGCGGGGCCTTCGAGGTAGGCCCGCGTGACGTCGCTTCCGCCCCTGTACCCTCCGCGCATGCGCACAGTCACGCCTCTCCCCTCTCTCCCCGCAGCTGCTGCTCTGCGTCGGGGACTTCTTCGGCCGCGCGCGCGAACAGCCCGAGTGGGAGGACTTCCGGGGCGGGGCCAAGAAAGGTGAGTCGCCATGGCTACGGACCGGAAGGCCAGGATTTAAAGGCACAGGCTGCAATTAAACAGGAATAATGCTATAGACCAGGCCTGGGCAATCTGTTTTGGACTTCAACTCCCACAATTCCTCGCAGCCTCAGGCCCCTTCCAAAGGAAGGGGCCTGAGGCTGCGAGGAATTGTGGGAGTTGAAGTCCAAAACACCTGGAAGGCCCAAGTTGGCCCAGGCCTGCTCTAGACTAATGCTACTGGAATAATAATAATACCTCTTGGGCAATAGGCGGCCTCCTTCCTCCAAGATCGGGGACAGCGGGTGGAGAGGGGAGGGGCGGTCTCGGAAGGGGTCCCCCTTAACTGTGGGGTCCCCCAAGGGGCTATCCCCTCCCCTCCATTATTTAACACCTACGTGCGTCCACTGGCCCAACTGGTGCGTGGTTTCGCTCTGGAGTGCCACCAGTACGCTGAGGACACCCAGCTGGTGCTGAGGATGGAAGGCCGGCCGGACTCTGTACCCGATTATTTCCATCAGTGCCTGGAAGCCGTGACTGGGTGGCTACGGGCCAGCAGGTTGAGGGTGAACCCCTCGAAGACGGAGGTCCTGTGCGTGGGTCGTCCCGAGGGGGGGGAGCTCCGGCTGCCAGTAATGGACGGCGAGGGGGTTAGTCCGGCACCGCTGGTGAAAAGCCAGGGGGTCCCACTGGACCCTCTGCTGACGATGGAGGCTCAGGTCTCCGCCGTGAGCAGAGCGGCGTTTTCCATCTGCGCCAGGCAAGGCGGCTGGAGCCCTACCTTTCCGGTGGCGACCTAGCCGCGGTAATCCAGGCCGCGGTCATCTCAAGACTGGACTACTGTAGCGCCCTTTACATTGGCCTTCCTTTGTCGGTTATCTGGAAACTGCAGATGGTGCAAAACGCTGCGGCTCGACTGCTGGCTGGAGTGACTCTATCGTGCCACATCACTCCAGTCCTACAGCGCTTGCACTGGCCCCCCATCGAGCACCGGATTGCCTTCAAAGTGCTGGTGTTAACCTTTAAGGCCTTGCATGGTCTGGGGCCAGTGTACCTGAAGGACTGCCTCTCCCTGCACGTTCCCCAGAGACCACTACGGTCCATGGACCGTATTGGAGGTTCCATCACTCAAGATTTGCCGATTGCCATTGACTCGGCAGCGCACCTTTTCTGTAGTGGCGCCTACCCTGTGGGACGCCCTCCCGGCAGAGGCACAAGCAATAACTGTCAGGGATTATGTGTTAGGTTTTCCAAAAATATAGAACACAAACCTAATCTTGCAGAGTAAAACAAAATGTAGCAGCTTCAGCTTAGCCCAGAAGTAATGTGGTCATTGAGAAAAACTCCATACACAAAAGTCAACTTACTTTATTGTAAGTAAAATAAAATATCCATACAGGAGAGTCATAAAAGGGAGCCACAAAGGTAACTCAAAAATAATAAGCCACAAAGGGAAGGATACAAAATGGAAAGGAGCATTTAAGGACATAACAATTAGACCCCACCTTTCCCCAGGAATCTAATTGTTGAGCAACTCAACTGTACCTTGTAACACTGAAATCACTGAAAACACTTAAAGGTACAAATATAATTTTGTAACATAAAACTTCCAACACTCCTCCACAAAATTATATTTGTTCACATTTGTAAATTCAGTTTCTCACAAAACTCATTGTGCTTTTCAAAATTAAGAGGTTTAATCAAAATATCAATAATATTTCTTTGTAACCCTGAGGTTCAGACCAGTTTTTCTTTTGAAACTTCACAAAATCACAGTGGTACCTCTTTGGGGGAATACCCTTAGTCTTTCTTGAGCTACGCCTAGGAATGGTCCTTGCTCCTCCACCAGTCTCATCTGTTTCTGAACTGCTAGAGGATTCAGCTTCGACTTTCCTCTTTTGAGAACCTTTACTCTCAATCACAGGACTACTGACTTGTGTTCCTGACTGTGTATCTTCAGATGTACTTGGTTGTATATTTGACTGTGCAGTCTGTTGTGGAACTGATTGTACCTGTGTACTTGTTTGTGTCATTGATTGTGAATCTTGTTGTGTAGCTGGCTGTGTGGCTTGTGGTATGTGTATTGGAGGAATTTCAAAAGGCACAAACACTTCCTGATTTGAATGAATCCTCTCCCAACCACTATGTTGTTGGAACTTCACATTTCTAGAAACAATCACCCGATTGTCACCACACCAAAATCGCCAACCCTTTGACTCAGGAGCAGGGCCAAGACATTTCAATTTCTTCCAAATAGTATCCTTCTTGTGTCTTTGTTGTGAAGGAATTAGGACAAATGCGTCACTTCCAAACACTCGAATCGAATTCAAATTAGGACTCTTTCCAAAAAACAATACATAAGGAATACTATTGACACTTCTACAAAAAGAACGATTGAGCACATAAGTGGCGTTTGCCACGGCTTCAGCCCACAAACCACCAGACAAACTAGCATCTCTTAGCATTTTTCTAGCCACAACGTTTACCACTCCGATCCAACGCTCTGCGATACCATTTTCGCTAGCCGAATAAGGATTAGTCAATCTGTGAATTATTCCACACTTTTCCAACAAATTTTTCATTTGTTTGGACATAAACTCAGCACCACGATCACTTTGAAAAGCTTGTACTGGGTACTCAGGGAACTGTGTCTGCATTAGCTTCAACCAAGCAGAAATCTTTTGAAAAGCTTCACCTTTAGTTCTCAGAAAGAAGGTGAACTTCAACCTCGAAAAGTCATCGACCAAAATAAAAAATATTTTGAACCACCTACAGAAGTAGGATGGGGACCTGATATGTCCAAATGAACAAGCTCTAAAATCCTTTTTGAAACTCTAAAACTATATTTTGCAATAGGAGCTTTCTTAAGGTTTTCTGATGCACAAATTTCACAATCCAAAAAATTCTTACAACTTTGAATAGGAATTGCACACAACTCAGCTGTCTTTCTGAAATGCTGCCATGACAAATGACCCATTTTTCCTATGAAATTCATGAATACATTTGTCGTGTAATGGCCTGGGATTATCAGGTATCTGATCAATACAAGCAGACAAATTAACATTTGCAGATGACCTTAAAATGAAAAATCCCTTTTCCTGTATAAGTTGCACTTCATTACCTTGAGGATCAATTAACACAGATCTCTCTTTCTTTAAAGACACATCAAAACCTTCATCCAAAAGTTTGCTTGCACTCAGAATGTTATACACAATTTCTTTAACAAAATACACATTCCTAAGAGTACAGTTCAGACTATCAATATAAAGATCACCACAAGAAATCACTTGAACTTTTCTATCATCAGCCAAAGAAATGAAATCTATATCAGAGTCTCTCACATTTGTCAAAAGTTCTACAGTCTTTACCAAATGTTGAGAACAGCCAGAATCGAGTATGTAAGAGTTCATTTTATCCATCTTTGAAGTCACCAGGAAAGCATGCTGAAAGTCCTTTGAAGAACTAGGTTTCTCCGCTTGCTTGTTTCTCCACTGTCCTGGATTCTGCCAACAATTCTTGGCAATATGTCCTTTCCTTCTACATTTAAAGCAGACCACTTGTGACTTTGGCTTAACAACACAGGCAGTGTCATTAGAAGCAGTTCCTGGATACTTCTGCACAGGAGCAGAACTTCTCAATTTCCGTTGAGCTTCAAATTCCATAATTTTTCCAGAAATAAAAGGTATTGTAAGATCCCTGTCCGAATTCCATGAAGAGAATCCATAAACGCATAAAAAGGTTGAGATAGGGACCCCATTAGAATTAAAGCTTGCTGCTCAGGAGGAAAAGTAACGTTTCTTGCTCTTAACTCCGAAAAAAGAGCCACAACTTTCGTAACATGTGGTTGTACTGGCGTACCTTCCTCATGTTTGAGGTTAAACAGCTGGCGCATAAAAATTATCTTTGACCCACTGCTCTGTCTCTGAAACATATCTTTGAACAAATTCCATGCTGTTTGAGCATGAGGAATATCATGAAGATGAACCAATAAAGGGTCTGTCACAGACAACTGAAGAAGCGCTAGAGCCCTTTCATCTTGCTTCCTTTCAGTAGCATCAGGTTGAGCTGGCAACGTTTCAATTATTTCCCATAAATCTTGTGAAACCAAAAACGCTTTAAATTTGATACTCCAACTCAGCCAGTTCTTATCAGTAAGTTTTTCAAATGGGAGTGAACCAATATGAACAGGCGGCAAAGCCATTGTGTTCTTTCACTTTAAAGTCCCAAAGTTCCAAAAACAAATTCACTGCAACAACAGAAAAGGACCCCCAGTATACCTGGGTTTAAGCCCAGCCAATTTACCTCCGTGTAAAATTGGCTTCTAGCAGTCCAATATCTTTCAAACTTTGCAGTATTACTTTGAAGTCACACAGGGTCTGACTCACAGGCAATTATCTTCTCCCTTCGGCGTCAGCAACAGGGAAAACAGCCAAGCCATAACACTTCATGTAGAAAAACAAAACTTCTCCTTTACCATTCCTTTTGGTGCAGGGGAAAACGAAACCAAAACAGCTTCCAGCAGCTTACCAGCTGTCTGCAAATCACTCCGCATAAAGAAGAAACAAAAAGTTGTTATCAGCTCTGCTGCGACAGTCCAATATCTTTTAGAAAAACAAATCCCTTTTGTGCAAAAACAAAACAGGAAAGCAATTAAAATTGGCCCTAGTTGCATAAGCACGGAGAAGGGACAGTTAAACAAAATACTCCTCCGTCACAGGCAGGCACTCTTCTTCCGTCTCTCCTCATTATCTCCGGAGGCAGATATCTTGAAGCTCAGCGTTTAGCAGCAACTCCCACGAACTCTCAGGAACAGAAAGCCAAACATGCTTTCAAAAAAAACTTTTCTCAATCTTCCAGACCACATACTTCAAAAACAAAAGTCACTCCAGACACATGGGCTATGCAATCCCTGGGCCCATAACCTGTCAGGGATTATGTGTTAGGTTTTCCAAAAATATAGAACACAAACCTAATCTTGCAGAGTAAAACAAAATGTAGCAGCTTCAGCTTAGCCCAGAAGTAATGTGGTCATTGAGAAAAACTCCATACACAAAAGTCAACTTACTTTATTGTAAGTAAAATAAAATATCCATACAGGAGAGTCATAAAAGGGAGCCACAAAGGTAACTCAAAAATAATAAGCCACAAAGGGAAGGACACAAAATGGAAAGGAGCATTTAAGGACATAACAATTAGACCCCACCTTTCCCCAGGAATCTAATTGTTGAGCAACTCAACTGTACCTTGTAACACTGAAATTAACATCACTGAAAACACTTAAAGGTACAAATATAATTTTGTAACATAAAACTTTCAACAATAACGGCGTGACAGGCCTTCCGGAGGGCCCGTAAGACCACCCTGTTCCGCCAGGCGTTTAATCTCTAAGGCTGTGCTTTCCATTCTGGTCCTCATCTGTTTTTATTCTGGTTTTAACTACGTTGTGTTGTGCATTCATGGTTGTGAACCACCCTGAGCCTTTCTGGGAAGGGTGGGATATACATCGAAATAATAAATAAATAAATATGTGACAAAAATATAAAATAGTACAACAAAAATAATATAATTGTCATAATGTATAATAATACGATAATATATAATACTATAATACTAATTATTGCAATCATATCTAATAAGGTATAAAATACTATAATAATAATAATAATAATGCCAACAACAACATACAATTACAATGGCGCTACGTAGCCCAATTTTGGTTCCTGGGTTACCTGTGTGGTCATTTCCTACTTGGTTCTGTCATCACAACATGGGGAAAGTATTGATATATCTACAGATAAATATAGATCGTATCCATGGATAGATTCATACTATTATAGATGTAGAATATATCTATAGATTGATATGGATTGCCTCTATAGACAGATATAGCATGTTTCTATAAATAGATACAGAATACAATATAGACCGGATGAGCCCTCTTTGCCCGCTCCCTCCTTCCTCCCTCAGCTCCCATCCCAACCTTCATCCTGGGCGCCAACAACGAGGAAACGGCCCAACACTTCCCGGATCCCGGCGGCGGCGAACTGGCCGAGAACATCACTTACCTGGGTGAGCATGGCAGGCGGAGCAGAGCGGAAGCAGCGGGGACTTTGCTGGGACTTTGCTTTGGGAGCAAAAGAGGTTGGGAACCTTATTGGGACTTGTTTTCTTAGCAGAGTAGTTGAGACCGGAATTGCTGCTTCCTTTGGGCAGCAAAAGGCAGCCTTGCCTAGGCCGTAATTGCCAGGACTGCGGGCCTGGTCCCAGTTGCAAGATTCATAAGGGTCTTGCTTCCGAAATGTGTTGCCATGCTCTTTGCGGGCCGGCGCCTGAGTGTCCACTGGTGCCCTAATCGTCACACTGCATCCTTACTTCCACCCCTTGTGCCCCTCACTCCCAGGCCGCAAGGGCATCTTCAGTGGGGCCTCTGGGCTGCAGATCGCCTACCTGAGTGGCATTGAGTCCACAGAAGAGCCGGCCCTAGCCCACAGCTTCAGCGCCCACGACGTGGCCGACCTCCGGGCCTCCCTGCTCTCCACTCCGGGCTTCAGGGGCGTGGACGTCCTGCTGACCTCTCCCTGGCCCAGGGGCGTCCAGGCCTTTGCAAACAACGCCCCCGTGAGTGTCCAGCCCCCAGGGCAATAGGCTGGTCCCATAAAGGTTGCTCGGAGCTGGGGGGTGTTTGGGGGGGCAAACAGGCCAATTGGGCCTTTGTCACCCGAGGTCAACAGGAAGCTCCCTCGCTTGGACATCTGGCTTCCTCTTTCCTTTCTTCCTTACTTGGTCCATCCACCTTCCTTCTTGCCTTCCTTTCTTCCTCCATCATCTATCCCAGTGTTTCCCAACCAGTGTGCCGGGGCACACTAGTGTGCCGTGAGCGATCCTCAGGTGTGCCGTGGGAAATTGGAACCTCCAGGACGGGAGGGGGGAGGGCCTAGCGTGTTGTTGAAGTATAAAAACCCTAAGAAACCTACCTCTATAAAGGCACAAAATTACAACCACCCCCTCCCCACCCATTGCCTACTTGGTCTCTCCCTCTCCATGCATTGGGAAGGCCCGCCTCTCTTTCCCAAAGTAGAGACCTCCTCTTGCCTCCTAGGGGTTCTGTGTGGGAAGTTTGGCCCAGTTCAGAATGCTCTTTGATTGTAGGGGAACTATAAATCCCAGCAACTACATGTCAAGGACTATTTCCCCCAAACTCCATCTGTGTTCATATTTGGGCATATTGAGTATTCATGCCAAGTTTGGTCCTGATCCAACATTGTTTGAGTCCACAGTGCTCTCTGGGTGTAGGTGAACTACAACTCCAAAACCCAAGGTCAATGCCCACCAAACTCTTATAGCATTTTCTCTTGGTGATGGGAGTTCTGTGTGGGAAGTTGGTGTCTTTCTGCCGTTCCTGCCAGGATATCTATGTTGTGTTCATTGAAACAGGCCCAGGTTTCACACCGAGTGTATAAATACATTCAAAAACATATTAACTATATGTATGACTGTGTTAGAGTGTCGTTTTGTGTCGTTTTGGTTGGTGGTGTGCCCCAGGAGTTTGGAAATGTAAAAAGTGTGCCGCGGCTCAAAAAAGGTTGGGAAACACTGCCCTATCCATCTTTTTTCCTTCCTTCCTTCCTCCATCCATCCATCTTCCTTCTTTCCTTGCGTCTTTCAATCAATCCCCCCTTCATCCATCTTTTTTCCTTCTTCCTTCCTTCCCTCCATCATCCATGCATCCACCTTCTTTCTTCTCCCAGTGAGCCTGGAGACTGAAGGGGGCAGGTCACCCTCTCATCCAGAGTCTTTGGGGACCCGCAAGGGATGTCCCGCCCATGGGGTGAACTTCCTCAACCCTTCCCCAAGAGCAGCCTTGTTGTTCAGGCGCGCGTGCTTTCCCTCCCAGGGCCCCGTCCAGAGCCAGGCGCCCGGCAGCTCAGAGCTGGTCTCCCTCTTGGCCGCCAGCCTCAAGCCCCGCTACCACTTCGCGGCCCTGCAAAAGCTGCATTACGAGAGGCTGCCTTACAGGTGCGTTGCCAGCCTGTTGGAGCACGGGATGGTATCGCTGCCATTCGGGGCTTCCCGGCGCCCTCTGACGGAGCCCCCGTTGCCTCTTGCAGGAACCACGCCGTCCTCCAGGAAGCCGCCCAACACCCCAGCCGGTTCATTGCCCTGGCAAACGTGGGTAACGCGGACAAGAGCAAGGTGAGAGAGGCCTGCTTTGTTGTTGTTATTGTTATTATTATTATTAGGTTTATAACCTGCTGTATCTCTCCCAACGGAGTTTCAAGGCAGTGATGTCTCTTGTTGTTGTTGTTATGTTTGTACCCTGCTTTATCTCTCCCGAGGGAGACTCCAAAGAGCGCTGTGTCTGTTATTAGTATTAGAATGCATTCTCTCCTAAATTGTTTCTTGCCCCTTTCTTCTTCTTCTTCTCCGCTCTCTGGCAATGCACCCTCTCTCTCTCCCCCTCTCCCCCTGGCAGTACCTGTATGCCTTCAGCATCCTCCCCATGGCTTCCATGGACCCAGTGGAGCTGGTCAAGCAGCCCCAGGACGTCACCGAGAACCCTTACCGGCAGGCCTGGGGCAGCAAGGGCAGCGCCTCCCACCTCCTGCCGGGCGCAAAGGTATCTCTCGGCCAGCAGGGAGGGAGGGAGGGAGCTAGGGAAGGGAAGGGTTGGTTGGTTGGTTGAGGGCCTTGTTCCAGGCTTTGATGCAGGAGTAAGGGACAAAGTTTGGCCCTCCAGTTGTATTATTAAAGTGTATTATTATTATTCTGGACTCCAACTCCCACCATTCCCCACAGCCTCAGGCCCTTTCCTGTTCAGCTCGAGGATGTGGACAGGATCCTTGGAGAGGCGAGGCCTACCACATGCATCCTGGACCCCTGCCCATCCTGGCTGGTCAAAGAAGCCAGAGGGGGTTTGGCAGTGGGTCAAGGTGGTGGTCAAGGCCTCCTTACGGGAGGGCAAGATTCCAGCCAGCTTAAAGCAAGCTGTTACGAAACCACTGTTGAAAAAACCCTCTCTGGACCCCACTCAATTCGTCAACTATCAGCCCGTTTCCAATCTCCCCTATTTGGGCAAAGTCCTGGAACGTGTGGTGGCCTCGCAACTCCAGGGGTTCTTGGTAGACACTGATTATCTGGATCCGGCACAGTCTGGCTTTAGGCCGGGACATGGTACTGAGACAGCCTTGGTCGCCTTAGTGGGTGATCTACGCCGGGAGCTCGGCAGGGGGAGTGTGTCCCTGTTGGTTCTGCTGGACCTCTCAGCGGCCTTCAATACCGTCGACCACGGTCTCCTTCTGGGTCGCCTTGCAGAGATGGGCCTTGGGGGTCCTGCTCTGCAGTGGCTCCATTCCTTCCTGGAGGGTCGTACCCAGAAGGTGTCATTGGGTGACACCTATTTGGCTCCGCAACCTTTGTCCTGTGGAGTCCCTCAGGGTTCAGTTCTGTCCCCGATGTTATTCAACATCTACATGAAACCGCTAAGAGAGATCATTCGGAGTTTTGGAGTCAGGTGTTACCTGTACGCAGGTGACGTCCAGATCTGTCACTCCTTCCCACCTGTCACCAAGGAGGCTGTCCAGACCTTGAACCGGTGCCTGGCCGCTGTGTCGAACTGGATGAGGGCTAGCACATTGAAACTGAATCCAGACAAGACAGAGGTCCTCCTGGTCAGTCGCAAGGCCGAACAGGGCATAGGGTGACAGCCTGTGTTGGATGGGGTCACACTCCCCTTAAGACGCAGGTTCGCAGCTTGGGAGTGATCCTGGACTCATTGCTGAGCCTGGAGCCCCAGGTCTCAGCGGTGGCCGGGGGAGCTTTTGCACAGTTAAGACTCATGCGCCAGCTGCGCCCGTACCTTGGAAGTCTGATCTGGCTACGGTGGTCCACGCTCTGGTCACATCCCGAATAGATTACTGCAACGCACTCTACGTGGGGCTGCCTTTGAAGACAGTTCGGAAATTGCAACTAGTCCAGCGGGCAGCAGCCAGACTGCTAACGGGAGCTACATACAGGGAGCACACCACCCCCCTGTTGTGTCTGCTCCACTGGCTGCCGGTCCAATTCCGAGCTCAATTCAAAGTGCTGGTTTTGACCTTTAAAGCTCTATACGGTTCTGGCCCAGCTTACTTGTCCGAATGCATCTGCCGCTACGTCCCATCCCGTAATCTAAGATCGTCTGGGGAGGCCCTGCTCTCGCTCCCGCCAACTTCTCAAATGCGGCTGGAGGGGACGAGGGAGAGGGCCTTCTTGGTGGTGGCTCCCCATCTGTGGAATGTGCTTCCTAGCGACATACGATCGACCCCGTCCCTCCTGGCATTCAGGAAAAAAGGGAAATCCTGGTTATGGGACCAAGCGTTTGCACATTAGCACAAGGCAGCACTGTGGAGTGGAACTGAAATGGCAAGTGGATGGCGATGGCTCAACCCTTGTGCCTTGGACGAAACATGGTTTAAACTGGAATGTATATATATAATGTGTTAATGTTAATGGTTTTATGCTCAATGTTTATGTTTTTATTGTATTTGTTGTACTGGCGTCGAATTGTTGCCTTTTTGTTATGCCGCTCTGAGTCCCCCTTCGGGGGTAGAGAAGAGCGGGGTAAAAATGGTGTAAATAAATTAATAAATACATAAATTCCCCCCCTCAACAGAAAGGGAAAGGGGTCAGGAAGAGGAAGGGGCCCGAGGCTGTGAGGAATGGTGGGAGTTGGAGTCCGAAACACCTGGAAGGAAGGCCCACGCTGGCCATGCCTGCAGAAGAGGGTTGGGCTGGGTGGCCTTTGGGGCCTCTTCCATCTCTCCAGCCCCCTCCTCTCTCTCCCTCTCCCTCTCCCTCTCTCTGCAGGGAGAAGACACGCAGCCGGCCTCCCAGTTCTTCTTCGACCTGAGCCGCAAGCCCAAGGGCCGGAAGCGGCCTGCGGAGGGAGGGGGCGGGGGTGGGCCCCGGCAGGAGAAGCAGAAGCAGCAGCAGCAGCACCGGCCCTCAGGCAGCAGGCGCCCCCGTGAGTGCCAGAGAGGTTTGCTCTTGGGGCGTACACGGAGGCAGGCCGGGGGGAGAAGTGGCCCCGACTTCTGGGGGAAGTGGCGCTCTTTGCTTGCGGTGACGCTGCCCTCCCTCCCTCCCTTTCCTCCCACAGCCCTGCCCACGGCCTCCTGCTGGTTCTGCCTGGCCAGCCCCCAAGTGGAGAAGCACCTGGTCGTCAGCATCGGCTCCCAGGTGAGGCCCGGACACCCCCCCCCCTCCCTGTGCTCCATCATCAAAACATAACAATACAAGAACAACAATAATATAAAGTTATAATCGCACTGTGTAACACTACGGTTTGCCTTCCAGGTTTACCCATGCCATTTCCTATTTGGGTCTATCATAACAATAGGGGGGGGGGGGAGTTTGTCATACTTTCAAAATGTTGTCTTGGGGGGGGAGGGGGGGAGGGAAGGACGTCCTGCAGCACCTCGTAGTAGAATATTATATTATAATTCTATTTATTATTATATCGTTTTGCTATAATTGTATTACATTGCTATAGTTGTTTACTATTATTATACGTAACATGATTACATTGTGCCTTCTTGCCTGGCAGAAGGGGGTTGGTGTTGGGTGGGTGGTCTTCTTTGGGGGCCCTTCCCACTCTAGAGTTCTATTTACCTGCCTGTCTATTATGGCAGAAGGGGGCTGGGTGGGTGGTCTTCTTTGGGGCCCCTTCCCACTCTAGAAGTCTATTTACCTGCCTGTCTATTATGGCAGAAGGGGCTGGGTGGGTGGTCTTCTTTGGGGCCCCTTCCCACTCTAGAGTTCTATTTACCTGCCTGTCTATTATGGCAGAAGGGGGCTGGGTGGGTGGTCTTCTTTGGGGCCCCTTCCCACTCTAGAAGTCTATTTACCTGCCTGTCTATTATGGCAGAAGGGGGCTGGGTGGGTGGTCTTCTTTGGGGCCCCTTCCCACTCTAGAGTTCTATTTACCTGCCTGTCTATTATGGCAGAAGGGGGCTGGGTGGGTGGTCTTCTTTGGGGCCCCTTCCCACTCTAGAAGTCTATTTACCTGCCTGTCTATTATGGCAGAAGGGGCTGGGTGGGTGGTCTTCTTTGGGGCCCCTTCCCACTCTAGAGTTCTATTTACCTGCCTGTCTATTATGGCAGAAGGGGGCTGGGTGGGTGGTCTTCTTTGGGGCCCCTTCCCACTCTAGAAGTCTATTTACCTGCCTGTCTATTATGGCAGAAGGGGGCTGGGTGGGTGGTCTTCTTTGGGGCCCCTTCCCACTCTAGAGTTCTATTTACCTGCCTGTCTATTATGGCAGAAGGGGGCTGGGTGGGTGGTCTTCTTTGGGGCCCCTTCCAGTTTTAGCATTCTATCTCTCTCTCTCTGTTATGGCAGAAGGGGGTTGGGCTGGGTGGTCCCGGGGTCTTTTCCCCCTCTTCTAGCACTCCATGACACTGAATAGTATTGAAATAATAATAAAATATTGGAAATATTGGTAATAATAAGTGATATTAAAGTATGAGTAAGGGCTGCGGCATGGGCCTAATGGCTGGCGGTTTCCCTCCCTCCCTCGCTGCCTCAGTGCTACCTGGCGCTGGCCAAGGGGTCCCTGTGCGCGGACCACGTCCTCATCCTGCCCATCGGCCACTGCCAGTCCGTGGTGGAGCTGCCGGGCGACGTGGTGGAGGAGGTGGAGCAGTACAAGGCGGCCCTGCGGAGGTTCTTCGGGGCCCGGGGCAAGCGCTGCGTCGTCTACGAGAGGAACTTCCGCAGCCAGCACCTCCAGCTCCAGGTCAGGCGGGGGGGGGGGGGGGGGGTCGCCTGCCTTTACTGCCCTTGTACGTTGGGCAAGGGAGTGACATGCCGTCCCCAACAGACATTATTTACACACACACACCCAACACATTATTTACACACACACAACCACCCTTCCACATTCTAACCACTCTTGCAGAGCTCCGAATGCCAATGTACGGGTGACTGGGTGGATAAATGATCCGATAGAAGGTTCGGTGGGCCAAGAGGTAGGCGATAGAGAAAGGCACAGGTGAAGAGAAAGAGAGAAATGTATTGATGAAAGGATGGACAGGCAAGTAGTTAGATGGGGACATGGGTGAAGAGATGGATGGGGATGGAGAGAATGTATTGGTGGATGGATGGATGGATAGATAGATAGATAGATAGATAGATAGATAGATAGATAAAGGCACAGGTGAAAAGATGGAGCGGTGGAGGTGGATCGATAAATAGGCGACAGGAAGACTGAGAAAGACAAGGATCGCTAAGTAGGTCGGCAGAGAAAGAAAGAGAGAATGGGACGCAAGAACTTCATTGTCACAGTACGAAGAAGCCTTACAGTGACCAGACTAGACGCATTCCCCGCAGGCAGCCTGGAACTCCTCCTTCCCAAAGACGATGTCCCTGTGAAGGAAGGGAAGTCGAGACGGGAGAACGCCTTTTCTTTCCGCAGGGCAACATAGCTTTTTATGCCCAGTCCTGTCCCGTGTGACCAGCCATATGCAGGGGATTGTGGGATACCTTTGAGAGGGCAGGCGCCGCAGGGCGACTCTCATGGCGGCACAATTCCTCGCAGTGGCAACAAGGGTGAGAAAGAAACTAACCTCCGAGAGCGGTATTACTTGGAACCACGTAGATCAGTGTTTCCCAACCTTTTTTTACATGTACCAAATCCTGGGGCACACCGCCAACCAAAATGACACAAAACGACACTCTAACACAGTCATACAGATAGTCAATATGTTTTTAAATGTATTTATGCACTCAGCGTGAAACCTGGGCCTGTTTCGATGAACACAACATAGATATCCTGGCAGGAACGGCAGAGAGACACACACTTCCCACACAGGACTCCCATAACCAAGAGAAAATGCTATAAGGGTTTGGTGGGCATTGACCTTGGGTTTTGGAGTTGTAGTTCACCTAAATCCAGAGAGCACTGTGGACTCAAACAATGTTGGATCAGGACCAAACTTGGCATGAATACTCAATATGCCCAAATGTGAACACAGGTGGAGTTTGGGGAAAATAGACCTTGGCATTTGGGAGTTACAGATGGGAGAATTGATTAAGGACTGTTCATTCACTGATGGGTCTATGGGCTGTAGTGTGTGTGTGTGTGTGTGTGTATGTACATATATATGTATTGTTATATATAGAGAGAGAGAGTTAATATGTTACTAGCTGACCCGGCCACACGTTGCTGTGGCATTTTTGAAAAGCGCAATTAAATTACTTAAAACCCCTAAAAGCCATTCAATCCAGCTGTGTTGTTAAGTATGAGTCGTTTCTAAGTGGGATGTTTGTAACTTGGGGACTGCCGGTGTGTGTGTGTGTGTATGTATTTGTGTGTATGTGTTCATATGTGTGTGTTTACTTATGTATATGTGTATATGTATTTCTTGGCCTGCCCCAGTGGTTTCTGGGACTTGTAGTCTCAAACGTTTTTAGGGTTTTTTGGCTGTTGTCTTTAATTTTTGGGGTTTTTCTTTTTTTGGCAAACTTACCTCGTTGGGTTATGTGTCAGTGTGGCCTGGTTTTGTGTGTCTGTGTTGTGTGGTTTTGTTGCCTATAAGCTTATAACCATGGATGTTACATTTATATATATATATAGAGAGAGAGAGAGGGAGAGAGAGAGGGAGAGAGAGAATGACCAATACCCATACGTCCACATCCTCATCACGCATTGGGAGAGGGATGCGGCCTCGGGGACCGTTGTGGCAGCCGCCCCGCCTCCCCGGCCAGGCAGGAGCAGTGCTTGGTTGGGCTGCGGCTGCCACAGAGAGTGACCGGGAGGAAGGGCCGGAGGAAGAGGAGGAGGGCCCGGGAGAGGAAGGGTCCCTCCGCCCGCCGCCCCACTCCCACAAGACGACCCATAAGTTTAAGCCTGAGACGAGGAGGCCGCTGCCTTCCACTGTGACGAAGAGCCTTGCTGAGGGGCGCTGGGCCCCCGTGATGTCTTCCCGCCGCTGGGCGAACGAGGCCGGCCTCCCGTCCCCCCCAATGTCTTGTGTTTGCCCGTTCACTAACTCCCCCAAACCCCTCCCTCCCCCCTCCAGGTGGTCCCCGTCCCCCAGCAGCGCTGCTCCACCGAGGACCTCAAGGAGGCCTTCCTGGCTCAAGCCGAAGAGCAGCACATTGAACTCGTGGAGATCCCGGAGCATTCGGCTCTCAAGCAGGTAGGCCACGCGAGGAGAGTGAACGCACATCAGTTCCTCCTCTCGCGGTTCCTCCTCCAGCGGTGCCATGGGTCCGACTGCCTCAAAGGCAAGCCGTTAGTCCCGATCCTTGGAGCGCTGCAGAGTCTTGGTTACAGTTAGCAGAGATTTATATCACAAGTGGCTCACTAGTTTGAGTAAGCGCACTTGAGCTCTGGCTCCCGTGGAGGTTGAACGGGAGGCGACTGTCGCCCGCGAGGCCCCCGTGTCATGTCCCCCTCTTTTGGGCCTTGCAGATCGTGCAGCCGGGGACGCCGTACTTCTACGTGGAGCTGGATAGCGGAGAGAAGCTCTTCCATCGCATCGGGAAGACCTTCCCCTTGCAGTTCGGGAGGTACGTTGCTGTCGCCGGACGCCTGGGGCTGGGTGGCCATCTGCCGGGGGGGGGGGGACGACGCTTTCATCGCGCTTTCCCTTCATGACAACAGAAGCGGGCTGGACTGGGTGGCTTTTGGGGTTGCTCCTATTATTATTATTACTATTATTACAAAGGCCGTCTGTCGGGGGAGCTTTTATTGTGAAGGGGTCTTCCACTGAAATGCTGTTGAATGTACGTTGGCCCGAATGCGCGCCCACGCCCGGTCCGTTCCCTTTCCGCAGGGAGGTGCTGTGCAGCGCGGCGGTGCTGGGCTTGCCCGGCCGGGCGGACTGGAAGGACTGCCAACTGGGGCGGGAGGAGGAAGCGGCCGCCGCGCAGGACTTCCGCCAGGCCTTCGAGCCCTTCGACTTGCCCCAAGCGGACTAAGAACGGGAGGGAGGGACCCTTGACCCCTGGAAGTCTTGACCCTTGAGACCATGGGGGGGGCGTTCTCTGTGGCCGGTGACCTTTGGAGAGGGAGGACGTGCTTTCTCCGTGGCTTCCGTGTGGTGGAGGAAGGCGCTGTAAACACGCGGCGTCTCACAAGTTTGTAAATAAAAGGCTGTTTCTACACGTACGCGCAACAGCTGTCATTGGCAAAGGCTCGCTGTTCGGACTCCGGATTTGCAAGGAATCGATGTTGGGGAAGGGGAACCCGGTGGCCCTTCCAGCTCTGCCTTTCTGAGGTCGTGATGATGAGCTTGCCTCGCGGGGTTGGTTCCTCCCCCTTCCAGGGCTCTGGCTCCATGGCCCTATGTCGATTGTCTTCCTTCAGCCGGGGATCATCCGGGGAGGCCCTGCTCTCGCTCCCGCCGACTTCTCAAACGCGGTTGGTGGGGACGAGAGGGAGGGCCTTCTCGGTGGTGGCTCCCCGCCTGTGGAATGCGCTTCCAAGCGACACACGATCAACACCATCCCTCCTGGCATTCAGGAAAGGAGTGAAATCGTGGCTTTGGGACCAACTTTTGCACATTAGCACAATGCAGCACTTTGGATTGGAATTGGAATTGGCAAGTTGTTGGTTGTGGCCCAATGTTTATGTGGTGGACGGAACTCTGTTTTTAACTTAAGTGTATGCGTATTATGTGCCAATGCTAATTGTATTTTAATCCTAAATGTTTTTTGGTTTTGTATTTATATTGTGTTTCGGCATCAAATTGTTGCCTTTTGTTTGGCTGCTCTGAGTCGTCCCCCCCCCCCCTCGGGGGTTGAGAAGGGCGGGGTAGAAAAGATGTAAATAAATAAAGTTATGCCAGAATAGGGTTGGACCAGGGGGTCCTAGGGGGTCCCTTCCAACCCTCCCTAGAACGTGCAGATTCCGTGGCCATCTGTCGGGAGGGATTGGACTGTGTCTTCCGGCCTGCCAGAACGGGAGGTAATCCGCCATGACTCCCCGCTCACGTGGGATGAAGGGCGTGGTAGGGGAACAGGCCGTCTTGGCCGCAAGAGTCAGATTATGAGGGAAGTCCAGACCCAAAAGCCGGCTCCGGCCAGACTGGCGGGCTTCTTCCGCACGGGCAAGCGTTCGCCGTGCTCTCGTTCAGTGAGCAGGTGAGGTGTGCTCTCAAGGCGGGACAAGGTGAGCCGATGCCCCCTGCTCCCCCCCCCACGCGCAGCCCTCCCCCAATACTGCTCCAGCAGCACTTTCTCCTGGCGTTTTGCCCCCATCTGTGGCTGTTGGCACCTGCAGAGGATCTGATGGCAGTCAAGCAAGTTGAGTAGACAGTAGACCTGAGGAGTAGTAATGCCCAGCGTGGGGGGCAGAGCCCTTGCGCAAGTGTCCAGGCAGGTTTGCATGTGCTCCCAAACACGGGCCAACGGCTTGGCACTTTCTGAGGACAATCAGGGAATGCCATTCTGAAGTCTTCAAGGGATCCGGTTCCAGGGCGGGGACAGAGCGGGTCCTGACCTTTGGCCCCCCCCCCTGCAAGTCAGGCCCCAGGCGGTTCTTTCAAAAGGAGGGCAGAGGGAGGCGACCGCTGACCTGGAGAGATGGATACGATAGACAGACAAGTACGTACAGAGTTAGACTACTACACTATGTTTCTGGTTTGAACGTATTGCTTCCTGTTTGGCTGTGCGGCCTTTGCTTTGCAAGTAGTGGCTCTGCTCCGGAAACGTCGTTTTGGGGGCCACAAAGTCTGCCGGGTGGGTCGAGGCTCTCTTTCGAGATGCGGCAGAAGCAGAGCCAAACGTGCCGAAGGCAAAAGTCGCTCTGCTGCTCAGTCGGGGAGCCGGTCTGGCAAGTGAGGCCCAGGTATTGCGAAAGCAGAGGCAGCCCGGCCCGGATTCCTGCGCAGATTGCTCCGCTGATTCCTGAGCCAAACCAAAGACTCAACGCCTGGGGCCAGGGCTTCGTCCCGCTTCTTCTTCTTCTTCTGCCGGAGAGCCAGCCAGCGAGCGAGCGAGGGAGGAAAGAGCCGCCCGGCCCCTGCCTGCATTCATTCCACGCGAGGGAGAGAAGGAAGAAGGATGCAGCGGGTGAGGCGCGCTCTCAAGGCGGGACAAGGTGAGACGATGCCCCCCTGCTCCCCCCCCCATGCGCAGCCCCCATACTGCTCCAGCAGCACTTTCTCCTGGCATTTTGCCTACATCTGATGGCAGTCAAGCAAGTCGAGTAGACAATAGACCTGTGGAGTAATAATGGACACATCATAATAGTAATTATAATGGTCATTGCTCTGAGTAGCCAGGCGGTGCTCACGAGCCCTTGTTTTCTTGCTGCATGGAGACAACAACAACAATAACAACAATTATTATTATTATAGAAGTAGCCATGCCTTTGTTCCGTTGGAAGTGTTTATTGCCTGAAGACATTCAATCAGCGAGGGTCTCAGCATAGGGGTCGCCTGACTGTTGTTGCCTGGAGGCACCCTCTGCGAATTGATGTCCAGGGAGGCAGGTGTAAATAAGCCATTGGTGGGCTTTATTTACATTGAGTAGCCTTGCAAAGCAGTAAGGGAATCTGCACAGAGGCGGCCTGAGCTCTGTTGCCTGGAGGCACCCTCTGCAGAAGGAGGTCCTGGGTGGGAGGAGGAGGAAGAACCCTTGAGTGTGTGAAGCAAGTGTGGATGTTGAGTAGCATTGAGTAGCCATGAAGTTTGCAAAGTCAATCAGTGAGGGTATCTGCATTATGACCTGGCTGTTGTTGCCTGGAGGCACCCTCTGCTTGGGAGGTGTTCCCTGGCCCTTGGTTGCTTGTTGTCTGGAGCAAACGGCATGGCTACTCAAAGGCTAGTTCAAGCTTGCGAATTGCAATCTTCTCATTGGCCTTGAACAGACAAGGTTCTTTTCTTCCTTCCCTTCTTCCCTTCTCTGTAATGTCTCCTTCCTTCCTTCCTTCCTTTTCAGGCTGGAGAGAGAAGGGGACGTGGGCCCCTCCCGGCATGCCCCCCGGCCCCCGCCCGCTGCCCCTTCTGGGGAACGCCCTGCAGGTGGACACCAAGGACTTCCCCAGCTCCGTGGAGAAGGTGAGTCGCCAGTGGGGTGCCGGGAAGGGGGGGGGTGCTCACGGCAAAATGCCCGGAATGGGACCCTTCCCTTCCTTTCTCCCTCCCTCCCTTCTTCTCCTTTTTCCTGCAGCTGAGCCAGCGTTACGGGCCGGTCTTCACGCTCCACCTGGGCTCCCAGCGGTCGGTGGTGCTCTTCAGCCCGGAGGCCGTGCGGGAGGCCCTGGGGCCCCGAGGGGAGGACTTTGGCGGCCGGGGAGGGAGCCCCATCCTGGAGAAGACCATCGGCGGGGCAGGTGGGTCGGCCGGGGAGGGGCGGCCGGGTGGGCGGCCGGGCAGGGGGGAGCATCACTCAATGGCGGGGCACCCAACACCAAGACAACCCCCCCCCCCCGGAGGCCTTGGAACTCAACCAGAGCCCGCACACAAAGACTTCCAAATGAATCCGAGACAGTGGGGTAAGGGGCCCCCCAAAGGTCATCTGGACCCGTCTCCCTGATCTTGTCATCAGTGAATAGATAGATAATAGAGCGAGGGACCGACTTTCAGGTCCCGATAGAAAGAGCGATAGAGGGATAGATGACAGATCGGGTCATGGGCCCAAGAGAGGCCCACCTTCACGTCCAGGTAGAGCCGTGGTTCCCACCCTGTGGGGGGTCCTTCCCCAGGAGCTTTGGCCTCCAACTCCCAGAAAGCCCAGCCGGGCTGCCAGCTGTGAGGATCTCTAGAAGGCCAAAAGATCTGGGGACCCCCTGGGTGAGAGGAACCACTGGGATCGGTAGGTACATAGGTAGAGTGGTGGACCCACGGGAGGCCCACTTTCGAGTCCCAATAGATGGGTGGGTGGACAGACGGACAGACAGAGTGAGTGAGTGAGTGGTGGACCCAAGAGAGGCCCACCTCCCGGTCCCAAACAATAGATGATAGAGTGGTGGACTTAAGCTAGAGTGGTGGGCCCACGGGAGGCCCACTTTCGAGTCCCAATAGATGGGTGGACGGACAGACGGACGGACGGACAGACAGAGTGAGTGAGAGTGAGTGAGTGAGTGAGTGAGTGAGTGGTGGACCCAAGAGAGGCCCACCTCCCGGTCCCAATAAATAGATAATAGAGTGGTGGACCCACGGGAGGCCCACTTTCGAGTCCCAATAGATGGGTGGGTGGGTGGATGGACAGACGGACAGACAGAGTGAGTGAGAGTGAGTGAGTGGTGGACCCAAGAGAGGCCCACCTCCCGGTCCCAAACAATAGATGATAGAGTGGTGGACTTAAGCTAGAGTGGTGGGCCCAAGGGAGGCCCACTCCCGAGTCCCAACTGCGCTCTAGCGAGAGTGGTGGTCCCTTCCCCTCTCCCTCCCCCCTCTTTCTAGGCATCGGGTTCAACAGCGGGGAGGCCTGGAAGCAGCTCCGCCATTTTGCCGAAGAGACGTTTCGCGGGCTGGAGGCGCCGACCGAGGAGTGGATCCAAGAGGAGGCCGCCATCCTGGCAGAGCGGCTGCGCAGCACGGAGGGTGAGCCAGGCGGGCAGGCGGGTGGTCCCAGGTGGCAGGAGGGGGAGGGGCCGGGGGCTCTGGTGGGAGGGGCTTAGTGTGGTGGGAGGGGCCAAATGGAGTGGTGGGGGGGCTGGGGAAGGGTGGGAGGAGCCAAATGTGTT
Source organism: Anolis apletophallus (assembly GCA_030556195.1). Lineage (NCBI taxonomy): Eukaryota > Metazoa > Chordata > Lepidosauria > Squamata > Anolidae > Anolis > Anolis apletophallus. The sequence goes on from JARBWK010000019.1 coordinate 22,237,020, forward strand.
GGGCGGAGCTGAGCAGGAGGGTACCCACCCATCTACCTGCTTCCCTACCTAAAGAGTGGTGGGCGGGGCCTGTGGCGGAGGGAGGGGCTGGAGGGTCGTGGTGTCCACGTGTGCTGCTCTTCCTCTCTCCGCTGCAGGTCGGCCCCTGGACCCCGCCCGGCTGCTGAGCGCGGCCTCGGCCAACGTCCTGTGCGCCATGTCCTTTGGCTCTCGCTTCGACTACCAAGACCCGGAGTTCCTGGCCTTCCAGCGCCTCCTGGGGGAGAACGCCCGGCTCCAGGCCAGCCCCGTGACCAAGGCAGGCCGGCCGGCCGAGGAGGGAGGGAGGGAGGGAGGGAGGGAGGGCGCGAAGAGGCTAAGGGGGGAGCAGGCCTGCCTTCTGGCCTACGTGGCCGCCGGGGATGGTGGGAGGTGAACTCCAGCACACCGGGGGGGGGGGGGGAAGAGTTGGCCCAGGCCTGGAACAACAACAACAACAGCAGCAATGCTTTATCTCTATCCCGCTCTGTCTCCCCGAGGAGGGGCTTCAGAGCAGATGACAACACACGCACACAGTTAGGCAAACATCCCATGCCGTTAATTCAGCAGAATAGCAATGACACGCACACAGGGAACCAAGGCTTCCCCTTCCATCCATTCCCGGCCATGGGGAGGGGTCTGGCTCCATTCTCCAGGCCGAGGAGGAGCCTCTTGCCCGTAGACGCCTCCGGCTTGCGTGGCCGGCGTGGCTGTATGGGCACTTTTATTACTGTCTCGCCAAAGTGGTACCTACTGACCTACTCACATTTGCATGTTTTCCAACTGCTAGGTTGGCAAGAGCTAGGACTAATAGCGGGAGCTCACCCTGACCCACTGCTCAACCTTTAGGTCAGCAGATTCAACAGTTCAGTGGTTTAACCCAGTGTTCCCCAACCGCTGTGCCGTGTTCCCTGACGGATCATTGGTGTGCCGCGAAAACGTCTCCCCCCCCTTTCTTCCCCTTCCTGCCTGCTGCTGCTCCTTGGGGGGGGGGGGGAGGAGGAGGAGGAAGGGCCGGGTGGCGGCAGCGAAGAAGAAGGGGCTGGGGCGCCGCCTCCTTCAGCTCCCCTCCTCCAAGGCTCCCCTCCGCGTGCCAGCCGGCCGGCCCACCCCGCCTGCCAGGTACGGCTTGGAGACCTCGGGGAGCTTCGGAAGGAAAGCTCCCCGCAAGGCCCGGGCCCTGCCTGGGAGCTGAGTTTGCCCGTTTTGCATATTCAGCCGAGCTCCGGCGGGAGACGCGGGCCGGCCAAACCCGGCTCCCAGGCAGGGCCTGTTCCCCAGGCTCCCCCTCCGCTTGTGAGGGAGACCTGGGGAAACGGATCCGATCACGGGCCCTGGCTGCTTCCAAACAGGCCACTGAGCGTATAAATACATTCAAAAACATACTAACTCTATGTATTGCTGTGTCAGAGTGTCGTTTTGTGTCGTTTTGGTTGGTGGTGTGCCCCAGGATTTTGTACATGTAAAAAGTGTGCCGCGGCTCAAAAAGGGTTGGGAAACACTGGTTTGACCCATGGCGCCACTGCGGCCCCTAGAGGCATGGGTGCCCGCAAAGTGGGGCGTGTGTGCCCGTGTGCGCGTGGCCTCCCTTCCGGAGCTTCCCTGACCTGCCCCTCCCCCGCCTTCCAGCTGTACAACGTGTTCCCGGCCCTCCTGGACCCGCTCCCCGGCCCCCACCAGACCATTTTCCGGAACACGAAGGAACTGGAGCGCTTCATTGCCCGGAGGGCGGAGGCGCAGAAGGAGGCCCTGCCGCCCGGCCCGCCCCGGGACTTCATCCACGCCTTCCTCCTCAAAATGGAGCAGGTACTACGCCGGGGTGGGGGTGTCACAGCTGGTGGGCCTGCGTGGCCTGCGTGGCTCAGGGAGAGAAGAGAGCGCGGTCTCAAGGGGGAGGCCAAAGAAACCCCTCTTCTGCCCCCCTGCCTGCCTTCCTTCCGCTCTGCCCCCAAACCCCCTGCAGGAGAAGCAGGAGGAGGAGGGGGGCGCCTCGGCCTTCGACCTCCGGAATCTGGTGAGAAGCACGCTGGACCTTTTCGTGGCCGGAGCCGAGTCCGTCAGCCTGGTCCTCCAGTACACGATGCTGGCGCTCATGAAGTACCCCCAGGTGCAAGGTGGGCGGCCCTGCCGGGAACAACATGCCAGGCGCTTTCGACTCCCACCATTCCCAATGGCCTGAGTAAACCCCCGGAGGGAGGGAGGGAGGGAGGGAGCGCCTGAGGGCCCACCCAAAGCCCTCCTCCTCCTCCTCCTGCTGTGATTGGCAGGCCCCTCAGCCAAGGGGAGGGCTGCTTCTGAGGCTCCAAGCGCGGAGGGGAGGGGAGGGGAGGGGAGGGGGTGCAGGCGTGCTCTCCCCTGAATCACGGACCACTCCTCCCAAATCCCTCCAGTATTTTCCGTTGGTGACGGAGGTTCTGTGCGCCAAGTCTGGCCCAGTGCCATCATTGGCGGGGTTCAGAATGCTCTTGGATTGTAGGTGAACTATACATCCCAGCAGCTACAACTCCCAAATGACAAAATCAGTCGTCGCCATCCCCAACCCCACCCGTATTCTAATTTGGGTATTTGTGCCAAATTGGGTCCAGTGAATGAAAAATGCATCCTGAATATCCAATATTTATGATTCAGAAGAGGCAACGGAAATAGTGTGATGGTTGGGGGTCAGCCCGTCATGAGGAAGTGGGTGGAGGGGTCGCAGAGGGAGAGGGAGATCCGGCTCCTTCCACGCCGGGAGGGAGCCTGCGACGGGTGGGGCTCACTTCCCTTTTTCCTGCAGAGAAAGTCCACCAGGAAATTGACCGGGTGGTTGGCCCGTCGCGAAGGCCTTGCATGGCGGACCTGGCCGAGATGCCCTACACCCACGCCGTGATCCGCGAGGCCCACCGCTCCCTGGCCCTGGTCCCGCTCAGCGTGCCGCGCGCCACCACCCGGGACACCGTCTTCCGCCAGTTCCTCATCCCCAAGGTCAGTGGGCGGGCGGGCGGGCGGTGCCCGGGCTTTCCCCGTCTGCACCATCCAATGCACATCGTAGAGGTCGGCCATCCCACGGACCACCAAAGCGTAGGGCTGGGGCGGGGGCCTATCGAGCCACCAAGGGAAACAACAATGCGGCATTCCCGCTTGGTTTTGCCACCACTGCTGTCAAACCATAGCCCCGCCCCCACTCAAAGCCCTCCCGACGGATAGCCACCCAGCCTCAGCCATGCCAGTACTCGCCTAGAGTTGGAAGGGACGCCGAAAGGCCACCCCGCCCTCCTCCCTCCCTCCCTCCCTCCCTCCTGCACGCCTGTCTCCCCCCGCAGGGCACCACCATCTTCCCGTCCCTGAAGACCTCCTTGCACGACCCCAGGGAGTTCCCCCACCCGGAGCGCTTTGACCCCGCGCACTTCCTGGACGCGGCCGGCGCCCTGCGCGAGAGCGAGTTCTTCATCCCCTTCTCCATGGGTAAGGCCTTCCTCCTCCTCCGCCGTCCTCCGCCGCCCGCCCATCGCCGTGTGAATCAGGGCACGTTGCGCAAGGGGCGCCCTTGTTTGGGAAACGGGCATCTCCATCACCTTTGGGAGAAATTGTGACCTTTGGCAAGGCGGGGCCTGGGGCCGGGATTTCCAGCACATCTCTCTCTCTCTCTCTCTCTCTCTCTCTCTGTCTCTGGCTGTCTGTCTGTGCGGGGGGGGCAAGGAGGAGTAAGGGGAGGGGGCGCAGGGCGGGCGTGGATGGTGCGCAGGCGCAGAAGCGCCCAAAGATAGAACTTTTTTTAAAAAAAAATTATTTGGGGGTCCGGACCTGCCGCCCTGCCATGGCTGCCATGGCCTAGGGTGGCCTTATGGATAATCCGGGCATGGCAGCAGCAGCGGGGGTCTCGAGTGGCTGAACCCCTTGTTCCTTTCCCGCAGGTCATCGTGCGTGCCCTGGCCGGCGCCTGGCCTCGACCACCCTCTTTGTGACGCTGGCCACGCTCCTGCAGCGCTTCCGCCTGCGCCCCGTCCTGCCCCCCGAGGAGCTGGACCTCTCGCCCGCCACAGGCTTCCTGACGGTGGCCCCCAAGCCCTTCCAGGTCTGCCTCCTCCCCCGCTGAGCCCCAGGAAGAGGAAGAGGAAGGAAGGAAGAGGAAGGGCCTCGCAAAGGCTTCGCGGACTTTCTCTCACAGCCTGAATCTCTGGGGCATTGGGCGGTTTCCCAGGCGGCCTGGCAGCACCTTCTCCTGACGGTTCACCTGCATCTGTGGGAGAAAGGACCCTTGCCTGTTGCAGTGAGCAAGCTGTGAGGCCATGAAGCCTCAAAGTCTCTGCATAGAAAGAGCCTGGCCTCTGTTGCCTGGAGGCACCCCCTGTTTGGGAGGTGTTTGCTGGCACTAGATTTGGTGCCTTCAGGCAACAGCAGCCAGGCCACCTCTGTGCAGAGACCCTCACTGCAAGGCTACTCAATGCTACTCAAACATGCACACTGCTCCAAACAGGCACGGGTTCTTTCTCATTCCACAGAGGGTGCCTCCAGGCAACAACAGTCAGGCTCCACTGATTGACTTTGCAGCTATGGAATGGGTCTCGCAAAGGGAAATTCTGAATGAAAAGTCATGGGTTCGTGGGAATGGCCGACCTGTACGATGTGTGTTGGGTGATCTCTCGGCGTTCCCTTTTTTAATACCCTGTATGCCATTCATACACTCAATAAAAACCTCTTCACATTGGAAACAACTGAAAGAAAAGTGCGGTTCTGTGGAGGATGAGCTCTCGGGCCAAAGGAAGGGGGGGGGGGGGTCTCTCGCTCGGTGATCTCTGGAGTCCTGCGGCCTCCTTTCCCCCCTCCAAAAGCCGCGGCCATCAGGAGGCCCGAGTGCCGGAGGGGTCGCTGCCGCCCTCAAAGGCAATGCAAGTCACTGCCAGTGTCAACACGTGAAAGTAACTGCAAGTAACTACATCACAGATGTAAACATACAATAGTAACTGTAAGTAACCGCACCACAGATATAAGCACATAAAAGTAACTATACCCGGCGTCTACCTCACAAATGTAAACACACAAGAGTAATGGGATTTTAATTTTTGTGGACGTTTGTTTATGATGTTTAGCCTTGTGTCGTGGTTTCCTTTTGGCCATTGAATGTTTTGCCTTGGGGAGCGAGGGCAGTACATAAATAAAGCATTATTATTATTGTTGTTATTGAAACTGCAGTTGCAACAGGAAATGTAGGCAACTACACGGCACAACTTAATGGGCAAAAATAATATCAAGGGAAATGTAAGTAACTAAATTGCAAAACTAAAAGAAAAGCCACGGAAACTACAAGTAGCTTTGCCAACATTGCCAAAGGAAACGCAGACGTAACTGGTCCCAACGGCCGATTAATCCCGAAGCCTTGACTTCCAGCCTTGCAAATGAATGAGTGCCCTCCCCCCCCTCCCCCCGGGGGAGTCTCCCTTCCCGCCCTCTGATTGGCCGGGGGCCTCGTGGACCCACCCGTGTGTTTCAGGTGCCCAGAAATGCATTAATTGGAAACTTGCAAAGAGTAAAAATTAACCCGCCTTGAGTCCCGGCTTCCTTGGCCAAAGCGAAGGCGCGCGCGAGAGAGAGAGAGGGATCGGGAGAGAATGGCCACCGTCCTCTCCGACCTGGTGAGTTATGGTTACCAATATGATCAATACATTATATATTTTAAATACTAATAATCTATAATTAAAAGCAAATAATAAGCATGAATTACTGTTATCCAGACAAGAGTGTTCTCCGAGCCCCATAGCTCCTCTTCGAGATCTTGCCTTCAAGTCAAGGGATCCATGGATTCCGTTCATGAATCTGTCTGGTGATCCAGTTGATCTAAAAGGATCAATTTTTAGTTATTAAACAAGTTATCATCTTGATTGACATAGTTGCCCCCCATATTTATTTTGGGGCTCTAGTTTGAACTGAGGAATCAACTTTGGTCTTGAGGCGGGGATCCACTTTGATTCCGGAATCTGTTTTGATCCAAAATCCCACTGGAAACCCGATGATCCCAAGATTAAAGGATCTGTCTTGAGTCAAGGATCACTTGAATTCATTCCTGGATCTACCTTGAATTGGGGATCCACCTTCAATCGTAGATCCATTCCCATTAGAGGATCCACTTTTATTCGAGGATTAACAATGACTCACTGATCTGATTCCGATCGAGAACTCCCAGAATCCACTTTGATGCGATGCTCCCTCGTCTTAGTGGAGATTTCCACCTTCGACTGAGCAGTCCGCTCGATTCAAGGGTCCACTGTCACGATGTGTGAATTCAATTTTGATTCTGGGATCCACTCCAATCAATTGATCCACCCTGGTTTGAATGTCCCCATTTTGATCCCCGTAGCCATCTTGGTTATGGGGATCCACCTTGATTTGGTGATCCACCTTGATTTGAGGATCTTCCCTGCCGTGATCCATGGATCCACTTTGAAGGTCTGTCTCAGATCAGGAATCTGAGGTCTATGAGATCCTGGAGTGAGACGGATCCTCAAAGAAGGACCCACAAAGGGACCGAGGTGAGGGGGGCGATCCTTCCTTCCTTCGGCTCTTTGGGGCAGCCTCCTCTTCCCCTTCCTCTTCCTCCAGGTCCAGTACCGGGGCTTCTTCCAGATGATCCTGATCCTGGGGATCGGGGGCAGCTTCCCGTATGGATTCCACATCTCGGTGATCAACTACCCGTCCATGGTAAGGGGAGGAAGGAAGAGAATACGGCAGAGCCTCCTTCCGTCTACGGAGGCTTCCAAGGAGAGGCTGGGTGGGCGGGCGGGTGGGGGTCCTGCCAAGGGGAGGGAGGGAGGGATCGGAGGGGGCCCGCCAGCTCCGTGATGTCATGCCCTGGAGGGCGCCGTCCTCTTTCTCCTCCTTCCTTCCTTCTCCTCCTCCTCCAGCACATCAAGAGGTTCATCAACGCCACCTGGTCCTCCCGCCACGGCTCCGCCCTCTCCCCGGACTCGGTCCAGCTGCTCTGGTCCTTCATCGTCTCCGCCTACGGCCTGGGCGGCCTCCTGGGCGGCGGGGCCTGCGGCTTCCTCACCGCCCGCTTCCGCAAGTGAGTGGACGAGGAGGAAGAAGATTCCCTTCCTTCCTTCCTTCTGCCGTCCAACATGGCCGCGGCCTCCGCTGACACCCCCCCCTTGTGCCCCCTCCTCCCCAGGAAGAAGTGCCAGGCGGTGGCCAACGGGGTCATGGTGGCGGCCGCCCTGTGCGTCGGGCTCAGCGAGAGCGCCGCCTCCTTCGAGATGATCCTCCTCGGGCGCTTCCTTTACGGGGTCGGCATCGGTAATCATCGGCATCCCCATCCTCCGGCCCACCTCCTTCTCCTGCAAGGCATTGTGGGAAATCCCTCATGCAAATGAGCCACGCATATTTATGGGGCCCGTAGGCATCATACTTCACCCCATTCTTAGGCCCGCCTCCACCAATCGCCTGACTTGGACCACCATTGGGATATTATTATTATTCGTATTGACCTATGAATATGCAAATGACTCATGCATATTCATAGGATCGATATGCATCATACACTCCTTCCTTCCTTCTTCTTCCTCCAGGCATTTCCTTCAGCATCCACCCGCAGTACGTGGGCGAGATCTCCCCAAAGAGGCTCCGCGGCTTCGCCAACGCCACCGTCGCCGTCTTCCTGACCCTGGGAAAGGTCGCCGGACAGGTCGCGGGACTCAGGTCAGCAGGAAGAGGAAGTGGAAAGCCGCCCTCCATTGAAGAAGGAAGGAAGGAAGGAAGGAAGGAAGGAAGGAAGGAAGGAAGGAAGGAAGGAGCGGAGGAGTGGGGTTTGCAGAGAGAAGGAAGAGGAACGCTGGGCCCGCCCACCACTCATTGTTTGTTTGCTTCCTATTTTTCTTCCCTTTCCTTTTTCCCCCTTCCTCCCTATTCCTGTTCTTCCTCTTAATCTCTCTTCCCCTTCCACATCCCCTTCCTTCCTCCCTATTTTCCTCCTTCCTTCCTCCTCCCACTTCTTCCTTCCTCTCCTACTTCCCCTCCCTATCTTTCTCCTTCCTCTTTCCTTCCTCCTCCCACTTCCTCTTCCACTTCCCCCTTCCAGGGAAGTGCTGGGCGGGGCCTCCCTGTGGCCCCTCCTCCTGGCCCTGACGGGCCTCTCTGCTTTGGCCCAATCGGCGGCCCTTCCTTGCTTCCCGGACTCCCCTTCCTACCTCCTCCTCCAGAAAGGAAACGAGGAGGCCTTCCTCAAAGGTAACCGCCACCCCACTTCCTGTCCTTGAACTCCAGCTTCCTCCTTATTCATTTGGCTAACTGAGTCCTCTGTTGCTCTTCCTGCTTCCTCCCTCCCTCCTGCTTTTCCTCCTTCCTTCTTTCCCTTCTTCCTGTCTTCCCTCCCCCTTCCTCTTTTCCACTGATGTCTTCCTTCCTTCCTTCCTCTTTGTTTACTTCCTGCCCTTCTCTCTTCCATTTCCTGTTCCTTTCCCTTCCGTCTTTTCTTTTCTAAACGTTATTTCCTTGCTCACATCCCTTCCGTTTTTTCCGCCCTCCCTTCTTCCTCTTCCATCTCTTCCTTCCTTTCTCCTTCCTTTCTTTCTTTCTCATTCCCTCCCTTCTCGTCCCAATTCCTTTCTTTTCCTCTTCTTTTTCTTTTCCTCTCTTTCATCTCCTAATCCTCTTCCTGTCTTCCTCCTCCTCCTCTTCCTCCCTCCCTCCCTTCCTCCCTTCCTTCCCCTGTTCCAGCCATCCGTCTTTTCTTTTCTAAACTTTATTTCCTTGCTCCATCCGTTTTTCCGCCTCCCTCCTTCCTCTTCAAAGCCAGCGGTGCCCTTCCTCTTCCTTCCTTTCTTCCCAGCTTCCCTTCCTTCTTTTTCTTTTCCTTCTTCCCTTCCTCTTCCTCTTCCTCCTCCGAAGGGGCTCCGGGTTCGAGAGCTGCTGTCTTCCCGGTCCTTCCGCTGGCAGCTCTACATCACGTTCCCCTCTTCCCCCTTCTTCCCTTCCACTTCCTCTTCCTCCTCCGCCATCATGACCACTGTCTCCAGCTCTGCTGGCATCAACATCAGTTGAGTCTATGACCACCCTCACATATTATATAGGGATTATATATATATATATATATATATATATATATATTATATATATGATACCTCATATTAATGCGCAGTGATTCCCTTTGCTCTTGTGTAATATTCATGGGTAATCATTTCCTTATTTCTGTATTACTAATGGATTATCATTCCTATATATATGTGTGTGTATGTGTATGTATGTATGTATGTATGTATGTATGTATGTGGTCATCTAGCCTGACCCCCTTCCACCCATCCTTCCTTCCTTCCTTCCTTTCTGTCTTTTCAAAGTTTTGCAATAGGTCTAATTTATATTATTACTAGCTGACCCGGCCACGTGTTGCTGTGGGATTTTTTTTAACTTGGGGACTGTGTGTGTAGTTATGTATATGTGTATGCGTGTACATGTGTGTACTTATATATGTGTGTGTTTGTATATGTATGTGTGTGTATATGTGTTGATGTGTGTAAGTACAGGTGCGTTTATGTATGTGTATATTTGTATATTTCTGTGCATGTACTGTATATATATGTGTGTGTGTATGTGTTTCTGTGTTCCTTTCTTCTCCCTTCTTTCCTTCCTTCCTTCCTTCACTCCATCCGTCTATCCTTTTCCTTCCCCCCTTTCCCCCTTCCTTTTCCTTCCTTTCCTGCTATCCTTTGTTTTTCCTTCCTTTCTTCTTCTCCTCCTTCCTTCCTTCCCTTCCTTCTTTCCTTTCCCTCCTTCCTGCCATTCCTCCCCTCTCTGTATCAGTCCTTGCTCCCCTTCTCTCACTCCCTCAATTCCTTTCCCTCCCTTTCCCTTCCACCACCAACATTCCGACACTCTAAACTGCCAGGGGGGTGGGGTGGAGGGGGCTCCCAGCCTACATTCTAACTGAGGGAGAATTTGCATAATGCCTCTAATTGGTCAGCTCCACTAACATTCCGATGCTGTAAACTGCCAGAGGGAGGTGGCGTGGGGGATCATGGGAGTTGTAGTCCATAATGGTTTTTTTGGATTTGTGGCCGTTGGCTCTTTTTTTTGGCGGGGTGTGTGTATGTGTTTTGGTAAACATACCTCGTAGGGTTTTATGGGTCTGTGGGCTGTTTTTGTGTGTCTGCCTTGTGTGGTTTCTTTGTCTATAAGACTGGAACCACCACATGAAGGATTTTATATATTATTATTATTATTATTATTAAGGGTCATCTAATCTGACTCTCCTTCCTTCCTTCCTTCCTTCCTTCCTTCCTTCCTTCCTTCCTTCCTTCCTTCCTTCCAGATTTACTTTCTATCCTTTCAAAGTTGTGTAATAGGTCTAATGGGTGTTCATCCTCCTCCTTTGGGGCCCTTCAGAGGCCATCTAGCCTGACCCCCCCGCCTTCCTTCCCTCAGATCTACTTCTATTCCTTCGAAGTCTTCCGCACGGCTCAGTTCGAAGAAGAGGTGATCCCTTACCTGGCCCTGGGGGTCGGGGTCTGCGAGTGCCTCTCCTCCGTCCTGTGTGTGAGTTTGGGGCCTCCAAACAACGACACGTATTCGTTTAAGGGGCCGTGGTGGCGCAATGGGTTAAACTGTTGATTGGAAGGTTGGCAGTTCGAAGCCGTGGGTTGGGGTGAGCTCCTGCTGTTAGTCCCAGCTCCTGCCAACCTAGCAGTTTGAAAACATGCAAATGTGAGTCAATCAATAGGTACTGCTTCGGCAGGAAGGTAATAAAGGTGCCCGTGCAGCCCTGACGGCAACGAGACCAGAAGGTGTCTGTGGACAACAGCACCCTCAGCTTGGAAACGGAGGAAGAGCACCGCCCCATGGCCAGGGTTGAGCTCCACCTCCAGATGGAGCGGAATATAAACAAAGCGTAATTGTTGTTGTTGTTGTTGTTGTGATGCCGATGATGCCTTCTTCCCTTCCTCTCCCTTTGCAGAGCTCCCTCATTGAGCGCTTTGGGAGGAAGCGGCTGCTTTGGGGCGGATATGCGGCCATGGTCCTGGTCCTGGTCCTCCTCACCGCCACCCTCACCCTCCAGGTCGTTAGTTCATTCATGACGCCGCTAATTAAAGCCCCCCTCGGCCCCCCGACCTTTGGAGTGACGCGCGCCCTTCTCTCTGTTTGCAGCACCGCTTCCCGTGGATGCATTACGTCAGCGTCGTCCTCATCTTCCTCTTTGTGGTCTTCTATGGCATCGGGCCCTGTCAGTAGATCCTTCTTCTTACTGTTATTACTACAGCAACAACAACAGCAGCACTTTATTTATATCCCGCTCCCTTTCCCCGAGGGGACTCTGAGCGGTTTCCAAGTAACACCGTCCGTACATACAGAATAAACAACACAAACATACAATTAACAAAACAATATCAGCATAAAATTATCACAATAGTCCATAAGTATTACTAGGATCCCTGCCTGCTCAAGGGCATTTCAAAGGCCGGGCCAAGGCCTGGGAAATGAAGTGCCGTAGCCGGCAACTCTAGGAATGGTGGGAGTTGCAGTCCACAACGCCTGGAGGGCCCAAGGTTTCCCAGGCCTAGCCTAGATAGGTTTTGGAGGTCCCTTTCTTCCTTCATGATGGCATTATGCCAGAATGGGGTCAGTCTGCCTGACCTTAGGAGGCCCCCTTGGCCTTCCCTCCTTGAGGCCAGAATGGGGTGGGTCTAGGTGGCCTTTGGGGGCCCCTCTGTGTATGCATTCCCTGCATTCCCTGTCCTTTGCAGCCGGGGCCACGATCGCGGTGCTGGTGGAGATGTTCACGCAGGCCTTCCGCCCCTCGGCCTTCCTCCTGGTCGGGATCCTCAACTGGGCCGGGCTCTTCCTCCTTGGGATGGGATTCCCTTTCATTGTGGTACGGCCCTGCATTCTATTTTGGATTATCTATCTATCCATCCATATAATAAAAGTCAATGTTTGCGGTGGGAGGTGTGGCGGGAGGTGCGGAGGGAGGGAGGAATATGTGGCAGCTTTTTGATTGGTCGCCAATGTGGGGTTATTTGCATAAATGCCCCTGAATGGCCAGCCACCCAACAGTCCACCACTCCTAGGCGGCACAGAGAGGAAAGGGAAGGGCCGGAGGCAGGCAGCCATGGCTGGAGTTGAACTTAGCCAGTGGACAGTTTTCCCCCGTTGTAAATGCAATGTTCAGCACCTTCACCCAACACTCTTCACAAAACAACACTGCAACCCCTAACAAATCACAGACCAGGCCCAAAATTGACAGTAAGGCTTCATTAACTTGATTTCCCTGACTAGGCCTCAGCTCATGGGACATGGTGTAAGGCCTGAATTGACAGTAACCCACCTTGCAATGACGACTCAGGCAAACAAGGGACCAATGGCCCACTTCACAACCTGGTGTGGTTTAGGGCAGGATGGGCCACAAATGATGGGATTCGCAGTACCTTCACATCATTCACTTCCCAAACAACACTGCAGCCCCTGTTAATCACATACCAGGCACAAAATTGACAGCTAGGCTTCCTCAACTTGATTTTCCTGACTACGCCTCCAACAATGACAGAACAAGACCAAACTTGGCACACAGGCCCCCCCAAGATGGACCCTACATCCTGGTGCAGTTTGAGGATGGACCATGGAAGATGGGACTTGCAGTACTTAAATTCACTTACTTGGAGCACTGTGGCCCACACCAATGACAAATCAGGCCCAAACTTGGCACACAGAGGCCCAATGGCCCACTTTACAAACCTGCTGCAGTTCACGGCAGGATGGCTCACAACTGATGGGATTTGCAGTCCCTTCACCCAATCCATTTCCCACAGAACATTGCAGCCCCTACAAATCACAGAGCAGGCCCAAACTTGGCACACAGAGCCCCCATGACCCACTCTACATCCTGGTGCAGTTTTGAGTGGGACGGACCACGGATGATGGGAGTTGAAGTACGTTCACTCACTTTCCGAGACCGCTGCAACCCTCATCCAATGACTGATCAGGACCACACTTGGCACACAGAGCCCCCACGACCCACGCTACATCCTGGTGCAGTTTGGAGAACGGGGGACCATGGATGATGGGACTTCCAGTACCTTCCCTCACTTCCTGAGACCGCTGCAACCCTCATCCAAAGAATGATCAAGACCAAACTTGTGTATGTGTGTGTGTGTGTATACATACACACACACACAGACAGTACATTTTTTAATTTTTATATTATATATTTTTATTTTATATTTTGTTATGCTAAATATATTCTATGACGCGATAGGCCGTGACCTTGCGTGCTCTGCGATCCCTTGCAGGACTCGATGGGCCCGTTCTGCTTCCTGCTCTTCGTGGCCGCCCTTTCCGCTTCGGCCGCCTTCGTCTACCTCTTCCTCCCGGAAACCAAAGGCAAATCCATCGTGGAAATCACCGCCGAGTTCAATAAACTCAATTACGGGCGGAAGGAAGACCTCTTCAAAGCGGAAGCAAACAGCCACTTCCCAAAGGAAGACGTCTTCTGCACAAGGCTCTGAGGGGGGCGGCGGCGGCAACAACAACAACAACAATTAGTATCATTACTCCTTTAACATGGACTTTCTCCAAGTTTACACAATCTCTGTATTGTTTTCCGCAGGGGGAAAAACACAAAAGAAACTCCTTGTTTACATTCATTCAGTGAAACCAATAAAAAGGTGTGTCTTCTGTCCTCTGTCTCTGTAATAAAAAGGTAAAGGTTTCCCTAGCCGAGTCCGACTCTGCTGCTCATCTCCATGCCTAAGCCAAAGAGCTGGCCTTGTCCATAGACACCTCCAAGGTCGTGTGGCCACTGGCATGACTGCATGTGCTGCCTGACCTTCACGCAGAAGCAGTACCTGTTAATCTACTCTCATTTGCATGTTTTGAAACTGCTAGGTTGGCTGGAGCTGGGGCTAACACCCCACACCCTGGATTCGAGCCGCCAACTTTTCGGTCAGCAAGTTCAGAGGTTTAACCTGCTGTGCCACGGGGGGCTCCGCATCCCTATAGGTGTATCTATTTACTATACATCACATTCTATCAATATTTATTATATAACTATAATATAAGAGAAAATATTATATAATGCAAATTACTATATATAATTTTTTTAAAAAATAAAATATATAATAAACCAAAATAGAACAAAATCTATATCTTTTTCTATCTATATTAACTATACTTCTACCTATAGGTCAGGCCTGGGCAAACTTGGGCCCTCCAGGTGTTTTGGACTTCAACTCCCACACCCTAACAGCCTATTGGCTGTTAGGAATTGTGGGAGTTGAAGTCCAAAACATTTGGAGGGCCCAAGTTTGCCCAGGCCTGACCTATATCTATCTATTATATCTATATCTATAATATATATATATACACACACACATACATTCAGAAGCAGCCCTGCAGCGCCTCACATCCTGCTTTGCAACAGCTGCAGAGCTGTTTGGGCTGGAAGTCAGCCTGAAGAAAACGGAAGTCCTCTACCAGCCCGCACCACAGGAAGAACACCCTCATCCCCACGTCAGCACAGGCAAATCTGTGCTTAAGTCCGTCCAGCAGTTCACCTCCCTGGGAAGCATCACCTCTTCAGACACCAAGATTGACAAAGAGATAGAGTGCATTCGGAAGGCTTCCCAAAAGAGTCTGGAGCAACAAGCACCTGAGGCAAAGCACCAAAATCAGTGTGTACAGAGCTATCGTACTGTCTATTCTCCTCTATGGGTTTGAAACATGGGTCACCTATCGCCAACACCTACGACTCCTCGAACGCTTTCGTCAGCGCTGTCTTCGCACAATCCTAAACATACACTGGACCGACTATGTGACGAATGTTGCTGTCCTTGAGCAAGCAGGGGTCACCGGCGTTGAGGCCACGCTATTGAGGACACAGCTGCGCTGGGCAGGGCACAAGGTCTCTAGGATGGAGGACCACCGCCTCCCAAAGATACTACTCTATGGTGAACTCGCCACGGGTCAGCGCAAGAGAGGCGCCCCCAAAAGAGATACAAGGACTCCCTGAAACAACATCTCAGGCTCGGCCAGATTGATCCCCAACAATGGTCCACCCTGGCCTCACACCGGGAAGCATGGAGACGCACTCTCCACAACGCTGCGGCCTCTTTCGAGAAGACACGCCGAACGAGTCTCAACAACGCAGAAAGAACCGCAACTTGGAAACAACATCTCCGAAGGAGACTTTCTGCTGTGCTTTCTACAACCGGACTTGCCTGTCTCAGATTGGCCTTTTAGGTCATCAACTAAAGCGTGGGACGAGGCCTTCCTAAGAACCTTCGTTCGCGAAGTAATGCCGAGAGAGAATATATACATTTGCCTCTTTATACCTTTTCTATATATTTCTATGACATAATTATCACTATCTATACCATAACTATAGGTCTTGAAATAGCTGATCCTCTATCTATGGCAGGCCTGGGCAAACTTCGGCCCTCCAGGTGTTTTGGACGCCAACTCCCACAATTCCTAACAGCCTACCGGCTGTTAGGAATTGTGGGAGTTGGAGTCCAAAACACCTGGAGGGAGGGCCCAAGTTTGCCCAGGTCTGATCTATGGGGGTGAACGCTGCTCGCATTAGGACCCAGGGGCAGGCAGCCTGGCTTGGCTCCTCTGCTCCCCTTGGCTTTGATTTGCATAGCCACGCCTCCTCCTCTCACCCGTGATTCCGATTGGCTTGTTCTCCCCGCTGCCTTTCGCGCTCTGCGGGTGAGTGTGCGTAGACGCCTTTGCTTTGAGTAGTGGCGTCATCGGCAGGCGCCGCACGGCTGAAAGGACCCCAAGGGAGGGAGGGAAGGGCTGTCCTTGGCGCCGCCTGACTCCTTTTCCAGCATGGCTCTCTTCCTGGTCCCCAGGTGAGCCACGCTCTCCTCTCTCTCTTCCCAAAACAAGGAAACTCTCGCAGGCTGGACACATTATTTATATATGTTATCATATATATATATATATATATTATATATATATATATTATATATATATAATATTATAAATCTTATATGTCTCTCTCGGCATGACTTCATGAATGAAGATTCTTAGGAAGGACTCATAATCCCACGCTTTTTGCAAGCGCGTTGGTGACTATAAAGGCCAATCTGAGATCAGCAAGTCCGGTTGCAGAAAGCACAGCAGAAAGTCTCTGGGTGATGTCGTTTTCAAGTTGCGGTTCTTTCTGCGTTGTCGAGACCCCTACGGCGTGTCTTCTCGAAAGAGGCCGCAGCATTGTGGATAGTGCCTCTCCGCGCCTCTCGATGTGAGGCCAGGGTGGACCAGTGTTGGTAATCAGTCTGGCCGAGCCTGAGATGCTGTTTCTGGGAGTCCTTGTATCTTTTTGGGGGCGCCTCTCTTGCGAGTTCACCGTAGAGTAGTATCTTTGGGAGGCGGTGGTCCTCCATCCTAGAGACCTTGTGCCCTGCCCAGCGCAGCTGTGTTCTCAGTAGCGTGGCCTCAACGCTGGTGACCCCTGTTTCATCAAGGACAGCAACATTCGTCACATAGTCGGTCCAGTGTACATTTAGGATTGTGCGAAGACAGCGCTGGTGAAAGCATGTTGGCGATACATGAGCCATGTTTCTAACCCATAGAGGAGAATAGACAGTACGATAGCTCTGTACGCACTGATTTTGGTGCTTTGCCTCAGGTGCTTGTTGCTCCAGACTCTTTTGTGAAGCCTCCCGAATGCACTCTATGCCAGGGGTGCTCATTAGGTAGCTCGGGAGCTACTAGTAGATCTTTGGCCCTCTTCCAGGTGATCTTTGGGCCTCACCAGCCGGATGGGGCGCTCCTGCCATGCGCTACAAGACACCCTGCGCGCATGAGCGCTCCTGCTGCTGGCTGTTGCTCTCGCGGTGCTTTCGCCTGCAGGGCATTGCAGGAAGAAGGAAGCACGAGGCAGGGCCTCTGGAGGGAGCGCCCTGCCTCTCTCTCGTCCAGAAGCAGCTGTGCAGCCTCCGTTGCCGGCGAGACAGGCAGGGCGGAGCGTTCCCCCTGGATGCCCCGACTCGTGCTTTCTCCTTCCTGCAATGCCCCACAGGCTGAGCAAGCGCTGCGCGGGCGGAAAAACAGCAGCAGCAGCAGCGCGCGCAATGGCAAGGATGCGTGGCAGTGGGAGCATGCGGGAGCACACGGCGGCGGGGCAGGTAGATCTTTTGGACTTGGTTGCTTTAAGAGTAGCTCGCATGCTGAAACAGTGTGAGCACCCCTGATGTAGCCCCTTAGCAATGGATCACCGAAGGGGCCCAAGAAACACAGGCTTCATCTCAGGATGGCTGGCAGCCGCTGACGTGGAGTGTTCTTGATAAAAGTGGCGCGGCTGTGTTTCAGGTTAGCCGGCGCATGGAAAGGGAAGGATAGAGATAGCTGGAGGTCTTTTGAAGCTTAGTCCCAGCCTTTGTGCTAAAGATGCCAGACCACATAGAGCATGCAGGAACGTTGGAACTCCCTGCTGCAGGTCAAACCAATTCAGATGCAGAGGGGCTCTTCTGAGACTCGCCTTCAACATTGACCATAATAATAATAGTAATGATGATTTTCTTTATGCTCCTTCAGGTATGAAGGCGATGGGAAGAAAGCGCAGGGAGGCAGCCGGCAGGAGGCGTCCCAGTTGTTGCTGCGGCGTTTGCAGGAAAAGGCCCTCCTTCGAGAGAAGCAGAAAACACAGCCGAACCTCGCTCTTTCTGGCCCCCAAACCCATGAAGGAAATGAAGTTTTGGGGTCAGAGGATGGAAACGAAGCGATTGCGGTGCAAATGAAGGGAAAGAAGCGGAAACGGGACCATTCTTCTTTGCACAAAGTTGGCAAAAAAATTCAAAACAAGAAACACAAGGAGGAAGATTTCGGGGAAACAGATCCAGGTGAATAAGACGTGCAAAGCCCTAAACAGCCCATCTTCACGACCACACCTTCTCCTATGAAACGGCACGGACCCCAAGATCTTCCGGGGAGACCCTTA